>CM062820.1:534750793-535213944 GCA_031772625.1 Pinus tabuliformis
CCAAAAGGTACAAGCCTTGAAACTGAAATCAGGTTTCTAGAAAAACTTGGAACATAAAAGGTCTTTTCTAATTCTAAAACAAAGCCACTACTTAAAGTTAAATAACATGTTCCTATAGCTTCCACATGTGAGCCCATCTTGTTTCCTGATAAGATGCTTTGCTCACTTCCCACTGGCTTCCTTAGGTTTTGCAAACCCTGCAAGGAATTCGAAATGTGAATTGTTGATCCAGAATCAATCCACCATGTGTTAATATTAACGTTAACCATATTAGATTCATAACAAACAAACGAGATTAAATTACCTTTGTCCGCAAGCCATTTCTTAAATTTGGCGCATTCCTTCTTCATGTGTCCCTTCTTTTTACAGAAGAAACACTTGGAATCCTTCTTGATGTCGGCTTGGGGAGGTACTTTACCTTTCCCTTTCCGATTGGCTTGAGATTTGCCCTTTCCACGCGTTGCCAGCATTGCACTCTCTCCCAGTTCCATCACCAGTCTCTCTTCCTCTTGAACACACATGGTCATGAGTTCATTAATTGACCATTTATCTTTATGTGTGTTGTATGAGATTTTGAAAGGTCCATATTGGTGCGGAAGGGTGTTCAGGATGTAGTGCACTAGGAAGGACTCCGATATATCAACCTCGAGTTTCTTCAATTGAGCCACAGTGTCCCTCATCTGCATGATGTGCTCGCGCACACCTTTCACACTGGTGAGCCTTAGGGATGAGAACTTCATGATTAGGGTGCTTGCTAGTGCCTTGTCTGAAGTGACGAATTGATCATCAATGGCCTTCAACAAGTCTCAGACCTTTTCATGCTGATCAATGGAACCACAAATACCAACTGAAATTTTAGTCTTAATGAACATCATGCTTAGACGATTGGATTGCTCCCATCGTTCATAAAGCGTGATGTCCACTGCAGTGCTGGTATTAGTGAGTGTCGATGGTTCATCTTTCCTAATAGCATAATCTATGTCCATCCACCCCAAATAAAGAAGAATCCTCTCCTTCCAAACCTTATAGTTATCTCCCTTAAGTTCGGGAATGTCACAACGAATTTCAGAGAAATTTGCAGGTTGTACTACTGCATCAAAATTAAAAATCACATGCTTATGTCAAAATTGAGGCTTAGATAAAATTTCATGTTTTACCAATGTAAATCATGCTCAAAATTGAATCTAATGACATAAAAATTGCCTGTGGGCTAAATTTTCAATTCAAACAGATTCAATAAAACTTTATGATAAAACTTATTAATTCATAACTCCTGTGGGTAGGTTATGAAATTTTATCCTAATTAATTACATAAATATAATAAAAATTCATGTGGGATAAAATTTATTATATTTAGTCTAATTAATTACAATTTAATGTCTAAATAATGTTTATGTGATCTAACCAATCAAAATATATAATTTTAATTAATTAAAGATGCTGTGGCTATTCTCTAATTAATTAAAATTATATGGATCACTAGACATTATTTTTGTTGCATAAACAAAACTTAACCAGAGAGAAAAATAATGTTTACTGAAAGGAGTAAGTCAAAATGACATTTTAAATAAACTCCATATAACTGTAATAATTCTTCACAAAATCAAAATTAAGATTAAAGCAGTCAGCATTACCATAAATGACTGCAAATTGATTGTTCAATTTATAAACAAAACAAAAATAGACCATCAAACAAGTTATTTTGCTCACAAGATAAATAAAATTTAAATTAATTTTCTGTGCTACTCCCAGAAAAGTGCTAGACTGCCTTTGTTAATAGAACTGTGTTACTTTTCTATGGTGCAGTACTAGTCTTCAGTTATCGCTACCCATTAATAAACCAGTTATTAGTTTGTCAAAATCTAACAGTAAGTATATATGGTCTAGCTCATTTACTACCCATTAATAAGCAGTTATTTTCAGCCCTGCAATTCGACAGCAATTCTGCTCAATAAAATTTATTAAAAAGAAATAAACTAAAAAGTAGCCTGGTTGCTGCCCGCTGAAGTGATAATTGCGTGCCTGCTTAAGTGGTTTTTGCACGTATATATGGGTTTTTCTCCACGTATACCGGAATAATAAATGGAGCATGTTATATTGCTTCACATAATGTTCTATTGAATTCGTTGAGAAATGCAAACGTGCATCTGAAATTCGTAAATGGAATTTGCACATTGTTATAACTATTTTTAACAATTCCATAAAGAAATTTCATATTATAATAAACTCAGTACAAGTGAAACTAATGCATGGCCCAAACCTATAAACTCATATTCTAGCATGATGAATTTTAAATCTTATAATCCACCGGTACGAGTTTTGAATAATGGATATGATAAGCATGAAAAATTAAAATTCTATTAAAGTCCCTTAAAAGTGAGCCTTAACTTTTAAGTCATCGAAATATTTTAAGAAACAAATACTTATCATTCAAGCGATAAAAATTCATAATAATAAAGTTTAGAATTTCGAAATCAGTGGGCGGCGCCGGCCCTAAGGATAGCGACACTTCGGAATCTGGATAGTAATACAGAGCAGGAGAAAAAAGAGGTGCACAGAAAAACAAAAGGGCGGCGAGAGCACACCAAGGTAGAGATAATAGTGGCTCTGATACCAAATGTTAAAATATAAAGTTTAAACAACGATTTTGTATGCGGAAAATTCAAAGAATCATTAAAACTTAATGCCCAGAAATATAAATTACCTCCAGCCATTGGTGATGTTCTTGATGCAAATCACAGTCCACTTTGATTTCCTTACTTCAGCACTCCAGCTTTAATCCAAGCAAAAGAAAAGAATACAGAAAATCTGAAGGCACTTCCAAGCTTTGCTCTCTCAGCTAGATGGTGTAAAAACTGAAGGGAATTGAGATGCAAGCTTGGGGACCAAACAGATAAATTTATAGCCAAGCTTCCATCAAGCTTCTAATGGCTATGTGTCAAGTGTTCCACAGATCAAGGTAGAGAACTACAGATGGAGTAATGGACCACTTCAATAGCTCCCAACAATAAATTTATTAACTGCAGTTGATTTCCTTAACTTAAGGAAATTACTGCAGTTGGTTTCCTTAAGTTAAGGAAAGACTGCAGTTTAAATTCCATAATTGTAGGCAACAATTGTTCAAAATATTAATGGAGCTTAACATAAAAAATTTGAGATTCTGCCCTTAGCCATGACCGACCGATTTGCTTCTTCCTTCTCTGTGATTATTCTTCCTTTTGTGTCATTATTCTTCCTGGATTCGGTTCTCTACTGCCTGCAATCAATTTTGCTGCCCGAGTATTCTGGGAAATCGTCCCTCCCTTGCCGAGTATTCTTGGTCAACGATTTTCGCTCTCTCTCTTATTTTACCTTTAGAAATAGGTGCGAGATTATTTGGATGGAATTGCGGCTCGCTATTCGTTACCCATTTTTTTTGGAGTCATTCAGGGAGGCGGAGGAATTTTCTATTAAAAGTGGTCGGAATTTGGGTTAAAAAAATTTAAATTTTTTTGTAGAGATAGTATTTCAATCATGATTTTTATGGTAGAAATAGATTCAAAATTATCAAAAACATAATTTTAAATTTTAACAACTGTAACTTAGATTTACAAAAATATTGGTTAGATTTTCTTAAAATATGGCCAAAATTTCTATGACTTTTGTGGCAAAAGACAGTCTCCTTAGACTACTAAACATTTTTAAAAAACAATATTAAATTTTTATATTATTTTATTATGATAAATATTTCATAATTAAATGATCAGTTTAAATTTACTCATCAAATTTCGAAATATTTCCAAAATCTAAAATTATCAAAATAAAATAATTACTTTAAAAATATATATATTTTTTATTAAATTGCTAAGTAACCTAAGTACTTCATATTTTTTATTAAATTCAACACTGACATAACTACATGTTTTTTTAATTCAACGTTTGTAATTTAGCTGCCTTGTATATGGTTTAATTCTTATATCCATTTAAATTTGAAGGGAGTGATTGACGGTAAGAACCGGCTGTGAACATTGAGAAGTATCACTTTCTTAAATTCATATATAATCTTTTTACCCAAGGATAAAAATTGAGAGGAGAGCTACGGACCTGCAATTATTTATATCCAGGTTGCAAGTCTCTCTTCTCTCAATAATCTTTCATTCATATTCTATCTGATTTGTCCTGATGATGGACCCCCTTTGGGGTTTGAAACGTCGGCAGAATGAACTAGAAACTGTGGATAATCCGGATCATGACACTACAAAAAACTTCCACAGAAGCTTAAAATCTAACATAACTTCCCTGTACGGAGGGGAAACATGGAAGGAGATCTGTCTTCTCGAAATCTTGAGGATAAAAATTGAGAGGAGAGCTGCGGACCTGCAATTATTTATATCCAGGTCGCAAGGCTCTCTTCTCTCAATAATCTTTCATTCATATTCTATCTGATTTGTCCTGATGATGGACCCCCTTTGGAGTTTGAAACGTAGGCAGAATGAACTAGAAACTGTGGATAATCCGGATCATGACACTACAATTTATTTAATCTTTTTACTCAAGTATGAATTAATTTGCGGCTCAAAGTGAGAGGTATATTCATAGTGGTTGAACTGTGTTATAATTTGTTATTAAAGAAATCCAATATAGAATTTTAATCGTTTTAAAATATAAAAAGGATAAGAAAATGATCAAAAGTTAAAAAAACAAAACATAAATTGTAATTGTTAAGTAACTAGCGCCATTCCCATTTAGAAATTATTTAATTGAATCATAAATAATTAAAGTCAAAGAAATAGAAAGATATTTGAGATCATTATTTAAATTAGTTAATGCTATGTGGGGAGAAGTTAGTATCAAGAGATATGCCTATGTGCTTTCCTAGTTTGGTGGTTCACTTCTATTATATGTTTATGTGCTTTTCTAGTTTGGTGGTTCATTGCTATTATATATTGTTACATTTGATTTAGAGTCAAGATAATATCTTCCTTGATTTTATTTAGGTCAACAACTATTCTTTTTAGGAGTAACTTAAGATGCCAGTATATGTCCATTATGTACATGTATTGATTATAACAACCTTTATTGTAACCTGTAGGAGAAACTATGTTTGCCACTTTCGCAAGAACCTCTATGTTTGTGAGGGTGCATCTCTCACTAGCTAGTTCCATTTCCACTTATGTAATTTCCTCTTTAATCAAATAGGGAGTTATATATATATATATATATATATATATATATATATATATATATATATATATATATATATATATATATCCTAGCTAAACTTTCTCTCATATCTAAGCTTTGGAGAGGCCTCATTATTGATAATATGCAGTGCCCCTACTCACTTTAGCTTATTGTCTCGGCATGATCAGAATCTAGAAGAAGAAAAGGGCTACAAGGAGAGGAGATGACCCCAACACAAAAAGACAGGCCAGAGTTTTATTGTCAAAAACTAGACTAAAGCAAGATCAGTGCCAAGCATGGAATGCCATAGCAGTGGTGGATCTTTATCTCTTCCCTAGAAGCCAACTCACTCTAAGAGGAGCACAAGCGACATGATTTTTTGAGCTAATGATGATGGAATCGTCTTAAGCAAAGAATATTTTAAAACTAAAAACAAGGAAAAGGAGAAACATTGCATACTGAGGCCACCCTAACCAATCAAGCCATGGAGGTAGCTTGCCTAGAAGGCCATGAATGGATCAAGGCATCTTGCTTATAAGGCCACAAATGGCTCAAGGTTATTGCTAATCCAAAGGATAAGGAAACTTCCTCCAATGCTAGAGACATGCAACCATGAGAGCATAGAGGTGTTCAGAGAGGACACAACCCACAATGAAGGATAAGGAAACAACCTGGCTAGGGAGGCTTTTCCTACCACTATTTGTAATTAAAAATCCATTAAACTGGGATGAAATGAGGGGGCTAAATTCTTATCTTTCATAAGCAAGAGTGAGAGAGAGTAGAAGTTTTGGGAGTGAGAAGCCTCTCCTACCTTTAGTGATATAGTCGTTCTCCACCACGAACTAGGAAAAATGAAGTGGTTCACTCCCTCAAACCAACATCCATGAAGAAAATTCCATTGAATGTAGGTTAATGAATTCCAAATGAGTGAAAATGAAATGGTTCCTTGACTCGCCCATGAGAGTAGTACGATCAACCTTGAAATCCCATCGAGAACCTGTTTGAGTTTCCCATCCATCAGTGGACCTAATATTTATAATGAATGCCAAACAAACACACCAATTAGTAGATTGAGGTGACTTTCCATGTATACTACATGGCTTAATTATGAACACTATGAAGTGGTATTGCTATATCCATCTAACACATGGACTGGTAGGACAACAACAACAAGCCCCCTACATGCACACCTCTTCCAAGATATATAAAAATCAATCCTTAACACATCATTGATTTAAATTTCAAGAAAAAAATGAGTAGAAAAGCCAAATTTGGGGATCAAAAGCATTGCAATGTGATTGACCACTTTCTTAAGATAACTTATTATCTTGGTGTAGAAGTGATTTCTAGAGAAAATTCTGTGATAAAGAGGTGAACACTTTACCCATCCTCAAGGACAAGAAGCAACAAACTTAGGTGAAGAGTAGGAAATATAATCAATAAATAACAAAATAAACAAAAAAAGAGAATTTTAATTAAAGGAAAAAAAAAACAATGGTCAAAGGAATATCAAACAAAAAATGTTGGAATTGAAAAGAATAATAGCAATGGTGTTCTCTAGCCCACTATGCAATATACATTGTAATGTCTCGTCCTGTAAACATTTTGACTTACTCAAAATAAAATAAAACTATGTTAAAATAAAATTTCTAAATTACTATTTTTGTTGGAGTTAAAGTTTGAAATAAAAATAAAAATAACCCTGTGTTAAAATAAAAATTCTAAGTTATCATTTTTTAAATTAATTTGTATTAGGTAGTTAAGCTAAATTTGACTTGGTCAAATTACTAATGGTTTTTGAATTACAGGTTTATGAGAACCCATGGTATTCATGAGGAATATAACCTATTCAAAGGGGGAATTAAACCAGCCTAGATTCACCTTAACTTTGGATCTACTAAGCGTGATCGAATCTCTTAAGATACAAATATCTTAACATGCAAAGAGATTTGATCCCTCTCAGCACTTGGTAGATCTATAGTTAAGATGGATGAGTGGTTATAAATCTTAATTTAAAATTGTTATTGTATTCAAATTTAATAATATTATTATATCCATATTTAATATAATTATTATATTATATATGAATAGCCTTTAAGTGCAACTTTTTGGAAAGTGTTTCAGTTTATTTTATGATCTAATTTGTCAAGAATTTGACTTGGATTCATTGAAATCACAAGTTTCACAAGTGAACTCTTCACAATAGAAGTGTCCTAGGGGTCTTTAAGGGTGTTGAATCCATATGTGCACTCAAAAAACAGTTTAAACTACAAAAATCAAGATTTGGCCACAAAATTTTTTGCTTGATTCTAACTAGAAATCTCCAAGAAACTCCAAAAAGTCACACTTAAAGACTACTCCCATTATATTTGAATATAATATTAAATATGAATATATTAATAATAATATTAAATTTGAATATAATAATAATTTAAATTAAGATTTATAATTATTCTTCCTAATTCTAACACTGTTTTGTCCATTATTTTTTTCACTTTTTTTTTGGTTCCTTTAATTTAAATTTTCTTTTTGTATTTATTTTATTATTTTTTCCTAATGTCTCTCTTGATATTCTCTTATTAGACCCTACCAAGTATGACTTTAACCGGCAATTTTCTTTTGACTACCCATTAGTTGATCTTTGACAAATATATTCTCTAAAGTTTATATATATATATATATATATATATATATATATATATATATATATATATATATATATATATATATATATATATATCTATATATCTATATATATATATCTATATATATATATATATATATATATATATATATATATATATATACATTTTTTAGCTAGATTTTATACCGCCTCCGAAATTTGTGCAACTTCCATCACTATTATTACTCCCAATTTATATTTATGCCCAATTATATGCAACCCCTAGATAATAGTTTTTGTGACTAAATAGAGACGTGAAAAACACAAATCCTATACTCTCTTTAACGATCAAAACCATTAAAGTTATTTTTCTTGCTTTCAAGATTATGATCCATGATACCTCGTATGGATATGGATATGGATATGTTCGATTATTAAATGGTATTCTTCTTTCAATGGTTTTTTCTATTATTAATATAATTGCATATATGTTCGATTATTATTATAAGATTTGCCTTCAATGGTTTTTGTACTCTCTCTTTGTTGAACTCTACGTGATTGAATAAAATTTCATGATTCATTTCTCAATTAAAATTTATAAATCTATGCTTTAGGTGTCGCATGAATGTTCGATTATTATTATTCCCTGTCCTGACAGGGTAATAACATATTCAAAATGAATTGGTGTTGACATTAAATTTAAATTTACCAAAAAATTAAACTACGTTATCTAATGTCAACATTAGAAACTAATTTAATTTATTTTTAAAATAATTTAATTTCTTTTTTTTCTGCATTTTGATTAGTTAAATCAATTTAGGTCTTATTGTGTAATGGTGTTGGCATACCAGCGATTGTCACTTCATAAATGAATGTTGGTACAGTAGTATTAACACCTATCTTTCATCATTATATGGAATTTTCCTCTTACTATCATTCTTAGCTATAAATCTACATGACATGTGTCAATAAAATAAATAAAATACCCTAGAATGTTATCTAAACACCACACGTTTTTCATGATACTAGAAAAAAGGTTGTAAGGAACTATCATTGGAATGATCATGCCTGTCTTGTCATTGGCCTTCACTGACCCAAGATCTACAATTGTTCCAGGCGTTATTTCTCTGTTCACATTAAATCAGGAAATTGTGAATGAAATATATCACATAAACTAACAAAAAATCATTAATCCAATACTGCAACATGCAATTTCTTAGACATGCAGAGATTAAAAAAAATAAATCAGCAAAGTAATAAAGAAATTCCAATTCCTATCATGTGGACAGGATCCTACAGTTAGGCTACACAATCGTGTTGATAGGACAATTGGGCTACCCAGTCCTATTGACAGGAGTATCCTATAGTTAGGGATGCACAATCTCAGTTAGGGCTACACAGTCTTGATTAGTTAAATCAATTTAGGTCTTATTGTGTAATGGTGTTGGCATACCAGTGATTGTCACTTCATAAACGAATGTTGGTACGGTAGTATTAACACCTATCTTTCATCATTATATGGAATTTGCCTCTTACTATCATTCTTAGCTATAAATCTACATGACATGTGTCAATAAAATAAATAAAATACCCTAGAATGTTATCTAAACACCACACGTCTTTCATGATACTAAAAAAAAGGTTGTAAGGAACTATCATTGGAATGATCATGCTTGTCTTTTCATTGGCCTTCATTGACCGAAGATCTACAATTGTTCCAGGCGTTATTTCTCTGTTCACATTAAATCAGGAAATTGTGAATGAAATATATCACATAAACTAACAAAAAATCATTAATCCAATACTGCAACATGCAATTTCTTAGACATGTAGAGATTAAAAAAAAAATAAAAAAAAAATCAACAAAGTAATAAAGAAATTCCAATTCTTGTCATGTGGACAGGATCCTACAGTTAGGCTACACAGTCGTGTTGATAGGACAATTGGGCTACCCAGTCCTGTTGATAGGAGCATCCTATAGTTAGGGATGCACAGTCTCAGTTAGGGCTACACAGTCTTGTTGACAAGACCTTAAAGTTGGGCTACACAGTTGGGCACAACAAAATTGTTCCTCCATTCAATATTGGGCCAATGAAATCTGGGGCTAAACCTAGCCTAGATTCAGGATTCAGACCAAGCCTAGACTCAGCTTGAAGAAAAAATTAATATAAAAATTAATCAAAAATACCCAGAGCTTGAAAGTACCTATTTGCACTCATGAGTTGATAAGAAATTTCCCCAATTGGTAGGTCATGACTGTAAGGATTCATTATGTCAACAACACTCTCCAGCGGATTGGCCATGCAGGATTGCATAACACTAGTTCCAAGACTCTTAGATTCTTTATTGGAATCCACGAAGATAGGCGGTAATCTCAAATCTTTATTTGACACCACGAAGGTAGGGAGAGAATTGAATCTATCTCATAGTGAAGCCATAGAAGTTTTGGGAATCTCATCACCTTGAATATATTTTCCAAACAATCTGGTAGAGCTCTCAGCCACTGCAAATGGCTCATATCAGTGATATGATCTTTAAACTCTGAAAGAATTTGGGATGATTTTCCAAATCCGTGTTGAATCATGCTAAGTCCGCGCACCTAAATTGTTACAGTGAAGTAGTTAAAAGACAATATTGACATCTTTGCGAAGATCAAGAAATCGCAACCTTAAAGACACAATTCTCTAACCATAAATTTCATAACACTTACCATGGATGGAGTCGACACATTATGAAAGAGGTTGTCAGTTGGGCGCCAAAGACGACGTGGGTATTCAGAAAGCTCCGCCAATTCTCTACCCATGTCTCAGAGATGATCGTGCATTCTTAAACAGTTTTCTTCATCGAACGTGACAAGGCACTTGCTCTCAAGAGTCATAAGACCCAGCGATCCATTCCACCCAGATCCATCCCATAGTATTATGCTAACCTTTTTCAGATCGATGTCTGTAACCTCTGTGGAAAAATGGCTGCTATAGGATAAAAATGCACGGTGTATGGAGAATGAAGATACCCTCAAAGGTCTTCCCGGGACCTTCGGTAGACTGTAAGATTATCTACAACCATCAAAAAGTTACATGCATGTTCATAAACAATAACTAACTATCAAAGTAGGAGAAGTAGATTACCTCAAGCCTCCGTGTAGATTTGTTGGAGAGCACAATGCAACTAGGTGGAAGTCCCCTGAGCTGGCTCTAGATCATGTCTTGCACATAGAAGTGACAAGCATAATCACAACATACAACTCTGATAACTAATACATGAATACATAAAAGAACATCTAGTTACACATAACTAAGCTACTCATGCTAAAAGGTATTGGACAAACAACTGAATGAATGATAGTACCAACACCATGGAGTAGACAGTACAACTGCAGTTCTATATTAATGTTGGAAGAGTGATTACAACCATCTGTTGTATCAGCCTTCCCTTACCCCTCTAGCTTCTCTCTCTCTCTCCCTTCTTACCAACTTCTTAAGATTTGAGACAATGCTCAATAATCAAGTATGTTATCCTTTCAAATGCTCTGACCCCCATCACCATAGCCCTAGCTTTGCTTATGTAGCAATTGAGTTAGGGTTGCCAAGTTCCTCCTTGAGTTCCCTAGGGTAAAAGCAATGAAGTTTCCATTCTTTTCAGCTCTTTCCCATTTGCCTCCTTCATTAGGATTAGAAATCCTCAAAATAGGTCGAATCTGGATGTTTCCTTACTTTTCTAGAGTGATTTTAGGAACAAATATCTAGATATTTATGAGTCGATTTGCTCCTTTTACCCTTAGAACTTCACTAGGATCCACTAATGTTGTTCCCGAACTAGCAACTTGAGTTAGTTGGGTCACTAACGCATCCTTAGGCTTGCAGAGAAGCTTTATAAAGCAGGTTGTCAATGCATAGCCAGTGTTAGTGTGGAAACAAAACGTGTGATCTTGGTCTTTCCTTCAGCTATCATGTCTTTCCCCTCTGAGTTGATGAGGAGATCAATTTGTTGTATAACAGATTCCCCCTAAAGTATGAGATCAGAGGCTGCGATGATGGCCAAAATACTTTACCTAACTATAATTTTCCTTCAAAAAAGAGAGAGAGGATCGGAGCTTCAGGTGGTGCGGGAAACCTGATACAACACATATATATAAAACTACTAAAATGATGTCCTGAGTCGAGCATTCCCATGCTCAGTAGCTATGTTAGAGTGTCTTTCTCATAAAAGAGATATGACGATGTTGGTTGTTGATAAGCACAATGTGGATCCAATGTCATAATAGGATCATTCTAATGAGCTATCTCCAAAAAACAATATACGCAACTTGGGAGAGGAAACAAGGCTGATTGATGCAAGCCTCTACCCAAGGTCTTGATATACTCTTCACCGAATAGCATAGATCGATACATGTGAATATATGCATTGATGTCGAACATGCATGAAAACATTTGATTACCAATCAATAATGGAGACTGTTAATAGATGCGAGGAAGGCCACCAATAATGGTTATGGTCTCCAAGATGCACAATACAAACTAATGAGTGTGAAATATGTTTTTGTCGTTAAACACCCGTAGAATCGTTTAACCAGGAGCTAATAATGAGAACCCTTGATCAAACACAAGGCAACCTGCCACTAATGTCTGCAAGTACCAAGGCACTGAATGTGTTTCTAGGTTGTCTTCCTAGATAGAGTGTTGAAGTTGATAGGAAGATACCTATCGAAAGGTAGGCAATAATGTGTCCTACATCAATCGACACGAAACAGGACAAGAATGATTTGTTTTTTGAGGAATCTTTGAGCATTGGGTCTAAACAACAAAGGGCATGATAATAGGATATGCTTGATGGGTTGATGGAGGAAACAAAAGGTTAACCCATGAACAATAGAAGGCACGACAATGGTTTTAACCATGCAGCACTAGACTCATGAACACTCAAAGAGTGTTACGATACATAGATGCAAGAACATTGGGGTATTTAGGCTAAAACTCATAGGATGGTAGGATTCATATTGAGAGGTCGTCACAAGGAAGGTTTATCTAAGGGAGTGCCATGTTCAAGGGAACGACTGCTGCCAAACCACACTTTCTAATACTGAATGCAGTTGTATTGTCTACTTTCCTCGTCTGATTAGTTTAGTGAGTCCAGATGGGTAAACTCATCGATATTTTCATATTTTAAGAGTCTGAAAAGGACCACGAAAAGAGTGAATCTATGCCCTATCTGATTAGTTTAATGAGTCTAGACAAGAAAACTCATCGATCTTTTCATGTTTTGAGAATCTGAAAAGGATCGTAAAAAGAAAAGCTCTATATCTTGTATGTGTAGTTTAATGAGTCCATAATAGACAACTTTGTGGTCTTTTCATATTTATAGTCTAAAAAGATCGTAAAGAACAACTCCATGGTGGTCCCTTTGTCATAGTTGTTAACCAAGTGCAACAAAAGGTTAATAGTATACTCGGATCGGTTACTTTTCCGTAAGTTAATCTATTGAATATGGATAAAGAGAAACCTATGTTCAATAGATGTTGACCTCATTTTGTTATGAGTACAAGGAGATGGACTAAACTCGTTTTTCGTCATGAATTTTTAATGAGTCACACAACGACAAACTAAATACCTTCATCAAATTTTAATGATTCAAATGAAGAAAACTCAAGGTATCTTTTTTAGTTTAGTGAGCGAGGAAAAAGAGGCAAAAGAACTGCTCATTCCTCCTTTGTAGATTAACAAGCTCGAAGGAGGGGAAAAACTCGAGGATTTTTTTATTTAAGAATGAGAAATGGTCCCAAAAAAGCAAGTGCTCTGTTTACTGCCGTATATTTTTAACAAGCCTGGTGACAAAAACTCGGGATTCTTTAGTTTAACGAGCGAGAAAAGTACCTAAAAGAATGATCGGGTCATCTTTATAAATGTTTAACAAGTCAAAAGAAAAAACTCGGGATTTTTTCAGTTTAATGAGCGAGAAAAAAATGCCTAAAAAGAATGCTCTATTGGTCTTTTTTAGTTTAATGAGATAGAAAAAGAGCGAAAAATGAGTTGCTCAGACCGTCGTTGTATATGTTTTAACGAGCCCAACGATGACAAACTTCAGGATTTTTCAATTTTTTAGAGCAATAAAATATCCCATAAAATAAAAGTGCTCTTTGAGAATTGCATGCAGCTTTTACTGCTTTTCATTCCTGAAGGTACTTTCATCAAAGCGGAAAAAAGTATAAAAAGCAGCAATTCCTATCCATATGGGTTGATGCATGATAAAAAATCATGGAGAATGGACTACTTCCTCTTTAATGATGAAAAAATCATGTCTCCAAAAATAAATATAAGGAAATGTTTTGAGCTTTCACATTCGCCATTTTCACTATTTGAGATTTGTGAGAGCATTTTGGAGCTAAAGAGGAGTAGATTTTCCACGGACCATTGCAGGAGATCCGAGTGGCCATTCGACTTGCCGTCAGTCCCAGATAGAGGCTATAACCTTGCTCTATGCGTTTATTAATCTTTCTTTGCAGTTTCAAGTGTGGAATTTTGCAGATCTGAGGTGCCCTAAAGCCCTCTTTGCACACTAATGCTCTCCAGATGGCCTATAAGGAGCATTAAACACTCTATACGAGTTACTGGAGGGCCTTAATCCTCCCTATGTACCACTGGGGGGAGCGTTAGAGCTGTAGGGTGTACTTAAAAGCCTCATGCAAGGATTCCTAAAGCTATTTTGCCCCATTTTGACTATTTTTAGGGTTATTTTGTGCAAGTTTCAGGCCATAATGACTAGCCTATGGAGAGAACAGGCCCATGATAGCAAGGAATTGCTGATGTCAAACAATCCAGTATGCACACTTGCATTGTGCCACTGCAGTTTACTGAAGTATGCAAAGTTGGAGCTGATGAAAGGGCAGGAGGATTTATTGAGATGGATTATCCAGTGCTGGGATGAACAAGAGCAGGTGTTCAGGAATGGAGATCAGGAGCTGGTTCTAAACCGTGATGACATATACTTTTTAACTAGTTTGTCGTGCCATGGGGCACTAGAAAACCTCACCAATGGTAGGCCAGATCCACGATCTACCCTAGAGTTGGTGCAATCCTACTGCATCCCTGAGAGCGAACTACTCAGCAACAAAGTCCCCATAGAGAGGATAAGGTCTAGGTCTATGAGGCAATTTTATGGTTGACTGTGCTGTTGGCGGGGTCAAAGAGTCCCCACGTTGCGACAAAGGCCCAACTGTTACTTGTAGTTGAATTTTTCTAGCCATAGATGTTCAACTGGTGTGAAGTAGTGCTTCGCCAGTTGAAGGTGGAGTTAACAGCATATAAGACTCGTACCCAACACAGTTTTGGGTATGGTACTATCATAGTTTCATTCTTTCTGGAGAGGGTACCTATTATGCGCCCAAGGATGAGCTTACGTCCCCTTGATCCGAGGGAGCTGAAGCAGGGCCCTTGGTCATCACTCGATCCTCACACAGGAGGAGGACCGATCCAGCATTTCTTCGAGGAAGATTTCTTCCAGTGGCTTCATGGCCAAATTGTGATGATTGATGACTATGCTTATGAGGGCATGGACTTTGCCGGTGACCCAGACTTGATGCTACCGTCCAGGACCAACTGGGATCCTCAAGGTGAGAATGATTTTTGATAGTACTTCCAGTATTTTTTAGGTTTTGAATGTTTATGTAATGTTTTTGTGGGCAAAATGATTACTGACATGAAGTTTTTATGCTTAACACAAATGTGGTAGTCCATAGCAGCCAGTTTCATAGCCCGTTCTAGCCAGATTCAGACCCATAGATGTTTGGGCAGCGGCTAGGGTTCCAGTGGCTGCTTGGGCATTACGACTTGCAGGCGAACCCCGCCATATGCGACAAGGAGGCCAACTACCTGATGGAGGGGCCAATGCTGACAGTCTTCGCGATTTTCTGAGGAACCCAAAGGGCTTGACCATGGGTGTCCCCCCCTTCCTATGAGGGAGATTCCCGCTCATATGCAGTGGCACACAGTCGGTGTACCTGAGCAGTTTCTGGTTCCTCTTCGGAGGATAGCTAGAGCATTTTTAGCATTTTAGAAGCAATAGGCTCTTTTTAGCAGGTGTTTTGGCGTAGCTAATGAGTGTTTGTAGCTAGTCTTTTTAGCCATTTTGTACTTAAAACATTCAAGTTTTGGAATATTTCAATGTAAAAAACTGGATTTTGATCTCTCTCTCTCTCTCTCTCTCTCTCTCTCTCTCTCTCTCTCTCTATATATATATATATATATATATATATAGATAGATATATATACAGATATTTTAGTATTTTTATGGTGTAAATGTTTTTTAAATGTTTTTGTAAAAATTTTAACTCAGTAAATTTTTAATTTTCATGCATGCTTCTATAAAGAACGAGATAGATGCCAATCTAATACATAGTTAGCTAATGAATCAGCAACCGCATTAAATTCTCAAGGAATGTGTTAATATGTGATTATTTCAAATTGACGTTCCAGGAGTCATACCCTCATATAATGACATAACAAGGTTGGATTATGAATGTGATAACAATTTGTGAATTACATAACAACTAGCTGGGAGTCTAACCTAACCACTAGATTGGAGATGTCCCTTGATGACGCTTCCATGAGAAGTGAAATTATGGACATGTACTTGGCAATATTGTTGGTGGCAATACAATGAAAGACCCCCCCGGAGAAAAATAGTTCTGACTTGGGTGTGTAGATGACCCAAGCAGCTGATGCAATGTGCTGTGTGTGACAACTGGCACCATCCGCGTATCCTATGTATGCTAAGGGTAACGAAGACATCTGCATTGTGAAAAGAATGTATGAGACAAGTACTCCAATAAATATCAAAACAATCAAATCACACCAAAAAGGGAAGCAAATCTTATGAATACATAAAATTACAAAGCACATGCCTAGTATAATACTAAGCATAATACTTTTTTAGATAGAGCCCATTTCTGGGCTCCGTGAGCGGGACTCCTTCCCAGTCCTGCAATTCATATGCCCCTTTTGAGAGGAATTTCTTGATGATGTAGGGACCTAGCCATAAGAGTTGAAGTGTTCCTACCCCCAAGAGGTTATGTTTTTTATCATAGAGCAAAACAAGGTCTCCCTCTTGGTAAGAATGAAGCTTAACCTTTTTTTGTATTGGGATTCTACCTGGCACTTGTGAGCCTCGAGTGCCAATTCAGCATCTCGACGGGTTTCATCTAGTTGATTAAGGTATAGTAAGCATTCTTCTTCGACAGTAGTGCCGGGCAGGAGTTCAATGGCTATTTGCAGGGAAGGGATCTGACACTCGATGGGTAGAACTGCTTCCAAACCATAAACTAGTTGAAAAGGTGTAAAGCCTGTGGCATCTTTTACTGAAGTTCAGTATGCCCATAGCGCCGATTATAACATTCGGTTCCAATTGGTTTTATGGTTTCCTACAAACCTACGGATCATGGTTTTTAAGATGCCATTTACAGCTTCCACTTGACCATTAGCTTGGGGGTAATAGGAGGATGATTGATCCTAACCAAAACCAAGCAACGACATTAAATCAGACATCATATGGCTCTGGAAGTGAGATCCATGGTCTGTAACAATTGTGCAGGGTAAACCAAAATGACAGATAAATTGATTGAATAGGAATAGCACCACAGTTTCTCCATCGGCTCTATAGGTAGGAAGGGCTTCAGCCCATTTCGTAAAATAGTCCGCAGCTATTATGATATAGTTGTGTCCAGCAGAGGAAACAGGATTACAGGTGACGAAGTCTATCCCCCATTTGGCAAAGGGGCCAACAGAGATCACCGGGTGCAGTAGGGCTGGAGGAGCATGCATTTTCTTTGTGAATATTTTACAAGGATGGCACTGTCGGATGGACTTGACACAATCTTTGAGCAAGGTCGGCCAGTAATAGCCTACGCGCAAGATTTTATGTGCAGTAGATATGCCGAAAATATGACCACCACATGCCCTAGCATGGAAGTCATTTAAAACGTGCTTTGCCTCTTCATGAGTGAGGCAACGCCGAAGAACTCTATCAGCACTGTGACGATATAACGTATCGTTAATCACTAGATAGTATCGTGCTTGGTGACGGATGCGACGACGGTCGCTTGTCGATAGTTTGGGGCAGAACTGTTGGGCTTGGAGGTAGACAAGAATGTCCCCATACTAAGGGTCAGTGATTTCGATAAGATAGATAGCCTCATCTGGGAGAGGATTGTGGGTTATCTCGTTTGAATCGACGATGGGAAGTTTCGACGAAAGTTCAGTGAAGACTAAAGAGTTCTTCGCCTTGGCAATTGTGAAAGCTAGATCAAATTGTTGGAGGATCATAATCCATTTTGAATATTTTCCTCCAATTACTTGACAAGACAAAATATGTCTCATGGGATTCTCCAAGGCGACGACAGTTGTCTGTCGCAGTAGTATGTAGTGTTGGAATCGATTGACAGCAAAGACGACTGCCAATGACTGCTTTTCCACATGTGAATATCTTAGTTTGGGTCCAGCTAGGCCTTTGGACAGATAATAGATCACATTTTCACTCCGGCCATCATGCGTTTGAACCAATACCATTCCAAGAGAGGATGGCAAGACTGCCATGTATAGAAGAAAGTTGCAGCTATAGTCGGGAGCACTAAGGAGTGGGGCTGATATAAGCGCCTTTTTCAAGGCATCAAATGATCATTGAGCTTGACCATCCCATAGATACAACATTCCTTTCTTAAGTAGGCGCATGAAGCCATTTGTCAATTCGGCATAATTTACAATGAATCATCGTAAAAATTTTGCTTTCCCTTGCAAACGTTGGAGCTGTAGAATGGATTTTGGTTTTGGCAATTGAGTAATTGCCTTTACCTTATTGAGATCAACCTTAATCCCGTACTTGGAGACAATGAATCCAAGTAAGCATCTAGACTCGATGAAGAAAATTCATTTATGCGGATTCAGGCGTATGTTGTAAAACCAGCACCTTAGAAAGATTGCTCTTAAATGGTTTAGGTGCTGTGTTCGTTGCTTGTAATGGGGTGGAGGTCATCCAAGTAAGTTTGAATGATATGCCTGATATCGTGAAATGCGTAGTCCATGTCTCTTTGAAAAGTTTCTCCAGCATTCTTTAAACTGAATGGGAGTTTTCGATAGGCAAAGACACCCCATAGGTAGATGAAGGCGGTTTTATGCTGGTCTTTGGGTTTTAGAGCAGTCTGGTTGTAACTTGAGAATCCATCTATGAATGAAAATGATTCACAACTGGCGCAGTCATTGATGATTTGGTCGATGAATGGTGTCAGATAATTATCCTTAGAACACGCGGCGTTCAAGTCTCAATAGTCAACACATACGTGGATGGTTCCTTGTTTTTTATTGACAAGAACTAGATTGGAGACCCATTCTGTTAAAGGAAAAGGATAGATGAAACCAGCATGTAACAGTTTTTCTACTTCATTTTTTATCGCTGCCATTTTGCGGGGATGGACCGGTCAAAGTCTTTTACGGATAGGTTTTGCATTGTCATAAAGCTTGATCTCATGCTCGAAAATAGATGGATCTATGCCGGGCATTTCCTCATAAGACCAGGGGAATACATCATGGAATTCCTTAAATAGGTAGGTTAAGATTGCAATTTCCTCAGGATTGCAATCAGGCCCAATCTGGATGTTTTCCACGATGCCTGTCTTGACAGAAATATCGATGAACAATGTCTTTGAAATATTGCCCATATTTCCTTCCACCTCCAAAGTTTGGATGGTCGTATAGGGTGAGGAAACGATTTCTGGTATGTCAGGGGATAGGATTTGAAGAGGCGTCATTTTCGAATCAAATATTGAAACATGATGGTGCTAATCCTCCCAAGGTCTCTCTTCTAAACTCATGATTTCTCGAATAGCTTCGTCCATAGGTAGGACTTGATTGAGTAGATAGAAAGGAGTGTTTATGGGAGGGGCAATGATACTGTTGGTCATAACCAATGTGACTAGAGATGCAGATGTAGATGGAATGGCTTGGTAGGCCACTTCAGCTGGTGACAACAACATTTATTCTCCGTATGTGTCAAGGTCTGAAGGAGCCGGTAGGATCCATGGATCAGTCTGTTCATGAGGAATAGATGAAAGCATGTTGACCGTCTGTGGAACCTTTGGCGGCTGAAGAGGGAAACAACCCATGAGGGAAGAAGCCTTCAATAGAACAGTACCGAGACTGACGTAAGAGTCAGGTACACCACCTACTAGGGGTACGGAGCCACTTGGTAATGGGGAATAATCAGGGGTGCAGAAAGACAACTGATCTACTGTAACTACCTTTCCATCCAATGGAAATAGGATGATACGAAAGATAGTAGATACGATGTTCGTCACGACATATGTCTAACTACTACCCAGCAAGAGATTATAGTTGAGTTTTTTATCCACGACTTATTTGTCCACTGTTACCGTTTTCCCATAAAAAGTGATGGGGTAGCTAGCTAGGTAACCTTTTGGGATGAAAGTGTGGCCATCGAAAGATTTAAGGGAATTCGACAGCGGGGATAAGGTTGGAGAACCCAGGGCGAGCCAACATGAAGCCAACATGACGCGGGTAGAAGCACCTTCGTCAATGATAGTTTTGTCTATACTTTTACCTTTCGAAAAAATTGCACTTGAAATACAATCTGGTGAGAAAGGGGAGGCTTACACTTTTCCATGTCAAAAATTGCAAGCATGGAATTCTGTGGGTCAATACCACCAATAATCGAAAGCAAAGCTTTCCTTTTCCCTGGGCATGTTTGTAATACTTCGAGCACCGACATAGCCGACGGTGCTTGCACCAAGTCTTTTACAATGCTGTAGTTTTGGGTGGCACGTACAGAAGTATTGTGCATTGTGCATTGAAGTGCCCCTTTGGGAGAGTGAATTACAAGGTCAGCAACCGGCTTTTTGATATGTAAATCATTGGGCGATGGTGGGTTTTGACTTGAGGAAGGTTCCTCTGCATGAGCGATAGGAGCTCCATAAGATTTGGCTCTTGTTTGTAGATCTACCATTTCAAAGGTGTGAACAGTAGAAGATCCTTCACTAGCTGAAGGATGTTGCAAACCATTGTTGCCCCCTTGCAGGGGTTGGGGTTGGTTTGCAATAAGGTTTTGCTGTTGCTGAATGGGAAAAGGATTTTTAAGGACAGTGGGGGTCCTACCATTATCATTTTTAGAAATATATTCTGTGCATTCCTGAAGACGTGGACAGTGATAGGTCATGTGGTCTTTAGCACAGATTTTTCAGGGAAATCTGGCGAGTTTATCCTTTTCATCGTCAGGAGGCATAGCGGCCGTCTGTTTTGGGTTTGGCTGCCTTGTTGACTGCTTCTTAGAAGGAGTGGTCTTTTTCTTATTCTTCTTGTTCTTACCACCGGCTTTTTGTGTAGACCACACAGAGTTTATTGCAGTGGTAGGAAGAGTAGTCAATTTAGTAGAGGGGTCCACTGACATCTGGGCAATGTGACTGCTGAGTTGTTTTATAGCAGTACCAGAGGTTGTGCCGACAATCCCATCGGCATGCACTCTGGGGTGCTGAGTAGCAGAAATATTGGAGTTACAAGGGGCATTGGGGATTATGTCGTAAAGAAGTGCCAGACTGTGAATATATCAGATATAAGTGTTGGGCATGATGTATGGATTGGTCTTCTATGGCCGCACCACCGAAAGCCACATCTTTAGCAATTTGTGGGAGTAAGGACATGCAGAACCGGTCCGCTAAAAGATAGTATGGGAGGGGAGCTTTCACTAACCTCCACCTACGTCTCCATTCATATATATGATAAGAGATGTGGGTGGCGATATCCTGACGTAATGAAGTGAGGAGCTCTGTCCCAGTCTCATAGTGAACGGGTAGCTAGAAGTGCTTTAGGAATTCCATCACTAAAGCATCAAAGGTGTTTACTGACATGCGTGGTAACTCAATGTACCATTTATCTGCATTGGAGTTTGAAACACACCAAAGATTGTAGGTGGTAATATGGGTGACCAGATCCTCCCTTGCTTTCCTTCGAACTTGGGGATGTCCGTTGGTATCTTATGAGGGATCAACGGCCAAAGTAAGTTATGGTAGATGGGGTCATTTGTGAGTTTGTACAAGTCGGATGTATCCAACATTGCCAAGATAGGTAGAGAGTTTGGTGCCTCTGACCCAGACCACGACGATGACATATGACTTAAGGAGCCTTGCGCTCCTCCCATTGTTTGAGTCCCAATATTATACATGGGCTGTGTGGTATAGTAGTTGCCTTGAAGTATGGCGTTGTAGTGTGGATTTCCATGGGGATTTTGATACTGGGGTATATAATTACCCCCAGGATAAGCAATGCCCCCTTGCCTCATTTGAATTTGTGAGTAGGGTGCCCCCATGGATTGGTTGAAACCTCCTTGAGGATTCCCGCCCATCATAGAACTAACCATTTGTCCTTGATTGACATAAGGAACGCTCATGTCAATTAGCAACTAACCATGCATGCCTGAGAATGGAGGGGGAACTGTTACGTTCCCTACCGGCATGTGCATATTGGGAATGCCACCAGCTACTTGAATTTAGGGGATTGAACTGTACAATGGTGACCGACCATATTGTTGGTCGATGGGAATTGTGCCCATAGGGCCATATTGAGTGTTATAGGGAGTGCTGTATGTAGCACTTGTCGAAGGTATGCAGTTTGACACTAAAGGGGTGGAACCTAGCATTGGCTGGGTTCCACTCGTGGAGGGTGTCATGTGAGTGGTTGTACCTGGGATGAATGGGATAGCGGGGTTCACCATTGATGGTGTTGTGGTGACTGTCGACTGAGGAAGTGGTGGAGGACCAAAAGTGTCCCTAAAGTCCCATGACCCGTTAGTCGTCAACGGGATAGATGGAAATATTCAAACTATAGAAGCAAGAAGTACAGGTACCACGGGAGGCAAGATTGGGTCCAACGGATTCGTGAGCGGAGGGTTAAAGGGAGGAAGGAATCCTTCGGTAAAGGAATCCTCTAGCAAACTTGAATTGTCGATTGTCCAAACAGATCCCGCGTGAGATCTAGGAGACTGATTCCCTGAACATGGGGAATCTGGTTCACTGGAGCTCGACGGATCTTCCACAATGAGTGGAGGAAGTCCTAACAATCGTCTAGATTAATGATAAGGGCTGGATGTAGCCATGGTGACCGTTAATTTTTATCAATAAATTTTATCATGATATTTGTTAAAGCCTCAAATGATAACACTCGGGTGCCTAAAAAAATATAAAAAATACACTAAGTTGATCAATCAACAAACAAAGGGAAATCACCCTATCTGATAAGCGTTAATCACTAGAGATGAAACCCAGTATCATAGTGAATAACAGAGAGGGTTGACCAAATGTACAGTTACGATTACTCTTGAGCTTCACCCAAACCTCAGATTGAGGGACCAAGTGCTCTCGTGAAGACGAGCACCCTCCCAAAAACTGAAGATAGAGTAGGTCCGTCTATGTTAGGAACCACGGCAGCCCACCCCAGTCACCTTGTGTAAGTCCGTAAAAGCTTGAACACTAAGGATACCTCAAATCACAAACACTACTGGTGGGGACATAGTCGTAGACAGTACATTGTGTGGGCAGGATACCTGAGTCCTCGACTCAGCTCCAAAATCCCCAAAGGGATCCCCAATACATAGAATACCCAAAGGAGTTGCAAGCGAAGGCCGGCTACCTTCACTTATAGTTCGATGTTGTCTCGTATTTTTCTCTGCTTTTACTGGAGTGGTCCCGGTAGTATGAGTGTAGTAGGAATTTTCTCTCTTTTAATGACACTAGTTTGGGTTTTCGATCATGGGCACTTTACTCACACTGCCTATCCCAAGATATTCACCTGAATTAATGTTTGTTTGCTCAATAAAGAGTTACTGATTGATTTTAGGTAAATTTTATGTGTACTTTTTTATTGTCTTCGGTAGGGGAGTTGACGTATGAAATGCGATGAGACTTTGACTCAATAAATCATGCACAAGACAATGCTTAAAAAAAAAAAATTCAATTCGATGAAAACAAGTTGTATTCTATAGGTGAGAGTCTTTCACATATTCATATTCTTTCCATGCATCCTTGTCATTTAACAAATGCATACCGAATAGAAATCTTCCAATGCTTTTGATCCTGGATGTTTTCGCTTATACATGTATAGAAAAGAATTGCATATAAAATTGCAGCTTAACACATAAATGTGCACATATGAAAAGAAGAAGAAAAAACATAAAAAGGCACAAAAAGAAGACACCAAGGCTTTATAACGGATTTTTTCCAATTTTGACTATGTCTCTGGGCCCAACTCAACAATGGGGAGGCCTTTCTTATTAAATGGCATGAACAAAAAGAATTACATTATCAATCTGTCCATAAAGAGGCTTGTACCTCCAATCTGCCTGATGACTATGAAATGAATGCTGGAGATGGAGTGGGATGTAGCGCCAAAGCTTCCTGCAGCTGTAGAAGAGGGCTGAGTGTGTAACTGTTCAAAACAGATCAATAATTTCTCTCAGCCTCTGCGAATTAGCATGTTGCAACCATAAAAATTCCTTCCCCTTGTGTTCTTCCATTGATCCTCTTTTATAAAGGATTTTCAAACAAGATCCCATTTAAAACGGGGCATGCCTGGTTAATAAGAGAGGTTGGTAGAGTGGAAGGATCAGCGGGCAAAACTGTTCCTGAAAATGGCCTGTTTATCGTTGCTTTGATAAGGCTTCAAAACCTCGAAAACCATTGCAAATCTACCCAAAAACCATATGCCAGGACCTCTAAAATCAGGCTTATAGTCTGTATCAGGTTCACGTTGAGGTCATAGATCAACATTTCGTTGTCCCTGGGCTAGTCCTCGAGAAATACCAACCGCTGATCGCCGATCATTGATATCGACGTCATTCGATTGCGTCGACATCCCGCACATATATCACCCTGGGTGTCTAACGATCCAATTAATCGCCGATCGCACTGTCCATTTGCCGATATCTACATATATAACCGTCGATTACGATGGCCTCCGATCCATCGATCTAATCTGATTGGAGATCGGCGATTGGGAGTTCCACGGCCCAAACCTTAAGTCCGCCCTCATGTGACCTTCGATTGCGATTTTCCTTTAAGGCTTTAAGACCCATTTTTAAAGGAAATTCCTCTTTTTTCTTAAGGATTGAAGAGCCCTTCTTTTTGCAATAACTTCATCATCAAGACTCAGATTCAAGTACTCTTTGCGCCATTGGAATCAGGAAGACGAGATCTACATTCTGGTATTGAGTTGACTTTAGTCTGATCACTTTGATTTCTGAGTTTCCATGCCATTGTATATGAAGATCCACCTGGATCAATCCTCTCCGTTGAGGAGCTTTTGGACCACCAAAAGCTTTTCATTATTCAATTGGCAAGTGAGGGTACTATGCCCTCACATTTTCTTTCTCCAACCATCTAGCCTTGCTGGGATGCATTCCCTTGAATCGAACTCAAAGGCATTCTACATCTCCTCGCCATGAAGTCCTGGTTCTTCTGTCGAGGATGATGTCTTCAAGCAACTCATCGAGATATTCAGGTGCAAAATCATCGATGGTAGGAACTATGCCCACCTCATCAGTGTCCATGATCAAAGGTGGTTCATACAGCTTCAGGTTCTCCACATTCACTATTGAGTACATTTGCATATATACCAGCAAGTCAAGACGAAAGGCATTGTTCCCAATCTTCTCTAATATGGTCAATGGTCCATACTAGATTGGCCGCAACTTCTTTCCTTCTCCCTTCATTCTGTCTTTGTTGATGTGGAACCACACCTTGTCGCCCACTTGGAATTGATGGTCGACCTGGTGTTTATCATGTCGAGCCTTGTAACCGGCTTGACTCTTTTCCAACTACTCTTGCACTGCTTGGTGAATCATTTGGATTCATTGAATGAACTACTGAGCTTTGCCTTTATCATTACGTCCACTGGAGCCATCCTCCCTTCCAAAGACTATGTCTAAAGGGTCCTTTGGTAGGTAACCAAAGCATGTCACGAATGATGAACGTCGTGTCGATCAATGCATTGCTCGAATATAGGAATATTGTATATAGGGGAGATGTTCATCCCACAACTTGGGATGTTTCCCACAATAGCCTCGTAATAGGTGTACCACGGTACGGTTAACAACCTCTGTTTGCCCGTCGGTCTACGGGTGAAATGTCGTGCTTCTTTTCAGTTTGGTATCCATCATCCTCCACAAGCTGGTCTAGAACTCTCCAGGGAAGCGAGAGTCTCGATCTGACACAATTGATGTGGATAATCCAAAGTGGACCCAAACATACTCAAAGAAAAGAGAAGAAGTCTGCTCTGTAATAATCTGCTTTTTACAAGGCATAAGAATGCACATTTTGCTAAAACGGTCAACGACGACATACAAATAGTTGTGACCCTTCCTAGACAAACGTAGACCTCCTACAAACTCCATTGACACACTTTCCCATGGACAACTTAGAATAGGGAGTGGTGTGTAGAGCCCAAGCTTTCTATTAGAGGGCTTCGAAACAGAACACATCACACAACGCTTTACGTAGCAAGTCACAATTTTTTCATATGAGGCCAAAAGCAAAATCTTTGTACATGACTTAAAGTCTTCTTAACACCAAAGTGTCTAGACACAAGAGAGGTGTGGGCCTCTTGAATTACATGCACTCTTTCTCTTGTGGGAATACACAATTTACCAAGGTGATACAACAATTTCCCCTGCAAGGGATAGTTGTCCACCTGTGAACCATCAGTTAGTTTTGCATAAACCTCCTTAAAGTCATCATCGTTAGCATATTGTTCAGCATAACTTTCAAAAGACAACGAAGCATTATGCAAAATAACAAAAGTAGAAATAGGAGGGTGAGATAGCATATCAGCCACTTTATTTCTAGTGCCCTTCTTGTACTTTATTACCAGATGAAACTATTAAAGAAATCCCATCCACTTGAAATGACGGGTTTGCTGCAACTTGGTTTGTGACTGAAGATACTGCAAGGGCTAATGATGGTCTGTATGGATGATGGTTTCCTTGCCGATCAGGTAGTGTTTCCACTTTTTCACACTCTGCACCAAGGCATAAAGCTCCTTGTCATAAGTGGGATAGTTTATCACAGCTTGAGAAAACTTCTCAGAATGGTAACAAATTGGCTTCTTTCACTGCATTAGTACATCTCCCATGGCATAATCGCTGGCATCGGTTTCGATCTCAAATGGCTGTTGGAGATCGGGTAAGGCTAAGACTGGCGTAGTGTTAATTTTCTCCTTCAATGTTCGAAGGACTTCTGTTATCTTCCTCCCCATTGGAAGACCTGTTTCACACTTGTCAATGTGTTCAAAGGTGCTGCAACAACAGAGAAATTAGGAATAAATCTCCTCTAATACTAGACTGCACCTAGAAAGCTACGGACCTCAGTTACACTAGTAGGCTTAGGCCAATTTACAATTGCTTCAACTTTAGTGGGATCAATCTTTAACTAACCATGACCAACAATATGACCTAGGTAATCCAAAGAGGTTTTCCTGAACTCACACTTTGACAATTTTACAAAGAGTTTTTCTTTCTTCAACACATCAAGAACTTTCTTTACATGAATCATATGTTCAAACCAACTCTTGCTGAAAACTAGTATATCATCTAAATATACAAGAACAAACTCATCAATGAAAGGCTGAAACATATTATTCATAACCTGCATAAAGGTGGCTGGAGCGTTGTAAAGCCCGAATGGCATTACCAACCATTCGAACAGCCCCTGCTCGGTTTTGAAAGCAGTTTTCCACACATCCTGCTCCACAATTCGGACCTGGTGATAGCCACTGCGTACATCCAATTTTGTGAAATATACAACATTTTTTAATTGATCCAATAAATCATCTATGCGTGGGAGGGGATAGTGTTTTTTTACTGATATTTTGTTAAGCGTGCAGTAGTCCATGCACATCCTTCAACTGCCGTCCTTCTTGGGCACTAGAACAATCAGTGATCCGCATGGAGAGGAGCTCAGCCTAATCACGCCTTGGTCCAGCAATTCTTGCACTTGAAGTTTGATCTCCTCCATTTCAACTGCTCACATTCTGTACATGTCGATATTCGGTAGAGGGTTGTCATGCAACAAGTGGATCTCGTGTTGGATCTCCCTCTGTGGAGGTAGTCCCCACGACTCCTGAAACAAGTCATTATAATCAGTAATTAAATCCATCAATTCTTGTTTATGCTTCCCATCGCAGCCTTGGAACGCATCCGTGAATTCGGCCTCCTTTTCCCTGATGACCATAAGCATGCATGCCTTGCTAGAGTTCGCCAGCCGTTTCATCTGCCTAGCACTTATGAGGCTGGCATTAATTTTGTTTTGATGAGCGTGCACTATGTACTCTATCCCATCCTTAGTGATGTGGTATTTATTCTCGTGGCGGAAAAAGACAACTTTTCTGTGATACAGGTAGGGGCTCCCCAATACCATGCCACAGATGTCCAGCAGTATAACATCCATCTCTACTTCATCTACCAGCTTAGAAGCAATCACAAATTTTACCTTGCACTACTGGGTTACATTCAATTTAGCTTTATCATGTATCCATCCCAGCGGGTAAGGCTTTGGGTGTGGTTTTGTTTCTAAGCCTAGCTTCTTTACTAGAGATTCTGCAATTAAATTTGCTTGGGACCCCGTATCAAACAAAGTTTCTACTTTGGTATGGTTTACTACAACTCTGATATGAAATAATTCAATCCTTTTTCTATCATTTGAAATGGACTCATCTACAGAACTGGTGCTTCCCTGTGATTTCGAATCAACAGGAGGTGTAAAGGTACCATTTGTTCCCGTTGTTGTGACCAGTGCTTCATCTCCTGATTCTGATCTAAGGTCTTGCTGTGCTGCTACCACTGTTTTCTGCTTCCCTTTTCTTCCATACTTCTTTGGGCGTTTTTCTGGGTGTTGCTTCCAACAGTGGTCATCATCGTGGCCTTCTTTCTTGTAATGATTGCAATAAGGCCGCTCTCCCTCTTTGGCTGCTGCAGTTTTCTTCTCCTTCCCTTTCCATTTTTCTTTGGATTTGCCATTGGGAGGTTTGAACAGTGACTTTCTGGATTGGTCCTCTCTTCCATTCTTTCCCCTGTTTTCAATATGAATTGTTTTCACACTAGCTGCGTCAATAGTGGTTGATCAAACAACAATAATGAATGCCGAATATAACTATGCAGTGAGCCAATATACTTAGTTACAACTTCAGGTATATCTAGTGGAATACCCAAATTCAGTGCTGGCTTCCTAAATTCTTATGTAGAACTCTGGACATCCTGCCCTTTGCCTTGCCTTAAATATTGCCAATTCATCAAAGCTTTCTGTTTGTATCCTAAGGGATAAAACTATTCCCTTAATGCATAAGTAAAAGCAGACCATGAGGAAAAGAGCTTACCCCCATTTTTACTGCTCTGCAATTTACTCTCCCACCAAACGAGAGTTGTGCTGCCCAGCTGTAGAGAGGCCAGCTGGATTTTCGCCTCATCCTCTATGATTTGTTGAATCTTGCAATAAACCTCAATCTGCCTAATTCAATTGTTAAGCTTTTCTGCGTTACTTTCACCATTAAACACAGGGAGATCAAATTTAACATATAATTTTAAAAAAGGTTTCTTCGATGCATCCTTTGGAATTCTTTGATTATGGTAGTGTGGAGAAGAAAAACTTTCACCACCAGAAGGAGAAGGAGGGGGTTCTTCTCCATCATTCCCATGTACTGAACCTTGTCCTTCTAGATTCCTCTCTTCAGCTTTTCGAGTCTTATAACCAGCGGACTGATATTTTCTGCCATTGAATAGAAAGTCTTTCTGAAATTGCGCTCCTCTTCAATACGAGCTTCCTCTTCAACCATGTTTCTTCTTCGAGGTGCACACCTTGCCTCTGGATTGAAAGGTTGTAGATTCCCTTCGCCTCTTTGAAGCCTGCCTCTTGTTAGCATATAAACATGAAATTCACATCTAAAAAGGCCTGCTCTGATACCACTTGATCCCGGATGTTTTCGCTTATAGATGTATAGAAAATAATTGCATATAAAATTGCAGCTTAACACATAAATGTGCACATATGAAAAGAAGAAGAAAACATATAAAATGGCACAAAAAGAAGACACCAAGGCTTGATAATGGAGTTCTTTCAATTTGGAATATGTTTCCGGGCCCAACTCAATAATGGGGAGGCCTTTCTTATTAAATGACATGAATAAACAGAATTACATTCATCAATCTGTCCATAAAGAGGCTTATACCTCCAATCTTCCTGATGACTATGAAATGAATGACAGAGATGGAGTGGGATGTGGCGCCAAAGCTTCCTGCAGCTGTAGAAGAGGGCTGGAGTGTGTAACTATTCAAAACAGATCAATAATTGCTCTCGGCCTCTGCAAAATAGTGTGTTGCAACCATAAAAACGCCTTCGCCCCATGTTCTTCCATTGATCCTCTTTTATAAAGGATTTTCGGACAAGATCCCATTTAAAATAGGGCATGTCTGGGTAATAAGAGATGTTGGTAGAGTGGAAGGATCGGTGGGCACAATCGTTCCTGAAAATGGTCTATTTATCGTCGTTTTGATAAGGCTTCAAAACCTCGAAAAACACTACAAATCTAACCAAAAACCATATTCCTAGACCTCTAATATTATTAAATCAGGCTTATAGTCTATATCGGGTCTGCGCTGAGGTCACGGATTGGTATTTCGCTGTGTCCCTGACCTAGTCCTCAGAAAAGACCAACTGTCGATCACCGATCGCCGATATCAGTGTTGGCTGATCGCGTCAGCATCCCGCACATATATCACCTTGGGTGTCTGCCGATTCGATTAATCGCACTATCCATTTGCCGATATCTACATATACAACCGCCGATTGCAATGGCCTCTGATGCGCCAATCCAATCTGATCGGAGATCGGCGATCGGGGGTTCCACGACCCAAACCTTAAGTTCGCCCTCATGCGACCTCCGATTGTGATTTTCCTTTAAGGCTTTACAACCCATTTTTAAAGGAAATTTCTGTTTTTTCTTAAGGATTGAAGAGCCCTTTTTTTGCAATAACTTCATCATCCAGATTCAGATTGAAGTACCATTTGCACCGTTGGAATCAAGAAGACAAGATCTACATTCTGGCTTTGAGTTGACTTTAGTCTGATCACTTTGATTTCTGAGATTTTATGCCATTGTATCTAAAGATCCACCTGGATCAGCTTTCCTAACAACTACTTGAAACCAAAAATAAAGCAACTTTTAACCAGCTAAACAGAATAATGAATAAAAAATGTGGATCTTTCTTTCATAAAAAATGCTTTTAAGAAAGAAAAACAAAACTCTTTTCCTAAAAAAACTTTAAGACACTTATTTTGCTAACAAAATGCAGTAACAGATCCTCTTTCAGTCCATGAGCAGGCTTCCTGTCCCTTTTAGTTTGTAGACACAACTGAAAATCAAGGTTTTGGGAGACTAACGCTCTGTAGTAGTGACCAGAGAGAGTTAATAGGTCCACTAACGCTCCCTGTGAGCAGACACAGTGCTTTATAAAGCACTGTATAGTCTGCTAACCTGCATTAGTGTGGGAAAATAGTAAAAAATAGGGCTTCTTAGATCAGATTCAATGATGAATACATGTAGGAAAGATGTAGCAAGGTTTTTGGTGGGTCAGAAAGGGAGTGCAGAAGTGTAGGGAGGCTTTAGAAGGAGAAGAAAACTTAGAACTGTCTGGGTAAACTGAGAACTAGATGTATAGTCCCCAACGGAGTCGCCAATTCTGCTATAGGATAAAATGCATGCTGTATGGAGAATGAAGATACCCTCAAAGGTCTTCCCGGGACCTTCGACAGACTGTAAGATTATCTGCAACCGTCACAAAGTTACATGCATGTTCATAAACAATAACTAACTATCAAAGTAGGAGAAGTAGATTACCTCAAGCCTCCGTGTAGATTTGCTGGAGAGCACAATGCAGCTAGGTGGAAGTCCCTTGCGCCGACTCCAGATCAAGTCCTGCATATAGAAGATACAAGCATAATCACAGCATACAAATCTGATAACTAATACATGAATACATAAAAGAACATCTAGTTACGCATAACTAAGCTACTCATGCTAAAAGGTATTGGACAAACAACTAAATGAATGATAGTACCAACACCATGGAGTAGATAGTACAACTGCAGTTCTATATTAATGTTGGAATAGTGATTACAACCATTTGTTGTATCAGCATTCCCTTACCCCTCGAGCTTCTCTCTCTCTCCCTTCTTACCAACTTCTTAAGATATGAGACAATGCTCAACAATCAAGTATGCTATCCTTTCAAATGCTCTGACCCCCATCACCATAGCCCTAGCTTTGCTTATGTAGCAATTGAGTTAGGGTTGCCAAGTTCCTCTTTGAGTTCCCTAGGGTAAAAGCAATGAAGTTGCCATGCTTTTCAGCGCTTTCCCATTTGCCTTTTTCATTAGGATTAGAAATCCTTCAAATAGGTCGAATCTGGATATTTCTTTGCATTTCTTGAGTGATTTTAGGAACAAATATCTAGATATTTATGAGTCAATTCGTTCCTTTGACCCTTAGAACTTCACTATGATCCACTAAAGCTGTTCTCGAACTAGAAACTTGAGTTAGTTGGGTCACTAACGCACCCTTAGGCTTGCAGAGAAGCTTTATAAAGCAGGTTGTCAGTGCATAGCCAGCGTTAGTGTGGAAACAAGACATGTGATCTTAGTCTTTGCTTCAGCGATCATGTCTTTCCCCTCTAAGTTCATGAGGAGGTCAATTTGTCGTATAACAATGGTAAACTGAGTCATCACCAATTTTTTGCACATGAATTGGAGACGCAAAGGAATTCCATCGCCCATCCTGAGTAACCATCCTCTAGTAAGCCATCAAGCTCATTTGCATATCGTACGCCGCCGCCACACTTTCAGGAGGAAAATCTAGTATGTTTCACACATCCACATCAATTCCATCTAATTCAACCATGGCGTAACCGTTACGCCTGGCATGACTAAGTCTGTCAATGAACTGGCTCTTGAATGTGAGCAGCCTGTTGTATTATTCTATGTATGAAGGACTAAGAGTGGAGTCTACTACGAACTGTTTGGCTTTGTCCATCAGACTGGCCATGTCTGCTCACAATCTATGCAACCTCTCTAACAATGTCGCAACACAATTCGTTTTCTGGATCAATTGAATAAAAGCAACTTCTCTGCAAAAAAATCTTAATTCGATTTGTGGATACTAGGAGTACATATAGAGTGGTTTGAAGTGGATTCCATATTGAGCCTACTGCTGTAATAGAGGTGCAGAGAAGGCGGTGAGCAGAGAAGGCAGTGAGCAGCACGAGCAGCGCATTTCGACAGATCGAATGACGTGGGGTGCCATGTAACATTACAGGTGTGATGCGTACAATACGTTCCATGCTTTCCTTCTACTTTCTTTTCCCTGTCAGCCGAGACAGTGTTTCGTCGAGTCGGTTTTCTCATCGCAAACTGAATTGTCATTTGAATGTAAATAAACTTGCCATCGATAAACTTTTCACTAGAGCAGTGGTTTTGCCTTCAATGATTATTTAACTCTCTTTACAAAACCCTATGTAATTGAATAATATGCAGAAATAATAATTCCCATGATTCCTACCTTAGTTACAACCTATCTTACTCACATAGTGTTGCAGGTATCGGCTTGTTGGGAAAATCAGGAAAGTCTATATATATATAATTTTTGTTAAAGGTGTTAATTCATTTTAATTTATGAAGTATATAATGTATATAATAAATTATGATAAGGTATTTAAGTTATGGGTTTCAATGATTTTATTACTCACATTACTTAAGAAACAAAAATATGTTAATTTATTTTTATTTAAGGAAAAATACGTTTTTGAAAATCATTTTTTTAATTTATATAAAATTTAAATTTTCATTTTTCTTAATATTTTGAATTATTAAATTGATACAGTGATATAAATTAAATGGTTAATAAACACAAAAAAACATTTATGACACATTTCATATTATCAAAAATTAAAGGAAAACAAGTCATAAAAATTAACTAACTGTAATTTTATTTTAAATTATTCTTATTATTAATTCTAAAAAGAAATAATATATATATATATATATATATATGATCTTTAACTATATATATGCTTTTTAACTATATAGATTGATCTCACTTTATCATAGAGATTTTTATATATAAATAGGTTTTGTTGCAATACCATGGCCAATATTATGACTTACTAATACAACATGTCTAAAAAATCATAACTCATGTTCATATGACATTTTTTTTATTAAATAATTTAATTAAAAAAATGACATTAGTATTTTTGAGATAAATCTCAACCTTTAATCTTGAACGTTAATTTTGGAAGCCCTATTCCAAAATAGATGTGTCTATCTATGTAATTATTGCATTTCGATAAACATGTTTATTTTGGAAAGTGTCATATGAAATGAGTTATGATTTTTTTGTGCATGTAGTATTGATAAACCATGATATTGATCCATAGTATTGTAACAAAAGGTATAATTATGTTTTTTTATCTTTTTTTATTAAACTTAATATCGCATGTCATATTATTTTTTATGCATATGATATAGGTAAGCCATAATATTGATCCATACTATTAATAAACTATAATATTGCCCATGATAATAATAAACAATAATATTTACGCATAATATTGTAATAAAATCTATAATTAAAACAACTTTAAAAATACCATATTTCTTTTTTCCTTTTAATTATAATTAAAAAATATTTTAAATAAAAACATATATTTTTTAATAATATATAACTTTGATTTTATACTTCATAAATTATTATTCAATTTAAATTATAAATATAATACTATTTCAAAATTTTTATTTAATATTAAATAATTTAATACTCTAAAATTCAATAAAAATCATAAAAACTCGGAAAACTATTACTCAATTTCCACGAAAACTTCGGACAACTGTGTACCAATAATTCAACGATTTTGGCGTTTTCCTACCGCCCGCACTAGCGGAAACACCCTTTTTTCCGCAACGTCACATTACCTTATCCAAACACAAACGGAAAAAGAGGATAAAGTGGAGGGAGTATTGAAATGCGGGTCATGCTCTTTCCGAATTCTTTGGCCATGCTTTACTAGGGAACTGATCATAACTATACTTTACTAGGTAGATTATAAAAATTAATTAAATGTTAATTTAAAATAGGGTTGTATTTGGTGTGATTTTTTAGAAGTTTTTGGATCGGTTTTTCTAGTTTAATTTTTGTAAAATCTAACAAGAGTTTATTAAAATCACAAGTTTGATGGGTAATCCCTATATAATCGAAGTGCTTTAAGGGTTTTTTAGGGTGCTGAATCTATATACAATGAAAACACCAAACATAAATCAAATTTCAACTCAAGTTTTCTCCCAGATTCCAACACCAAAAAATCACATTATAAACAACTCCATTTTAAATATTCAACTTACCATAACTTGTCGAAAATTAAATAAATATCCATCAAATTTAATGACTGACACCAAAAGACCGTCAAAGGATAAACCATATATGCACTCATCAAAGGTTTGATTTGGTAATCATTTGGACCAAAGTGCCGTAAAAGGATATAAAGGCTATCCGTCAAAGGATAAACAAAATACGCACTCATCACTGGTCTCTATGATTTGGAAAACATTTGGACGAAAGGGCCGCAAAAGGATATAAAGGGTATCCGTCAAAGGATAAACAATATATGCACTCATCAAGGATCTCTATAATTTGGAAAACATTTGGACCAAAGGACCATAAAAAGATATCAAGGCTATCTGCACTCATCACGGATCTCTATAATTTGGAAAGATTTAGACCAAAAGGCCGTTGAAAACATTGATGAATGTTTAAAGGAAAAAGAACTAAAGATGGAAGTAAAGAGCATGAAATTTGTGAGGGTATTTTTTTTAATTTTATTAGTTGTATTAGAATGTTTTTTAATTTAATATAGAAGAGATGTTATAAGTTTTTCATTTGTTTTGTTAAGTAAATATATCGATTTGGTCAAATTACAAAAAAAATTAAAATAAAATTAATATAGATACTCAATCTTTGCAATGTGATTAATCCGAAAGACTGCTCTCTAAATTATGGATCACAAAAATCTTAGATCAAACAATAAAATTAATAATTAAAATAAAATTGAAATAAAATAGTCAATCTATGGTTGGGGGTTTTTGGTTTTCAGATTTTGACAACTTATTTTTGGTCAATAGTATTTTTATCTAACAAGAAATATATTAATATATAGAGAGCGCTTAGATTCATCTTAACTCTTGATCTACCTAGCATTAAAACATATCAAAATTTTTGAGATGCATGCTTTTTTTTTATTAAAAAAAGATTTCATTCAAAAAATATGAACCCTTTAATGTTTGATAAATAGGTAGACTAATTATATATAAATAATGGACAAAACAATGAATTATCAAAACCTCAATCTAAACTAGTATTTATTAAAATTCTTCATAATAAATAATTTAGTTATTATTGATTAGAGTAATTTTAATTGTCAATCTATGCACATGATCATATGATTTATTTTATAAAGCTAGATAAATATCATATGATATTTATCCTATATAATAAACAGACAAGTCTACTGAGGTGGAGGAATTGCCTGAACGACCATTTTTGGCTGAAATCCGAGCAAATAAATTTCAACAAATCTTGTGAAACAATGTTTAAATCATGCTTTTGGAGGTGACAATGGATTCAACACCATAAAAAACCTCTGGGGCGTCCAAAATATTGAAGTTTAACAACTTTAATCTGGATTGGCCAAAATCCAGGCAAACAAATTTCAACAAATCTTGTGGAACAATGTTTAAATCATGTTTTAGAAGGTGACAATGGATTCAACACCATCAAAAACCTCTGGGACGTCCAAAATATTAAAGTTTAACAACTTTAATCTGGATTGACAAAAATCCCTTCAAAATTTATCGACAAAATTTTCGTAATTTTCAGAAGAAAAAAGTAGTCTAATCAAACTACAACTATTTATTATTTATAAATAAATATATCTTAAAAACATAAATAAAGTGGATGTAAGATTATGATTATTATTATATATAAAATAATTAATTATATTTTAAGTATAAATATTTATATATATTTTTAATAAATAATATCAAGTAAATATTTTTTTATTTTTTAATATTTTAAATTTTATTTTTATCATTTTATTAATATAAGAATTTCAAATATTATTGCAATGATTAGGGAATTGGAAATGGATTTTTTAATTTTTTATAATATATTTAAATTTTATTTTTATCATTTTATTAATATAAGGCTTTCGATTATCAATTATAATAATTAATGAATTGGAAATAGATAAAAAAGAGAGATAAAATAGAAGAAGTTTAACTCAAGGGGTGGGGCACAAGTTTGTGTTTGCATGTGTGGCCGTTTTTTTTAATCGTTTTTATTCTTAAAGTTAATGAGCTTGTGAAGATTGTTTAATGAGCTTGTGAAGATTGTTTGATTATGTTACATATGTTTTTGGCTCCCGATAGTGTAATCCGCCATTTTTAAGGGTTCATCTTTTTGCGATAGTTTTGATTTTTGAAGGTTTAGAGGGTTTCTTGGATCCATTTTGGATCAATATATCACACTGTTTCTTTGTCTATGATGTGCTCATCATGGGTATGTTGAATCGTTTTACATGGTTAAGTCTTTTTCATATTTTCAGGAAATTTGCTAATGCTACTGGTCTGTATATAAATGCTCACAAATCTATTATTTATCGTGGGAATTGTAAATTGGACATCATTACATATATAAAAAATCTATTTGGAATTGAAGCCGAGTTGATGGGTCATGGTATGAAGTACTTGGGATACCATATCAAACCCTGCAAATATAGGAATGTCGATTGGCTATGGCTTATAGATAGATTTTTTAAGAAGATCCCTCGGTGGGAATATATAAGTCTGTCCCTAGGGGGCTGTGTCATCCTTACGCAAGCGTGTGTACATTAAGTTAATGACAATTAAGTTAATGACATTGTGATGATTGTTTAACAATGTTAGATACATTAGCTGTCTACATTAATAGTTAATAGTGTGGATATTTTAGTTATTAAGATGGAAGCAATATCTAATTTAAAATAGGTATTCTCGTGAATTTATTTTTTAAAAGATTAATTTTTATTTTTTTTCCCTTAAGGATAGAATATTTAATCTTTCTTTGCAACAATTATGAGTAGATAATTATATTTAGAAAAATAGAATTAGTTTTTCTTAAATTTAGTTTATTGAGTTGGACTAATTTATTATAATTTTATTAGAAAATAAGTATCATACAAAACATTTAATTATTATATATAACTGATTTTAAAATTAACTCTTTATTATTAATATTTACTTGATTATATATATATATAAAAGGTTGAGCTTAAGTTAAAGTTAATTGGAATGTTGCATGCTACTATCAAGATTGTGGGAAGATTGATCGAGCTTAGATCTCTCTTTGGATAATTTAATTCTAAAAAAACTTTCACACACATGATAATGTTGAAAATTAAACTTAAGTGTATTATGACAGACTTGTTATTACAAGGTATGCATTCCTATTCCCATAGGCTTGAAACCAAGACTCTTTCTTTAATTGAGATCGGTTCCATGACATTGTTGTATGTCGACAATGTTGGCTTTCAGGAATCCTATTCGAGCAACGGGCACCTCTTACAGGCCACGAGAGCATGCGTTGAGCTCGAAGAGTCAAGAGCTCTCAAAAGAGTGCTAAAAATATTAGTCTCTATGTGCCAACAAGAACCAAAGTTGTAAACCATGATTTTGTTTGGAATTGGAGAAAATGCAGAATTGGTATGTACTATCTCACATAAATGCCACAATTGCATAGTTTAGGAATATTAGATAACAAATAAGTTGGTGGGTTAACGTGGTAACTCCGAAGATAAATTTCCTACATCCAGAATTGTGGTATTGAAACTTTAGGTAAGTGATTTTGGCTGGCTTACAAAAATACCCGCACTAATAAGGCAAGCCACATATTTTTTGAATGGTTTACATCTAATCACTAGTATATGAAATTTTTAATAGATGTCACTTTTCGTGCTAAAAATATTGATATGTTCTTTTCACCATTGATTTTTCTAGATTATGTTAAAATCATGCCACGTGTCTCATTTATTTGCTCAAGATTGGGATATGTAAGTTTAATGTCTTGTTGTGTATGTGTATATGTGTCTATGTATGTATATTAGTGAATTAAATTATGTTATAAATTTATTGGTATAAATAAATATAAACATGATCAAATTGAAGCCAATGGATGATGTAATAAAGAAAGTTGTCCTTAGTGCTAACTTAGCACCGTCCCTTAAGGGACATATGGACTTCATGTACTACATCTACCACATGTTATTTGTATCGCCATGTTGATGTGGCATTAATTGTAAGGGTATGTTTGTAATGTCTCTTTCTAAGTGATCACTCGAGAGGGTAAACTTAGTAGTCTATTTAATTCCCATAGGAAATAGTCAGTAAAAAGGGGATCCACTAATTTAATTATCCATCACTCGAGAGAAAAAAAAAAACAAAAATGTGAAGGTGGCATTGATTTAGTCAAAAAGGTAAAAGGAAATAAAGAAAGACCCATGGTACATGCCCATGGTATTTTGATGATCCATGCTAAAAACCCATGGTATTGGAATGACAAAAGAGAGATTGGAGATCACACTTTTTGCGTGCTCGATTATCTAATTGTTCTTTGGAAAGTTGTTTCATTCAAACCCTTGGATGAAACCCTAAGGGAATTCTGATTTTGATTGTGAAAGATTTAACCCTAGTTAATAAGTTGGAGAGATCATTATGGCTCTCACATTGGGCATACAAGAGATTCGATTTGGGTTGGTTTTGGTCATGAAACAAATCCACCCTAGCTGACGAGGAGGAAAGATCACAACGATTTTCATAGGTATTCATTGTTGAAGTAAAGGATCCATCTCCCTACCAATTCGTTGAGGCATTCTGCAATTCATGTGAACTAAAAGCAGGTTTGTACCACTGATTTAGGTTGTGGAGGTTTGGAAGAAGAGTCATACCAGGATTCCATCAGTAATCAGGTTTCCAAAAACTAGTTTTTTTTGTACCTAAAAGGGGTTGACTTACATATTAATAAATCAAATTTAATTGGTTGAGTTGTTGCTGTAAATTTTTTATTTGTGGTTGTGTTATTAATGTTATTTTTATTATCGTAGTATTGTTGTAAACATTTAATGCAAAGTGTTTAACAAAATGTGTTATAAATACTTCATATTGGTTTGCATGCAAAAAAATTGAAAAGAAAAAATGAAGGATAAAATCAAAAGTTTTGCAAATTTGTTCAAGATATTTTAGTAGGGGATATTTTAGTGAGATCATAGTTGTGCATTTTACCAGCCTAAGGGTTTTCTATTTTAAGATTCATTTTCATAAAAGCTTCTAGTTTTTTTTTTGTAAATAAGATAGAATATATTATTGTAAAAAGAGAGTAATTACAAAGGTTGGGTTGTTCAGGATAGTCACTAACACAAGAGCCAACAAAACTATCTGCTCTAGCTTTAGATTTGATCAAGCTACAATGCAACTTTACATAATTTGGGTTCTGAGAACTATGTGAGTTACAGAGATCCATATCCAAGAAACATTCAGAAACTCGCTTATCTGAAGCCTCAAAAAGGAGATCAAAGGACTGAGTCACTACAAAACAGGCAATGTTGAGGAGCTTTATTTCTATAACCACATTCACAGCTATTGTCTGACATCTTGGGTGGTATTCAAACAAAAGAGAGCTTTCTGCAATCATTCCAGATTGGTAGTGGTTGGGTCATCTTCCAAACTGATGGGTTGTTCATGTGTGTTCCATTCTTGTGGCGCGACAACGTACAGGTGATTTGAAGAGGCACCAACCATCTCTTTCTTGATGCTTGGTGAACCTTCGGCTGGTGAGTGGACCTTTGCCATGGATTTATTCTTGATAACAGTATACTGTGAAGAGTCACGAGTTATAAAGCGGCAGTGGTGAACCGCGTCTACAAAGATCACAAATTTCTTCGTCAGGTTGTCAATTTTCCTTTTGATCGCCTTTGAACAATCCTCCTTCTCCTGCAGAGCTAGACCCATAATTGTCTTCATCTGCCACCAAGTCTCAATAGTTTGGGCATAGAGGTTCTCTCTCGCCCTTGTGAGGGCTAGGTTGAGTATCCATGTGAAGTCCTCATCGACTTCCTCTGAGGTGACCTCTCTGCGAAGAACACTAGCTCACGCTTCGAGACTGGCTATGCATGTTGAAAATGCAACAAGATGATGGAGCTTAGTGGAAAGGAGTCGCCTTCACTAAGTGGGCCCGCAGGCTATTTTTGGTGCAAAGTCTATTTTTAGACTATGTCTATTTTTAGACATATGGATCATGGTCTATGAGTTGTGGGATGCTATTTGTGGATGATTGGTCATGTTGGTAAAAATAGATGGACTTCTATTTTTAGACATATGGGCAGAGTCTATTTTTTAGACTACCAGGCTCAAAAATAGAACAGATGAATATTATTAGCTCTTAATAATATTTGGACTATAAACATTATCTTATCCTCTTGGAGCACTTTAGTTCGAGCTACAGATGTGGCACATGCAACTGTCAGTTTTCTTATGGGTCAGTGGAGCTATTGCATGATGGACTTCAGTTAGAACTCATGTGATTGAGTTTGGTGGAGTTGATTGAGGAGTTGATGGAGTTGTGTTCAGTTTGACTTGGTAGAACTAGTTGTATTTAGTCTAACTGCAGAATACACTAGTGATGAGTGATGTGAATTAATTATTAATTAATTCACTAATTATTAATTCATAAAGCAACTAAATAATACATCAGTTAACTCAGTGCATGGACAGTTCAGTGGAGACAAGTGTTAGAGGTGGGTGAAAGAGTGAGATTGCTATCAGTTGTGACTATAGTTGTGCATGAGATTTGCACATGCATTGATGGAGATTTCCAATGAGGATTGCGCAGTACAAGCCAAGGAAAATGAGCTTGGATCATTCCTATTCTTGCTTTGGATTGCGCAGTAGAGGCAGGCAGACAGCGAAGGAGATTTGAACCTGTGACTTGATTCAGATCTGAGCTAGTTTGTGTGTACCAGGTGGAGATAGTACTGAGTACTTGTGAGGAGTATTGTACTATGTATTGTTACATGTTCTCTATCATTATAATATACAGATATTTTGGGGTTTTCAGCTGTATGCTTTCCCCGGTTACATACTGTGTTGATATGTGTTATTGATGTGTTTCAATATGCGCATGTGAATGTTTTGATTCTGCAAATTGATGATCAACGTTGAGGAGTTTATGTATTATGCATGCATTTCGAAAATAGTGTATAATCAGGATAATCTCTGTGAATAAGTGCCATATTATTCAAAATTTCTACATGGTACCAGAGAAAAGTTGATCATCAGATCTATTATTCAGAAAGTGGTTACATTTTATTTCTTCAGGCAGAGTGTGTAATCGGGCCAAGTAGCCTCTGGATTCATCCTTCCTTTGGAAGGTGAGATATCCAGTAAAAGCCCATACAGTCAATCTCTGTACGAGAAATACTTTGTTCTCACGAATTTTAGATCAGAAGCGGTTGAGTTTTGAGCTGGTGGAATTCGAATTTGCAGCAATGTTTTCTTGGTGTCAAAGTTGAAATGTCTTTCAACGGATTGCGATTGGAGTATGCTCTTGAGGGCAGCTCGAATTATATTGCATGGAAAGACAGGATGGAGGCGATGTTAGATGACAATGGGCTGAAGGAGTTCATAGAGGCTGAGGTCCCAAAGCCTACTGATGCTACTCATGTTGAGGTTTGGCAAAAGAAGACAGCAAAGTGTCGAAGGATTCTATTGGACGGTGTGAACGATCACATTATGTCCAGCCTGCATGGAAAGGCTTCTCCATACTTGATGTGGAAAGCGTTGACAGATTTATTCCAAAGCAAGAGCGACCAGAGGAAGTTGGTGCTCAAGGATAAACTCAGAAACATTAAGTGTGAGAAAGGGGACAGTATGCCCAAGTATCTCACGAAGTTCACCCAATGCAGGGATGAGCTGGGAAGTGTGGGGGTGATTGTCGATGATGAGGACTTGGTGAGCTTGGCTCTTCTTGGTCTTCTGAAGAGTTGGAATTCCTATCAGGACTCTGTCAATGGTTGGGAGAAATTGCCAGGATGGGAGAGACTTTAGTCAGATCTTGTGCAAGAGGAGATCAGGCGGAATACCAGGGACAGATCTTCATCAAAGGCACCTGATGAAGAAAATTGCGCTTTGGCTGCCAAAGCAAAGAAGGGGAAGAACAAGAAAGCTTCTCATTCCGGTGCAAAAGGAAAGAAGCAAGACATGTCCAAGGTGAAGTGCTTTCACTGTCACCAGCACGGACATTATGCCACAAATTGTCCGCAGAAGAAGAAAAATAAGAAAGCTGTTGGATCTGCAGCGGGAGAGGCCTTAGCCTCGCAGTTTGAGCTGGATTTTTTGTTGATCGCATGCTTGGTATCAAGTGTGATGGGATCGGTATGGTTCTTGGACAGTGGTGCATCTTTTCACATGACAGGAGATCGAGATTTGTTTTCTGATCTGGAGGAGAAAGATCTTGGAGTGCACATCGAGATGGGCGATGATGGTAGATACAGTGCGACCGGTATCGGTGTCATTTCTTTTGAGAGGGAGTCTGGTAAACCCTTCGTATTGAAGGAAGTGATGCATGTTCCAGGATTGAATAAGAATCTTATCTCTGTGGTGATGTTAGAAGAAAAGGGATATGATGTTGTTTTCAGCGAGGGAAAGGCTTTCCTGTGCAGTAAGACAACTGGAGAAACCCAGAAGATAGGGGTTTGAGTCAGGAATATTTATCAGTTGCATGTAGATGGCTGCACAACAATGGCATGCAAGGCAGAAGGATTGGTGAGCTAGGATGATGGCAAGCTATGGCACAGGAGATTGGGCCACCTTCACCATGGAGCCTTGAAGATACTGCAGCAGATTACTACTGGGCTTCCTAAAGGCACTCTTGCACAGTTAGATCAGTGCAAGGGGTGTACTTTGGGAAAATTTGTGAAAGCCACCTTTCATGAGAAGGATAGTCGCACCACGACGATCCTTGAGAGAATTCACACAAACGTGTGTGGACCTTTCTCAGTAGCTTCGACAGAAAAGCACAGGTACTATGTGATCTTTGTTTATGATTTCTCTCGAAAGTGTTGGATCTTCTTCATGCAGAAGAAGAGCGAGACATACTCAAAGTTCTGTGAGTTCAAAGCACTGGTCGAGAAGGAATCGGGGAATAAGGTGAAGGCTCTTAGGAGCGACAATGGTGGTGAATTCATCTCTGGCGAGTTCAAGGACTTCTGCAGCGCAGAAGGGATTCGAAGAGAGCTCATAGCTCCCCATAACCCACAGCAGAACGGGGTTGCTGATCGGAAGAACAGAACGATCGTGGGTGCTGCACAGGCGATGTTGCATGATCAGGGCCTACCCCTTCACTTGTGGGCAGAGGCATGCAATACTGCAGTATATGTACAGAACTGTTGTCCTCACAGGACACTTGGCATGAGTACACCCAAGGAGGCTTATTCTGGTAAGAGGCCTGATATTTCTCATTTGAGGATTTTTGGTTCTAACGTTTACATGCATGTGACGAAGGATGCCAGGAAGAAGCTGGAGCCGACCGCAGAGGTTGGAATATTTGTGGGGTACACTGATACGCCCCACAACTATCATGTGTATTTTCCAGACAGTCGCAAGACTGTTGTGTGATGGGATATCAAATTTCAGGAGGAGAAAGCCATGAAGTGTTCGCTTGATAGGGAGCCACACTTGCATGTAGATGAGGAGCTATTAGTTCCTAAGGATGAGCTTCAGGATGTGGATCAGCCACAAGATGAAGTTCATGGAGTGGAAGAGACCACTCATGCAGCGCCAACCATCAGAGGGCGGAAGCGCACTACAGAAGCTGAGTGACTGGCTCAAGATGCAGAGAAGGTTGTAGGACCACCTACAAGACAACGCAGACAGAGACAGTCACCTGATCGGTACACTGGATACATGGCTCTTGTGAGCAAGTGTGTCGTGACTGAGCCATCCTCTTTCGAGGAAGCTGTGGAGGATCCCACATGGGTAGATGCCATGGTGGAAGAGTATGATTCGATTATCAGAAACAGTGCATGGGAGATTGTCCCAAGACCGGAGGGGAAATCAGTGGTGGGTTTGAGATGGATCTACAAAGTGAAGCAGGCAGCTGACGGGAGTGTGGAGAAGTACAAGACAAGATTTGTTGCCCAAGGCTTTTCACAGATAGAGGGGATCAATTATGAGGAGACTTTTGTACCTCTCGCAAGGTATTCTTCCATATGGACGATTCTTTCTCTTTCAGCGCAGATGGGGTGGCACATTCATCAGATGGATGTGAAGGTTGTGTTCCTCAATGAAGTCATTGAGGAGGAGGTGTACATAGAGCAGCCCGAAGTTTTCGATATCTTCAGCAGCGAGTCGCATGTGTTCAGGCTCAAGAGAGCGTTGTATGGGTTGAAACAAGCACCACGTGCTTGGTACACACGGATAGACAGTTATTTCACCAGACTTGGATTCTCCAAGAGTGAGGCAGATCCTAACCTATACCAGATTGTGGTGGAGGGTAAGTTGCTTATCATTGTACTTTATGTAGATGATTTGATTTTGACAGGTGATGAGCTGTTGATACTTTCATGCAAGGATGATCTTGCTAGGGAGTTTGAGATGAAGGACTTGGGCCTCCTTCATTGTTTCATGGGATTGGAAATTTGGCAGTGCAGTGATGGACTATTTGTTTCTCAGGGTAAGTATGCTCGGGAGATACTGGAGAAGTTCAACATGCATGGCTGCAAGCCTGTTGATACTCCTCTTCCTGGAGGTTGGAGGAAGGAGGATGCTACTTCAGTGGAGGTAGTGGATGCCACTGTTTATCGATAGTTGGTGGGGTCGCTTATGTATCTATTCAATACACGACCCGATATATGCTATGCTGTTAACCAGCTTTCACAAGCTATGGTTAAGCCAACCAAGCTCTTCTGGAAGGCAGGCAACCACGTATTACGTTATCTCAGAGGCACATCGGGATATGGATTGTGGTACAGACAGGAGGATGAGGTGAAGCTATGTGGCTTCACAGATGCAGATTAGGCAGGGAGCCCAACGGACAGAAAGAGCATATCTGGAGGGATTTTCAGTATGGGGTCGACAACAGTTTCTTGGTACAGCAGGAAGCAGAGATCCGTGGCACTAAGTTCAGCAGAGGCCGAGTATATAGTAGCAAGTTTGGCTGCATGTGAGGCTATATGGATGAGGAAGATCTTGGTTGGGTTGTTCGGGTCACACTTGGAGCCTACTGTGATTTATTGTGATAACCAGAGCTGCATTAAACTCTCGGCTAATCTAGTATCTCATGATAGATCCAAGCACATTGACATCAGGTACCATCATATCAGAGATTGTGTGCAGCGGAGAATCATGTTACTTTCATACATTCCAACGGAGGATCAGGATGGTGATATCTTGACGAAGGCGCTCACCAGGAGAAAATTCAAATACCACCGAGGCAGGATAGGGGTTGCAGATAATCCATATCTTGTTGAGAGGGAGTGTTGAAAATGCAACAAGATGATGGAGCTTAGTGGAAAGGAGTCGCCTTCACTAAGTGGGCCCGCAGGCTATTTTCGACTCAAAGTCTAGTTTTAGACATATGGATCATGGTCTATGAGTTGCAAGATGCTATTTGTGGATGATTGGTCATGTTGGTAAAAGTAGATGGACTTCTATTTTTAGACATATGGGCAGAGTCTATTTTTAGACTGCCAGGCTAAAAAATAGAACAGTCAAATATTATTAGCTCTTAATAATATTTGGACTGTAAACATTATCTTATCCTCTTGGAGCACTTTAGTTCGAGCTACATATGTGGCACATGCAACTGTCAGTTTTCTTATGGGTCAGTTGAGCTATTGCATGATGGACTTTAGTTAGAACTCATGTGGTTGAGTTTGGTGGAGTTGATTGGGGAGTTGATGGAGTTGTGTTCAGTTTGACTTGGTTGAACTAGTTGTATTTAGTCTAACTATAGAATACACTAGTGATGAGTGATGTGAATTAATTATTAATTAATTCACTAATTATTAACTCATAAAGCAACTAAAGAATACATCAGTTAACTCAATGCATGGACAGTTCAGTGGAGACAAGTGTTAGAGGTGGGTGAAAGAGTGAGACTACTATCAGTTGTGACTATAGATGTGCATGAGATTTGCACATGCATTGATGGAGATTGCCAATGAGGATTATGCAGTACAAGACAAGGAAAATGAGCTTGGATCATTCCTATTCTTGCTTTGGATTGCGCAGTAGAGGCAGGTAGACAGCGGAGGAGATTTGAACCTGTGACTTGATTCAGATCTGAGCTAGTTTGTGTGTACCAGGTGGAGATAGTACTGAGTACTTGTGAGGAGTATTGTACTATTTATTGTTACATGTTCTCTATCATTATAATATACAGATAGTTGGGGGTTTTCAGCTGTATGCTTTCCCCGGTTACATATTGTGTTGATATGTTTTATTGATGTGTTTCAATGTGCGCATGCGAATGTTTTGATTCTGCAAATTGATGATCAATGTAGAGGAGGTTATGTATTATGCATGCATTCCGCAAATAGTGTATAATCAGGATAATCTCTGTGAATAAGTGTCATATTATTTAAAATTTCTACAATGCGCTCTTGGGTCTCTAGGTTAATAGCAGTTGCATAATTAAGAGCAGCGCACTTCGCGGAGGTCTCGACAGGGGTAGTTGGGTGAGAACCCAAGGAATTCTAATGAGAATTCACTCTACCATGCCCATGCCCCTAAGAGGGAGCTAAGCTAGAGCTGATTTTTAGGGCCTTGAGGAAGGCAGAGAGACCAGAGAGTCGAAACAGATAGATAACAGGCCAGCGATGGAGGAGCCTGAGAATAGAGATAATAGGGAACAATGAAATAGCCAGAGAACAGAGGGAATGAACGGGATGGGAGTGGTAAGGGGGAAATAAATGGGAGCAGGAGGGCTTTGGGGGGCGCGGAGCCAAGGAAACGGGAAAAAATGAGAGGCTATGGAGGTACAGGGGTTAGGGGGTGGAGAATGACCACAGTGGGATGAAGGGACGGATGGGCGGCGTCCCTACAGGAGAGAGGGGGCGTGGGTTGATTATCCAACACAACTTTCTTACCAAGGACAACGCTAGGTGTGTACATGTCGGAACTATCCTCCTCCCAATACTTAGAGCCTGCCTTGATGTGACTCGGGATTCTTGAACAATTATTGTTCATTTTTCTCGCTGTCCCTAACATTGATAGATTCATAGTGCTGACAAAGATCACTTTCTTCGAGATCATGTCATGACTTGCATCTCAACCGAAGGGTCCCTACAATTCCCTCATTGGCTAACCTATCCACAAGCTTATTACCATTCCTTCTGATGGCCTAGAAGTGTAATCCTTCCATACTCTCTATGTCATTTTTAATTCTCTGCATAATTTTGTTGAGGTGCCAATTATCCAAAACTTTGGCCACTTCAATACCCTGATGGAGCTTTTTATAGACCTGAGTGGCAAGAGTTGAATCCCCTTCCACGATCAGAGGGATTAGTTTATGGATTTTCACGATGGTTATGTCGTGTTCGAAAGCATGAAGTTTTGTTGCGTTATTAGTTAAAGAATCTATATTACCCTTGTAAATCCATAGAATTTCACCTCATGTGTTCCTAAAGACGCCTTCGAAACTAGTTAGGCCCAGGTTAGCTTTGGCTGCCCCGATGTAATTTAGATTAATAGTTCATTGCTCCAGGGGCAGCCATTTGTCGTTCTGATTTCCTTTTCTGGTGTAAGAGGTTACCACAGGGGTGCTTATCTGGTGGAGGTCCAACATGGAGAGAATTCTCACATCTGAGTTGCTGGGAGGTCTATTGGTTTCTGACCGTCTCCCGAATGGAGCTCTTGAGCTTAGATAAATTGATTTCTTCCTGAGATGAAATGCCCTGGAAAATTCTTGTGTTACATTCCTTCTAGAGAGCCCAACAAACCATACCTGGGATGAGATTCCATGCTCTGTTCACCTGAGGGTGGGAGGAGAAGGAAGAGCACTAGTTAGAGATGGTGTTGAGGATGGAAGAGGGATCTCGATCCAATCCTTTAAAGACTAAATGAACCCAATCCCAAAGTTTTGTCGCATAGAGACATTCGTTTAGGAGATGGTTTGAAGTTTCTTCCTCTTGCTAACATAGTCGGCATTTGGAGGGGCTAATAAAGCCTTTTTCCCGAAGATTCTCCCAGGTTAGATTTTTCCTGTGCAAGACAAGCTAGAGAAAAATGGAAATTTTTGGCCAATGAATTCTGTCCCAAATTGAATTCCATTTGGGGTTCAATTGGAGTTGATCATGATCAGCTACATATCTATATGCTTCCTTAATATTGAAGTGACCAACAATGTTTTTTCCCCAATGGATTTAGTCCTCAGAGGTTTCGTGGAGGATTTATCTCTTTTACAATTCAGTTGAAAGCATAGACCAAACTCGAGGGCTGATGTGGGGATCCCATTCTTTCTGCACAATCCATTCTCTCCAACTGTCCCCTTCAGCAGTAGTTTTCCAATAATGACAGGCCCTGCTCCTACCTTTGGTTTGCATTCTAGATTTAATAGGTTGGTACTTATTCTTGTTGAGTTTGGGCCTTCGTTGCTAGGCATCTTCTGATCCGAATGGAAAATGGCATCAACCCATGGTATTCATCTACCCATGTTATTCATCCACCCATCGAATTTTCCCATGGTATTGTAAGTGGCATCCACCCATGGCATTGTAAGTGACATCCACCCATGGTATTTATTCACCTATCGAATTGACCCGTGGTATTGTAACTGAAAATTACTATAAGTAACAAGTCACATTTTGTAAAAGCATAGTCTGTCCGCCACAATGTAGCTTTTACAGTTATTCTCCATTTTAATAAAAAAATTCTTTGTGGTTTTGTTCATTGGGCATTCTCCTCTTTTTATTCTAGAATTTCAATTTTCTAGATCTTGGGGGTCTCTCTCCCAAAAGCCATTTCAATCTTTTAAATCTTGGGGGCTTCGCCCCAAGATCCAGATTAGTGGTATCAGAGTAGATTATGATTCCATGGGAATGAGGTTTAATGCATATTTCAATTTCAAACTTTTGTAGCAATATTCAACAAACTTCAGGCAGGTTTTGTGACCTCCACAGAGCACTTTCTTGGGACAAGCAGGAAGAAATTTTCTTTCTTCATTTTTTTGCAAGAATTGTCTTTTGGGCGACAAGTTTGTAGATCAGATCTGAAACATTTGATGCAAAATTTACAAAAAAAAATACCATATCTGGATTCCTTGTGAAAAAATACCAAAATTCAAAAAAAATTGGTTGAATCGGAGTCCAAAGGAGGGAGATATCATTGATTTAAAATCAGCTAGATTTTTTTTCTAACGACAACTGGTGGATGGCGAATCTCCTATAATTTTTTATTATGAAATTTAGAACAATGATTGAAGATCTAAGCTCCTCTCAAAAAATCACCCAATTTCAAAAAAAATGGGTTGAATTGGAGTTCGGATGTGGGAGATATCGCTGATTTAAAATCAATTATTTTTTTAGAACTTTTGTGACAGCGGAACAGTTGTAGCACGAATCTGAGATTTTAGAGTGTCCAGATAAGGATTTACAACACATAGGAAGATGCAAAATGATCCTTCTATTTCCAAAAATATGTTATAATAAATATTTTGAGTTATACTGGCAGAGTTATGTCCATTTTAATTCTGGATCAGCATTCAGAGTGGGTTCCCTTTGGAGACGTGCCCTCCCACCCAGCTTTAGTAGGCACCTACTTCACATTCATCAGTTTCATAATAGAAGCATTTAGATTGGGTTCTTTGGAGATGTTCCCTCTCACCTCAGACTATGTAGGCACCTACTACTTCATCAACAACCAAAATCACGATTATGGATCAACCACAGAAAATCCTTGTCATCGAATTCCATTTGCTAGGCCACACACTGTTAGCATCACAGTTGGTCACAAGCATTACAGGGTGTCTCTATCCTCGGATCTTCGTTTGTCATGGTTATGGGTCATCCACAAACCCACACTTCATTGAAGTCCATTTTCTAGGCTACAAACTGTCAGTATCATAGTTGGTCACAAGCATTATAGGGTATCTCTATCCTTGGATCTTTGTTCATCATGGTTATGGGTCATCCACAAACCCACATTTCATTGAAGTCCATTTGCTAGGTCGCACACTATTAGTATCACAGTTTGTCTCAAGCATTATAGGGTATCTCTATCCTCAGATCTTCATTCATCATTATGGGTTAACCACATAAAACCCTTCTCTTCAGTGACTCTTCATATTCAACAAAGGCTTCGTAGGAGGGAACTTCACGCAATGGGGACCATTACTTCTTAAGGAGGGAGGAATGATCCGAATGGAAAATGGCATCAACCCATGGTATTCATCCACCAATGTTATTCATCCACCCATGGAATTTACCCATGGTATTGTAAGTGGCATCCACCCATGGTATTGTAAGTGACATCCACCCATGGTATTCATTCACCCATGGAATTGACCCGTGGTATTGTAACTAAGAAAATACTATAAGTAACAAATTGCATTTTTTAAAAGGACAGTTTGTCTACCACAATGTAGCTTTTACAATTATTCTCCGTTTTAATAAAAAAATTCTTTGTGTTTTTGTTCATTGGGCATTCTCCTCTTTTTCTTCTGGAAATTCAAATTTTCAGATCTTGGGGGTCTCTCTCACAAAATCCATTTCAATCTTTTAGATATTGGGGGCCTCCCCCCAAGATCTGGATCATCTTACCAAAAGAGTGCCTTGTCACCCTTACCAATTTCCCAAAAACTCTGTTTTTGTATGATAGATTGATTCTCCCACGCTTGATTCTAAATTACCGAAACTTTGATGCTACCATTGAGCCTTATTATCTACTCTTGAGAGTGGGTGGGTGCATACTTAGCTTTCCATAGGGTTCCCTTGGGGGATTGGGGTTTTCTATCCATCTCCATAGATTTTTAGCTCCCAGGGCCTTCCCAAGGAGCTCAGTGTCCCTGAGTCCCAGGCCTCCGTCTTTTTTAGGTTTGCATATTTTGTCCCAAGAAACAAGAGCCAATTTCTTATTTTTCTTTGCCCCTCTTCATAAAAAGTTCCTTTTCATATTTCTGATTGCATTGGAGATCACCTTTGGGGCACCCAAATCATAATAAAGATAGTTCAGGATCGCATGTAGAACTGATTTTACTAGAACTAGACGACCAACCAGATTGAGAAAACGGAAGGTCTAGTTAGCTAGACTCTTTTCTAATTTATTAGTCAAAGCTTCCCAAGTGGCCCAGGCTTGTGGCCTATCAGTCAAGGGAACCCCTAGATAGTTTGTGGTGTAGGAATATCCTCTTTGCAGACAGAGATGATCCCTCTAGCCCAAGAGAGTGGGTCTAGTCACAAATAATACAATCTAATGTAAATTTCCTTAGATTAGAATTGGATAAGAGGGCCTACCTCTTATAACGCTAATCCAATTGATGGTGATCTTGCTTCCTTGCTCCAACTTCGTTTCGTTCCTTTCATTCAAGTACCTGAAACAAACATGCAAGAAACAACCACAAACATGATAGTGTGAAATCGAATCCAATCTAATTAAAAGGTCAAGGAGTTCAAAGTTATCAAATGTAATATTACATCTGATATAGGAAATAAACCATTAGTTGTATTAAAATAAACTTTAAAGAGAAATACAATCGAAGCCTTGATGTTGGAGATCTCCCTTGCGATATCCAAGTCCTGCGACACACCTTTTCAACACTCTTTTCCTCCCCTAGCTTGACATGAAATGGTTTCCAAGATCTAACTCTCTCTCCTCATGCTTTAGCTACCAAAGTCTAGTCTTTTTTCATCTAATACTAATATTCTTCTATCAAAAGCTAAAGATTTCAAAATTTTGCAGCTGGTTTTATCTCTCCGCCACTTTCACTATGTGTTCTATTGTCACCAAAAAGGGTAAGAGGAAATGGTTTATATAGGGAGAGGAGGATAAGAATGAGATCCACTCAAGGGGCAAGAAGGTCTTATCTCCTTGGGAAGGTCCACCTTTAAGGGGGAAAGAACCTTATATGGAGTTCTTGGCCCTTATTGAACCAAACGAACATCCAACACATTGCCACTAGAAATTTCTAGACGTGAAACTCTATTTCCATTTATAAAAACAATCCAGAAGTAGATCGCCGCAAGTATTGGGTTAATAGTAGCACTGATCAGCACAGGTCACAGTGTAAAGCTTTGCCATCAGTGTGGGTGAGACACTGGGAAAGAGCGTTGATCTTAAAAACTGGGTTTTAATAAGGATTCTCTAGAAATGTTCTGAAGGGAGTGGGGACTACTTTCTTCAAACTTCAAGGGATGCAAGAGCATAGATTTCATGGTGAAAGTATAAAAAAGTAGTCACTACTAGGGTTCCTTGGGATCAAGAATAGGGAGTGACAAGAGAGTGACAAATTACTGTGTAACAGATGCCCCCTCAAGTACGAAATCAGAGCTGAAAGTGATGGTTGAAATGATTTAAGACAAAGCGAGGACTTGGAATACCAACATCGGAAGACCTGCAACTCAAACATACATGTACATATCTGAAATCTAATAATCATGCCTGATAAACATGAGAAGCATATAATAATAGATGAATCCATGATATAGGCACAACTATCCATCAAGAAAAGGATCATGTGCATGGATCCTCGACATGGACACAACCATCTAACTGAGGGATCATATGAAACAGATCCACGGCATGGGCACATCCATCCACATAGAGAGGATCAAAATGAAAATACCCAAGGTATGATCACAACAATTCGTCTAAAGAATCATGTATATAATCATGAATGACTCATCACTCCTCGCAACTTGGACTTTTGTGATATAAGCCCAGGGTCTTACGCTCCAACACGACCTGATCAAAGTACAAATTCTAACATGTGAATAGACATGCCAAAGTCAAACATGCTAGAAAATAACTCGATTACCAGCCAATGATGTGAACCGTTAACAAGCGCAAGAGAAACCACCCATAATGTCAATGGATCTCTATGTACTATCAGTATAATTCACGAAGTGTGAATAAGGAACTCAAGTCAAACACTCGTGACATCATTCAATTGAAGGCCAATGATGAGAACCTGTTGTTGAGTGTGAAGAAATTTCCATTGAGGCATGCAAGCTCTAAGGTACTAAAAGGGAGTTTGTAGATCAACTTCCTGGATAATGAGCTGAAGTCGACAAGAAGTGATCTATCGAACGAAGGTCATAATGAATGCTTCATCATCGACACGAAACAAGAAACACAATGAATGACAATAATCCAAGGTGGTGACATATGATCAGACAATGTACAGGTAGGAAGATTCTGTTGAACATGTGGATGACATGACTCCGGATTTTGGCAGCGTTTGACATCATAGGATTAGAGGTCATCGCAACGTGGCAGAGATCATATGAGAGGTTTAAAATGGATAACCCAAAACCCAAGGAGGCAAGTGACAGAGCAATGATGTCCCAAAACCCAACACAAATAACAGATGAGTGTCAATGTTCAAGAGCAACATGCTGCCTCAAGTGAAGAATACAACTGATGAAATACTTCCAATTTTTCCCCACCATTTCTAGTGAGTACCCCAGTTATTTTTACACAAGCTTGATGGGGATAACATATGCTTGTAATATAAGTCCATCCTTAGGATGAATCCATCCTAGTAATTTTTACGAGCCCTAGGAAGGAGTCACTCGGTCTCGTCATAATGACAAGTCCTATGTCGTTTAATCTTTTAACAAGTCCAAAAAAGGTGAAACTCGACATATTTTTCATTTTTAGAGAGTTCGAAAAAGAATCAAAAAAGAAAACTCCAAAGGTCCCATTTTGTAAAGTTGTCTCTCGAGCCTGAAAAGGTAGAAAACAATACTTGAGAGAACCTCTTGGCCATTTCAACCAAGGAGTACCATTTTCATAAATAGTTTATCCCAGCCCGAAAAAGGGGTAAATGCATACTGGGTAAACGATGTTTCAGAACTATTTACGAGGTCAAAATGACAAAATATCGATAATCTTTTCATGTTCTTAGAGTTGGAAAAGAGCTTAAAGTAGACTCCCCATTTTTATTTACTTTAATGAGTCAAAAAGGGAAAAATACTTGGCAATCTTTTCAATTTTTTACGAGTCATAAAAGAACTTAAAGGTGACTCGTCTTAGAGGAACGAGTCATATAAAGGGTAGCAACAAGTTCTGATTAAGGGGGAACTACTCAAAATGCTAAAAGGTCAAGAGGTTAGCTAGCAAAACCACTCATTATTGCAGTTCATCAGGAAAGGAAAAAACAATCAAGTGAAAGCATATGATCGGCCAAAGAGATGGTGGCGATGGAATGAAACAACCAAGGCTCGTCTAGTAGAAATTAGCTAATAAAAATGGCAATCACGAGAGGTAAATTGGTCATGGGTTCATTTTTACACAAGTTTGAACCATGGGAAACTCTTCTTGAATTCGGTTTCATGTTTACATAATGTTGAAACAAAAAACTATGCTTGAGTTTGGTTTCATTTGTACACAAACTTGAAACAAAGACAAACTATGCTTGAGTTAAGTTTGCATGCCCCTAGCATAATGACTCAATTCGAGGTACATGCCCACAAAGCTTTATTTCATTCAGCTAGGTGGATGGAGTGAAGGTTCACATTCGAGATCTAGGAAAGACTCGACTGGGATTTTACGAGATCTTAAGCAAAGACTCGATTTGAAAAAGGGAGTTGTTTCATTTTTTAATGAGGTTGACACAGTAAAAGAACTATCTTCAGACATCTGTTTCATTTTTTAGCGAGGTAGATACAGGAAGAAACTATCCTCAGACATTTGTTTCATTTTTTAATAAGGTTGATATAGGAAGAAACTGTCCTGGGACTCCTTGATTCATTTTTTAACAAGCTTGACACAAGACAAGGAACTATGCTATGAGGTTCTTGTTTCATTTTTTAAGGAGCTTGACACAAGACAAGGAACTCTACTCTATCCTTATTCATGGACCATATGAGAACATGTCTCCCAAGAGGTCCTCACTAGATGGGAGAACTATGCTCTAGGAGGAATACATGTCAACTGGTACCAAAGATAGATCGGGTTCCAATACCCCTAATACATAATGTACTATACCATCTGTGTGATCATCAAGAGATGTGGAGACAAAACGGGTAGCCACATAATTGACCTATGCTGTGGAGGGTATTGCTTGCAAACAAGAACCAATAGGGGATGATGGTTTCATAGGAGGCACCTGGTGACCAATGAACGACAATTGATCAATGGTCACTATTCTCCTTCGTGTGGAAAACAAACCTCATGGAAAAGCGAAGAAGCAAGAGCTCCCACAACATAAGAATAATCGCGTCGAAGGAGAATATTGAAATCTAAGGGACCTTGGACTACCATCACATCTATATAGATGGTCTTTCCTCCCAAAGTAATAGGGAACTTCGGAAGGATCCCTAAGGGCTAACTGGTTCCTCTATTGAAAGCCAATAGATTCTGGGTGATAGGCACAAGATGTGGGGAACCCAAAGCTTGCCAAGTACTAGAAGACATGATGCTAACAGTCATGCCTTCATCTAATACAATGCCTTGTACTACCATATTAGAGGCTTGTAATATGATCTAGAAAGGCACATAAGATGGGAGGGAGAATGTAGTCAATTAACTTCAATCAAAAGAAACAACATAACTACTTGGTGGGGGTATCATATGATTCCCCCCCATGCTCTGCAAGAATAGGAGAAGGACTTTCTTGAATAACCAGGATGGGAGGGTCACTCTTCGAGTCATGAGAATCCGAGGAGATGAGAAGAACATGAGCAGTATGATCATCACTCTCTTTGGGAACAGAGTGAACGATTGAAGGTGGCGCCAAGTCACCACTCTTTCTAACTAATGGTTGGTTGGGAATAGACAGAAGAGAGTTATGCTTAGGAAGAGCAGGATGGGCAAGAGATGAATCCAAGTCAATCTCTTTACAAACTAGGAGAGAGTCATAAGAAATTCTCTGATAACCAACAGGGAGTTGGGCTTGAGGAGATGTAAGGTTTTCCAAAATTTCGGAAGCTTTATCCATAAGAGTGTAAAGGTGAAGAAGATGCTTCCCTTCACATAACCTATAGGGGAATCTAATCTTTCCCTTCTTCTTACCATCATTAGTTGAAGGTGTAGCATCGACATGATTTGCAGAGGTCAACGGGGATGGTCGATTCAGGTTTTAAGACCATACCTCTAAGACTCTGGGAATTCTAGGACAATCTCGAAGGAGATGGTCACCCATACACAGTTTTCAAGGGAATCTGACCTTCCGTGGAGGATCAGAAGGTTTGTCTACGGGACATGCATTTGGAGTAACAGCTACATGGTTAACCTCTTGCTTATTTGACTTCTTCTTCTTCTTCTCAGCCTCTTGGTTATTGGATTTCAAACTTTCACTAGGCGAAGTAGAAGAGGAAGGTGAAGAAATAGGGGAAGAAGGTGAGAGGTCAACCTTAGAATCAACGTGATGTGGTTCAAATGAAGGAGATGGCTGGGCAGGAGTTGGGACACTTGGGACCACCAAGGTAAAAAATAACTAGATAGGTAAACCAATGGTTAACCTAGGGAGGGACAATGTTGCCATATAAGGAGCACCAACATTTCAAAAAGAAGGAAAAAGACTAGGATTCCCATCCGAGGGGGATCCTTGACTGGTAGACTCTGGAAATGTTGCCATTGGAATCGACCCTAAAGAATCACTAAGGAAGATAACTTTAACCAGGAGTATTTCATGGGTAGTTAATTTTAAGACACTGAAACAAAACTTTTCCTTTTTATATTTTAAGAGTCGACAAAAGAGCGAAAGGTGACTCTAGTTGCTTTCGGAGTTAACGAGATCGAAAGGGCAAATGCTCGATGATCTTTTCAAATTTAAAGAGTAAGAAAAGACCAAATGACTACTCAAGATAATCTAGGCAAAAGGATTTCCAGGTAACCGTGAGCTGTAGAATACCTCCCAGTGAACTGAAAAGTACGACTAGGCTATCTCCTTGAATGTTGTGTTTGGTGTATCATGTTTACAAGGGGACAAACTTAGCTTCCTAAGGATAAAGGATTACAACCTATATGGGCCTCCCTTTATATACACGATGGTACGGGGAGCACAAGTCCATACTAGAACTGTCTAAAGTTAACGACGACTGCTAGGTTTAAAGATGTCGGAACACGTCTCTAGCCTAAACCAATAAATGTGAACATTAAGTTTCAATGCTTCCTTAGGCTAATTCAATAAATTTTAATGGTTGATCTTGAATTAGCTTTCAATTCCAAGGTCCTACCGTTGTCATCTAAAAACTTCTATATGTAGCTATATGAGAAAAGAAAGCTTTGCCTTTGATGAGATTTTAGATTAATTGAGGGATAGAGAACACACAATCAATGCAACAACCAAAGAATGTAATGTTTTACCAATACATGTCCTAAATGCACTTAATCTTCCTTTAACAACATTTTTTTTTTTTTTTTCGTGCCTATGATGATGCAATTCTATCTTCTCAATAACGCTACTAATGCAATATTTCTGCTTAAGTAAACTAGAATGATGTTCTTATTTTCGTAAAATGCAAAATGAATCTTTCACATAAAGCACTTTAGTGAAGAATTTCACAATTTTGAACAAACAGGGATTGATAAAATCCAAAGCATGATAAATGAAACTAAAATAGGCTTTTTTCCTGAATCGAACAAACCAAACACATAAATGCTTCAATCAACAAACCAAGCAATGTAATATATGCTTGGAAAGAGAAAAGAGACACTCAAAATAAGAGAACAAACGAGACTCTTTCACTCATTCAATTGAAAATGAAGCAATGAAGATGTTGCGACTACAAGATGGACTAAATGAAGTAGCATATTAGAAAATTGACACAATGAGTAAACAAACAAATGAATTGTAATTGACCTAGATGCCCTAGGGTCATAGGAACCATCCAAAAAACTCAGAAAATCAAGCAATGAAACTTCAAGCCAATCAATCAATCAAACCCAGCAAACAAAGCATCCTAGTCACTTCTAGGAAGAAGAAGAGCTTCTAAGGGTCAAGACACATTGGCACTAGAATGGGAGAAAATATGATTTCTCTTAACTCAGAAACCAACATGACTTTTTCGCTAAAACTAGCACTAAAAAGGGGTCTGGCGTGACTGCCAGGCTAAAATTGGTGCTGATCAGTGCGACTGTTTGGCTAAAAGTAGCATTGATCGAGGGATTCAAAGAAAAAATAAAAAAGAACTTCACACAAGGATAAACTTAACACATGAGAGGGTGGGCTAGTGTCTATATGCCTTCAAACAGGTCAATACAAATCTAGAAGACCATAAATAAACAAACTAGGCACACAAGTAGAAAAAAATAGAGTGATGAAAAGGAGATGTATTTCCCCAGAGGGGTCACCAATTTGTGGTCTAGGAAGATCCTCTCTGTGGATAGAGATAATCCCTCTAGCCCAAGAGAGTGGGTCTAGCCACAAACAAGACAACCTAATGTAATTTCCTTAGATTAGAATCGGATAAGAGGGCCTACCTCTTATAACGCTAATCCACTTGATGGTGATCTTGTTTCCTTGCTCCAGCTTCCTTTCGATCCTTTCATTCAAGTACCTGAAATAAACATGAAAGAAAAAACATAAAACGTGATAGCATAAAATTGAATCCAATCTACTTAAAAGGTCAAGGAGTTATAAGTTATCAAATTTAATATTACACCCGATATAGGAAATAAACCATTAGTTGTGTTAAAATAAACTTCAAAGAGAAATACAACCGAAGCCTTGACGTTGGAGATCTCCTTTGCGGTATCCAAGTCCTGCTACATGCCTTTTCAACACTTTTTTCCTCCCCTAGCTTGACATGAAATGGCTTCCAAGCTCTAACCCTCTCTCCTCATGCTTTAGCTACCAAATACTAGTATTTTGTCATCTAAGACTAATCTTCTTCTATCAAAAGATAAAGATTTAAGAATTTTGTAGCTAGTTCTATCTCTCCACCACTTTCAGTATGTGTTGTATTGTCACCAAAAAGGGTAAGAGGAAGTGGTTTATATAGGGAGAGAAGGATAAGAATGAGATCCACTCAAGGGGGAATAAGGTATTATCTCCTTGGGAAGGTCCACTTTTAAGGGGGAAAGAACCTTATATGGATTTCTCGGCCCTTATCCAACCAAATGAACATCCAACACATCGCCACTAGAAGTTTCTAGAAGTGAAACTCTATTTCCTTTATAAAAACATTCCAGAAGTAGATTGGCGTGGGTATTGGGCTAACAGTAGCACCGATTGGTGTGAGTCACAGTGTAAAACTCTACCATCGACATAGTTGAGATACTAGGAAAGAGCGCTGATCTTAAAAACTGGGTTTTAAGAAGGATTCTTTGGAAATGTTGTGAAGGGAGTGGGGACTACTTTCTTCAAATTTCAAGGGATGCAAGATCTACTTTCTTCAAATTTCAAGGGATGCAAGATCATAGGTTTCATGGTGAAAGTATAACACAGTAGTCACTACTAGGGTTCTCCGACATCAGGAATGGGGAGTGATAGGGGAGTGAAAAACTACTATGTGACATAATTAGAGGGGAGAGAGCTGATGAGGATGTCAAGGATTCTAGCATTGTTTCTGCGAATAGGCAGAGGAGTGTTGAAGCAGAAAAATTTAGATTTTGTGGGATTGATGGAGGTGCCAGAGGCCGCTAAGAAGTCAGACATAATGGTCTTGAAGGAGGAAGCTTCTTTGACAGTCGGGACACCCATACACAAGGTGTTATCAATAGATTGTTGGTGTGTGGAGGGAGGAGCAGAGGCATAAGGTTGGAGACCAGAAAAATCATTTTCCAATAGGGCTGTTGAAATAGAGCGACTCAGTCCTTCATCCAAGATAACAAAGAGAAAGGGAGAGATATGGTCCCCCTCCCTTATGCCCCTAGAGGGGTGGAAGGGTAGAGTCGGGGAGCCATTCAGGAGGATGGAGAAGAATTCTCAAGTCACCAGTGCCATGATCCATTTGATTTTGTCTTTGTATAAGCCATAAGCTACTAGAACTTCTCTCATGTAGGCCCAAGTTATCTTACCGAAGGCCTTAGACATGTATAATTGAATCATCATGCCAAGTTTCTTTTGCAAGTTAATAGAGTGGATTAGTTCATGGGAGAGGATGATACTGTCCATGATTTGCCTACCTTCTACATAGCCAGATTGATGATGAGAGATATGGAGAGGCAACATAGATTTCAGACGATTAGCAAAGACTTTGGAGATGATTTTATAGATGAAATTGCAGAGGGCTATGGACCTAAAATTGTCTGGGGAGTCTGCTGCATCTGCCGTCGGAATCAAAGTGAGGAAAGTGGGATTTTAGGACAGACTTTTGGATCTAGGATTCTTAAACAAGGGCATGGACCTCGAATTTGAGGAAAGGTTAGCAGGCTTTAGAAGTCAATGGTAAAGCCATCTGGGCTCGGGGCTTTACCACTGGGCATGCTCATGACAAAATCCTCCACTTCATGAAGAGAAACTTTTCTTAAGAGCATTTTATTGTGATCTTCAGTGACAATATTGGGAACGTGTTTTGTGATTTTTTTAATGTCCTTGGCTTGGTCCTTCCTTGGCTCCTTGAGAAGAGAGCTAAAGTACCGAGTTAACTCTTCTGACATATCCTCCTGAGAGTGAATGAGGTGTCCCTCTCGGTCTTTTAGAGCTAGTATTCTATTGTTTCTTCTATGTTGTATCATTGATTTGTGGAAAAATGCAGTATTCTTTTCCCCACATTTTAGCCAGCTTATTCTTGATTTTTGCTGCCATAGCTTCTATTCCTGAATGACTCTTTCATCCCAACTTTGTTCTAATTTTTTCTCTTGTTGCTTTCTATGGTCTGTGATCACTTATTCAATGATGTGATGTTGGAGGAGCTCCATCTTAAGCTCCATTCTTTTTTTTTTCGTGATGATGTTGCCGAATGATTCCCTATTCAAATTTTTTATATCTTCTTTGACATGTTTTAGTTTCTGTTGGAAGGTGTACATCTTGTTTCTGGGTCTGGTGGGAGAGTTATTCCACCATAGCCTCACTTTTTCCAGGAATTATGGGTGATCCAACCAGAAATACTCGAATCTAAAAGGCTCGCTTTTAGGACCAGTGGAGATATGAAACTTAAGAGAGATGGGCCAATGATCGGAGCCCACTTGTGGAAGAATGCAAGCCTCTGTTTCCGAAAAGGATAGGTAAGATTCTTCTGAGAGGAGGAAAGGATCTAGCCTAGAGGCTATTTGACGATCGCCTCCTCTTCGATTATTCCAGGTGAAAGTTCCATTTCTTGTGGGGATGTCGATGAACTTGAGACTTTTGATAGTTGAAAGGAAATCATATCAGTCCCTGTCAAGTTTTTTGATTCCTCCCCTCTTTTCTTCTAGATTTGTTATAATATTGAAGTCCCCAGTCATGATTTTGTAAGGAAAATGAATGGAATGGAGCAGATTAGAGATGCATTGAAGCATCTTGATTTGGTCTATCACCTTGTGGGGGGCATAAATATTTGTTATGCAGATGCTATCCTTAGTGCCAATGATTCTTAGGACATAGGTGATGGAGTGATGGGTAGCAAAAGAGGAGATGAGGTCAAACTTCAAGTTTTTCCATAAGGTCATAATACCTCCCGCAAAACCTATGGCTAAGTTGGCTAAGTGGCTATAAGGCTTGAAGTAGGATTTTTGAAGGAGAGAGGAGTGAGCCAACTCAAGTTTGGTTTCTTGAATGAGGAGGATGTCAGGCTTATCAAACAGGATTTTGTTTTTGAGGATTCTTTTCTTTCCATGACTATTTAGTCCTCTTATATTCCAAGAAATGAAATTCATATGTAAGGAGAAGGGGTTAGGGCCAAATATTTTACCTTTACTTTTTTTATGAGCTTGGCTCCCAGTTCTTGGAGGAGTTAGCTGGTGGTCTTTCTGCCTCTTTTCTAGCTTGGTCCTTTAGAGTTGAACCCTCCTGCTGGAATGTTAACCATGATGCCTTTCAATGCATTGCTTTCCTATGTGGGGTGTCCTACTCTGAGTTTTAGATCCTCTTGGAGGAGGTAAGCCCCTTATATTTTTTGAAGTTGGTGTTCTGGGATTGCCTTTATTCCGTTTTTTTCCCATTCTTCTACAATGGTTTCGAGGTCTACTCCTTCCAATGATTCTTCTATGACACTCTCCTCTGATGTTTCCTCGATCGTTATTTGTTCCATATCAGTGTCCTCTTGTGAGAACTCAATTTCCCTGTTGATTTGATTTGCATATCTATCCTCATGTTCCCTATCTACTTTGGTCTGCTCCTCTTCTCCTGCTTCATATCCTGTTGGGTAGTATGGATCTGATTGTTCTTGTATGTTAAGTAGGGCATCGAATTGGTTATGATTTTCTGCCATATGCTGATCCTTTTGGGATTGGTATTTTTCCTATTTTTCTTGTTCCTGGAGTTGACTCTGATGTATCCTTTGCTATCTTCTTAATTGCTTGCATGATCAGTACTTTGGGGTCCTTTATTTAGAGGACAATCTCTAAAGAGATGGTCGTGCTCATGGAACTTCTTGCCCTTGAAGGGCATGTGTTCATAGTCTACACTTTGTAACTAGACTTCATCTCTGAAGATTAATTTTATTGTGTCTGGGAGGGCTCTAGAGACATCTATGTACACACATATTCTGGCGTAGGATACGTAGTGTCCGTTTCTGGTTCCTTCAAACATTTTTATATACTCCCCCAGCTGGTCTCCTATGCCTTTTAGGACTGAAGGAGCCCAATAATCTATTGATAAGGAGTAGAGACACACCCAGACTGGGACTCTAGTGAAGTCTTCCTTCTCTGGTGTGAAGTTATCCTTCCAAAATCTCATGTATAGGCTTGTTGAGTTAAAGAAATAAGGACCTCCTTCGAAGATTTTGTCTCTGTCTTCTAAGAGGTCAAAGATTACTGTGAAGAAACCTTTGGAGCCCAGATGGATTTTGATTTCCCCCTTAGGTGTTCATTTCTTTTGTATCCACTAGTTTATGGCTTTCTCTGTTGGCCAAATCTCCATAAATTTTCAAATGAATGCATGTTCCTGCATGTATTCTCTGTAGACTGCCACTCCTGGGTCTTGCATTTCCAGCTTCGGGATCTTCTTGGCTATGGGGTTGCAATTATTCTTTGTTTTTTTCCTTTGTTCTTCCCACAACCTCTGACCCTTTATGGCATTTTACTCTATGAAAGAGGGGCTAGCGGAGATGGTTCCATTTTCTGGATGTATATCTTTCTTTCCTTCACGTGACCTTGTTTCTCTGTTTTCAGGCTTCTCTTGAGCGGGTCGGAAGGTAGAGCTAGAGGCCAACTTGGTGAAAAATGAATCCTATTCCAAAGGGTGACCAATAAAAGTGTCCTTGAATGAGAGAGCTTCGTGGCTTGGGTTTAGCTCCTCCATGGGAGAGGGCGATGGGTTTAGATAGACTGGGGCCTGGTGCACCAAAGGTGACCGCCAAACAAACCAAAGCGACATACTCCAAGAGTATCTGTGGACCTTCATCCAGGTTCTGGTTCTCCAAACACTGATGCATCCATAAATGCTTCTAGTTAGTTGTAGTTGGGAATTACATCTTTTAATGAAAAAGATAAAAACATTTCACGAAAAAGAGTTCTTGTTAGAATTGTTGTAAAGCTTTGAAAACTATAACAAGAATCAAACAAACTTGCTAGAGCATTATGGGGTGTTGGAATCTCAATTACTAGTTGAAGAATGTTTCAATGAGCTTGCAATATGTAGGAAATAGAAAGAAAATGTGGAAAAATAACACCAATTCAACTTTATAAAGAGGCAAGCCTAGAATTAAAAGGGAAAACCAAAGGGGATAAATTTCATAGTTTTGAAGAGAAGGTTTCTAGCTACATTTGCAATGAGGAAGAGAGAAGTTGACCTAAAAATTATAATAAAAGATACATTAGTTGTAACCAAAGATTTAACTACGAAAAATCCATGGAAGAAAACTAGATGTGAAGGAAGAGAATTGAACATGAGAAAAATGAGGGTTTGGGAGATCCATGGACCATTACAACAAAGTCCCACTTAGGAGGGACCGCGAGGGTTACAATGTCTCAGTTATTTGTATTGAAGGAGACAATGTTGATCATAGATGAATGAGTGATAACAGAATTATGGGAGATTCACATAGTTGGGATCTCATGGGATTATTTCCCAATCTTACCAGAATGCCCCATCAAGGAAATTAAAGGTTCTTTAAAGATTGAAAAAGATGGATTTTACTAAAGTGGGCTCTCAAAATCTATTGTTGAAGGCCTTTTCTCTTCACTTAATTATTTCTTGCGTGAACATGCACATCAAGCATATAGAGTATCAATTGGGGAATTCAGAGATACATTAATCAAGATGAAGGAATGGCCATGAAAGGTTGGACACATTCTTTCAACCTATGGTGCGTAAACCCTATTATTATCTTCAAAGAAATAGTTGAGGCTTCAGTGTTAGCTATTGTTACTTCTGAAACTCTTTCACCTAAATTCATTTTATTTTGAACTTGGAGTCCCATTTGAAATTTGCATGGAAACACCTAATGTCATCAACTTGGATTCCCAGGTTTGGGTTGCTCCTATTGTTATAGGTACAAGAAAATGAATTCAAATGCCAATTATTAAACTAAAGACGGTTATGCATTTTAGGATGAGCTTGGAAGTTCATTAGAGGAGATATGAAATATCATACCATATGGCATTACTTTTTCTTTCCTAGCTATAAGTTAATGGAGAACTTTGTAGCCGATGGAAGGAAACTAGCCAATGGAATCAATTAAAATCAACAAAAATCACTTTTGTAAAACCAAGGGGAAATGAGAAAAATTTTGACCCAATTTTGAGTGGTTATTCTAATGCTTTTCATGGGGAAAATAAAGGAGTTGTTCGTAAATTGAAGAATAGTTGTGTTATGTTTTTTTACTCAACTCCAACTATCTACACCGAAGAAAAATATGCATCCAATGAAAGTTGACATCTAAAGATAGGAGAATTTTTCCCATATGAAAACTATTCAAATGCTTACTAGACTGGATATTTCACTAGTTGACTTGATCTGAAAAGATGCATAAAAATAATATCATGGTTTTTGTAGGCAACGAGGTAATTGGAGATACTTGAAGGTAGAAATAGGGGAAGTATGAATACCAATTATTTGGAAGAATAAATGGCTTTTTAAAAGCTCCATGATGTACTATCTAGCACCTCAAAAAAGTTAGCTAATGATTATGCAAAACAAATTCAGAATGGCACTATAGAGGCTAAATGTGTGATGAATTTCATGTTGCTTTAATTTATGAATGGTAATTCAAATAATAATTGTGGAGATAAAATTACCCACTAGGAACATAATTCATTTAGAACATCAAAAGGGAATTTTGTTGCAGGAAGATGATTCCATGAGTACCTTAAGGCAGATATTAAACCTTGCATAATGCACTCTCATGAATGCCAACTATTACCCTAAATCTGAAGTTGAATTAGGATATAGGAGGAGTATGATCATTTTTATCTATAATCCTCTAGGATGGAAGCCTAATGGAGCTATCAAAATCCTGATAACAAATTCAGAATTGGAGTATTTCATTCACATGGAAACCATGTGTAGGCACATATTATCTTAGTTGATGCAACAACCAAAAGAGTTTTCACTTTATACACATAAGACATCTCATTTCTAGTTGGACTAATTTTCAATATATTATTTGAAGGTTGGATTATTTCCCTTGGTTACATTATATGTCTTAAAAGCTACAAAGAATGGAGCATCTTAGACCTCTCTAGTGAAACTAGAACATAAAAATGGGAAAGTGACTCTGAACATAAATAGGATTCAAATGGTGTTTTCCAATTCAATGAGATCATTGATGGAAACTGGAAATCATGAATATAGAGTAGCTTCCATATACATCAATCATTTTGTTGGTACAATGCAAGAGATGGAAACACCAAATATGACAGAATGGGACTTCTAGTGCTTATATGTTTCATCCAAATAGTACCATGTGTTTTCCTATTGGGGCTTCTAGGAAGCATGTTTCACAGTAAGTTATAAAGGGAGAAATAGTGAGTGAATTATGTTAACAATTTTCCAAGTGGGTGTCAAAATTAGTTAGATTGTGCAAGAATGTAGAGGATGCTAAAATAGATTTCATGGTCGGGCCAATACCAATGGATGATGACTTGGGGAATGATGTCATCACATAATTCACAACAACTCAATCATAAATAAGTAATAAACTTATGGTGAATGAATTAAAGTTGTACTTCAAGAGTTTTATGATTGAGATGATGAAATGGGAGGATGAATTGAAACTTGGAATCCCCTTGAAGGGTACATGATGATGCAAATATGATAAAACTGGAGCATGACGAGCTATGCCCTTCAAATTCACCAGGAATTTTATGAAGAATGATTTACATTACAGTGGATTGCTTCACGAAAATGATGTTGGGTTCAATTGTATTAGGATGATACAATGGTTATATGTTGTAGCATTATACAAGAATATTTAGGATCCTAGTATTGATATGCAAGTTCTAGATTGCTTGAGGGAAAGAAATCTTAGGAAGGGAGAACTGTAATGTCCCTTTTCGAGTGATCCCTCTAGGAGGTCGACTTAGTAGCCTATTTGGTTTGTATAGGCTCTAGTTGGTAAAAATGGGATTGATTGATTTAATTATTTGACTTAAATTTGGAGAAAAACAACATGTGAAGGTGATATTGATTCAGTCAAAAAGGTAAAAGGAAATAAAAGAGAGACCTGTGGTATTTCGGTGACCCATGGTAAAGACACATGGTATTCTGATGATAAAAGAGAGATTGGAGCTCACTCTTTTTGCATGCTCAATTATTTTATTATTCTTTGGAAAGTTGGTGCCTTCAATCCCTTGGATAAAACCGTAAATGCATTCAAGTTTTGGCCGTGAAGGATTCAACCCTAGCCAATAAGTTGAAGAGATCATTTTGGTTTCTCACATTGGGCATATAAGATATTTGAATTGGTTTGGTTTGAGCAGTAGCAAGTCCACGTAGTTGATCAAGAGGAAATACCACATAGATCTTTCATAGATTTTGACCATTGAAGCAAAGGATTCATCTCTCTACCAATTCATGGAGGCATTTCTCAATTCATGGGAATAAAATGGAGGGTCATACCACTAATTTGAGGCTGTGGAGGTCAGGAAGAAGGTCCATACCAAATTTCTATTAGCAATAAGGTTCCCAAAAACAAATTTTTTTGTAGCTAAAAGGTGTTTCCTTACATATTAATAAATTAGATTTAGTTGGCTGAGTTGTGTTTTTGTGCCTACAAAAACCCTAATTTTTAATAAAATGGGGACCCTTAAAATTTTTCCATTTTCTTATTATTTGAAACTTTCACTATAAATAAACCACATTTTTTTTCATGTGAAATATCTGAAAAATAAAAAAAATATATTGGAAAACTCTTAAAATAAAAGTTTGTTTAAATTTGGGCATTTGTACAAGTTTACATCTTTGTTTAATTGAATGACTAAAACTCTTGAACACCCAAACTCCTGAACCCTCGAATGTCCTGAATACCCATACTCCTGAACATCTTGAACTCTCGAATGTTTGAATGTTTCTGGTTTTCGCTATATAAAGTTTGTTTTATATGTCTTTTGGCTTTTTGTGTGAACTTAGGTTTTCAGGCTTAATTTCTTCATTTTCATCAACTTTTTCCCTGAACCTCCCAAACCATGCCGCTAATAAATATTTTTATTTTAAATAATATTTGATTAATATACATTTAGTTAGAAAGTTTAAGACTCGTTCTGAAACTCATTCATTTTATCTCAATCTCCCAAATTTATGAAAATTAAGGTAAAATGATGGATAATGATAGTGGAGTCCCCAAGAATGAATAAATCTTGAGTATTCTCCTGTTTTCAAGGATAGACCTTGTAGAAGGCCGTACTAGGCATTTGCTTGATTATTAGTTGTTTTGTCGAAACCCCCCCCCAAAAAAATGGATTTCTAGTTGATCAACGAGGTGAAAAATCAATCCCCTTTGTTGTTTTAAGTATTAAATAATTAAATTAAATTAACTAATTAGTTGTTTAGTTACTTAATAATTGTTTATCAATTTATAATTTTCTTAATAATTATTATTAATAGTTAAGAATTATTATTGTTACCCACAATACTTATTAGAAATTACACATATCACTAATTGGTTAAAAGGGGAATAATAAACCTATGGAGGGCGGATTAATTGGAAATGATTGTGTTATGAAGCATTACATAAATGATGAAATTTAAGGTTGAAATCCCCCAACAAAAAAAACAAGAATAGTAATAATAATTAACAATAACTTATTATTATTCATTAAGACATGAATACTTGAAATATTTTCTTCTTTAAATTTATATAAATTTGTGTTACATAGTTTATTATGATAATTTTATCTAAAAAATAGTGAATATTATATAAATTTGTGTTACATAGTTTATTATGATAATTTTATCCAAAAAATAGTGAATATTATATAAATTTGTGTTACATAGTTTATTATGATAATTTTATCACAAAAATAGTGGATATATCCAGTCAAAATAGTGAATTAAGTGATTTTCTAATTCTTCATTTTGGAAAAACTAATTTAGTTAAAGTTAAAAAATTCTAGATCCATAGTATAATTCTAATTTTAATGAAATATGTGTTACTTGTTTGATGCATGATTTTAGGAACATTTAGGAAGTACAACTTCCTCTGACCACATCTCATTAAATATCACGACCCAAGATTCGAATGTTGGACGACATTATCAACATGAACTCCCCTTACTATGGTCCAAATTTTAGCTTCTCAAACCTCCTAGAAGAAAAGTTATAACAGAAATTCCAACATGACATGTTTGATGCACGATTTTATGAGCATTTAGGAAGCTCGACTTCCTCTGATCATACCTCCTAAAATATTGCTAACCAAGATTTGAAAAGTGGACCAGGGGTCAATACAATTTCCCCACACTATGATCAAAGTTTCACCTTCTGGAACCTATGAAAAGAAAAGTTATGGTAGAAATTTCAACATGCTCTATTTAAAGATGAATTTAGGAAGCGTAAATTCTTGTGATCATATTTCCTAAAATTTCGAGACCCAAGATCTAAAAATTGGATGAAATTATTGACGAGATTTCCTATCATTATGGTCAAAGTTTAAGTTTCTGGAACCTTCTAGAAGAAAAGTTATGGAAGAAACATGAAAAATAGTAATCATAGAGCCTTGCATGTCCACATGCAACATGTTAACTTTCATAGAAAATCAAAACATATTTCTTATAGCCTCAAGGTAGATTTCCAATTTAATCCACAAAACAATTAAGACATTTTTTCCTTTTAATTTCATGCAACATTTTCCTAGGGTCATGTAATATTATCACAAAGATATACATCAATTCAATAAAGAACTAATCATCGTATTCACATCTCATAGTTAATAACATTTATCTGAAATATAACAATGGTTGAAAATTAAGGTGCGAATTTATTTTTCCACCCAACCATAGACTAGATGTAGCCTATAATTTTTACAGTAATCTACCTCGAGCTAAATCCACAATCCAAGTGGATTTTTCAAACAAAATTAGTGGGAAATCATGCTCAGTGTTGGGATGCATAATTGGCATTATTATTAATGAACTCATGTTTCAAATTCCATGCAATACCTTGTGGTGTTTCCCTTACCTTTCTCCCTCATGGATGCCCTGTACAATACATGTACATGTATATATTAATAATTTAAAATTGCAATGAAAATGCATAAACTTGAAATATTAAAAAAATTGTTAAACATTTTCTTAAAATTGTTTAGATTATCCTATCCCCATTGTTGAATGCATCACTAAAGTCCCTGGAGAACGGAAACCGTCTCCACAAACCTAAAATTCAAAAATTTTAAAACTTTAAGATAGAGATCTCATTTTTTAATGAAACTTGCTTCAATTTATAAGAAAACAAATTTGAAATGTTCAATACTTGTGATAAGTGAATATTTGACACATCTCATAATATGGAGGAAGAGGGTGGCGCTATGTCAAAAACGTCAGACGAAATCATAATCTGTTAACATTTAATTATATATACATAATTATTTCCTTTAAAAACATGTCCTCACAATACCGATATAATAAAAGTGGAATAATAGTATTAACATGAACTATATTCAAAAGAAAACTAACATCTCTCAACATATCTTGATTGGAACCTGAAACTGGGACCATCATATTATCAAAATTTTCGTTCAACAAATGAGTTAATTGAAAATGGTGAACATATGATACATTTGTGTTAGATTATATCTGAAAAAAATTAACAAAATGTATGTGAATCAACATTAACACATACGTTACATCACATTAAAATATCCACCCTAACCATTGACACATACCGATCCCGCACCCTCTTTCTCATGACCAATTAGGTTTTTCCAAGCATCATGACAACCATTTGCATATGCTTTAAGCTCCTCAATATTCATATTATCTATCTCCTCATCTATTTTATCTACAAAATTAGGATGTGCATTAGCTCGTGCTCTTTGTTGATTTAGAACGACATCAATTTTAGTCATTGTGGTCTGTATGTTGTCTATAATGGCATCCCTTCCTTCTCGACCAATTTGAGAAATGGCATCTATCTTTGACCACAAAGTTACCAGATGAGGAGGTTGACGTACCAAAGATGGCGGAGAGCGAGGCAATTCAGTATCCCATAATGAACTTTACGTTCATATAGACAACCTCTTCCAATACCATAAAATTCAAATGGAAGGTCATTATAATCATGTCTCATACCCAAAAATAATTCTACATAAAATAATTTTGCAAAATAAATTTGAACCTCTTCATTCCATGGAAGATTTCCATATTTTGCAAGGAACCTTCATACCAATGGCTAGCTATATCAGGGTGCTTGAAATATTGCACCTTGAGCATATTTATTTTTGTCCCTCTTTGAAATTAAACATAGATATTTCGCGTTCGTTTGTAACCCTTTTACTTACCTAGGCCCATTTATCAGGACCCATTACGACTTCCTTTCTACCCCTCATCCTATTTATAAATCAATCAGTGGTTGGCCTAAGCTTCTTGTAAATATCAATAAACGAGCTTAGAGAGTGCACAACTATTTCTAAGTTTTGTCGACTCTCTGCAGGGAGCTCCAAACCTCCAAGATATTTCCTCAATTTTGAATAATGACCTATGCACCTCTGTAACGTACATTGTTGGAGGTTTGTTTCCCAAGGAAGCTCATTAGGAATATCATATGGATAGGTGGTAGTAGGTGTATGGTCTTCTTCTTGAATTGCCCTGCTTCACTTACGTTTACTTTGAGAAACATTTTCACCCTGTACTTCAATATAATTACATAAATATAAAAACATGTGAAAAATGTATTCATACGCATGCAACATAGACGGTGCACGTATATGTACATACAATTCATTTACATGTACAAATTTGTTTAAAAAATTATATCTATATATATATATATATATATATATATATATATATATATATATATATATATATATATATATATATATATATATATATATATAATATGATATATATATCATGATATATATATATATATATATATATATATAACTCCAAAATGATGAGCACCATCATGACCACCTCGAGATGGTTGACCACCATCACGCCCAAGTACATAGTTTATTGATCTTGTTGACCACCCTCATGCGATGGCATAGTGAGAGAAGCTTCTAAACAAAATAGAAAATCAATTCAATCTGTATGTATGTACATATAATTCTACCTATTTATCATTTAAGTAAATGCACATAAACATATATATACCATACCATGATGATGTGAACGATGTCCCTCCATTGATAGAGTAGATAATCTCCTCGACGTAGTTTGAGTTGCTCCTAAAAAAATTGAAATTTATAATAAATTAATAAAGCCAAATTGAGAAAGAAACAATTTCATATCTATGTACATATGATTCTATTCAAATATCATTTAAAAAATTTCACATTAACATATATATACCACGATCATGATGTAATGAATGATGGACCTCCCCCGATTCATTTGATAATCTCCTTGATCCATGACGTCCTGCTCTAGTAGATGCATGGGACTCAATTAATGCTTGCCTCAAAGAATCAAGTGGAAAATTCTCATCCATGATATATATATATATATATATATATATATATATATATATATATATATATATATATTATATATAGTATATATATATATATATTATAAATCTTTAAAATTGTTGTTTGAAAATATCTAGAATTCAGAAAATTATATATAGATACACGATCTTTAAAAAGTGTCCTCATGCATTTACAAATCTTTAAAATTTCTATTTAAAAAGATCAAGAACTCATAAAACTAATGTAACTATCCAAGGTTTTCTTAATATTTATTTGGTGTAAATTATTCATTTAAAATATATTGCAGACTGAAAACACAAATGTTGAAGTGCAAATTTTGAAAATTAAATACAAAATTTTCTAAAACATGTCAAGTTCACCAAGTCGTGATTACATAGTGGGGCCACACTTAGTATAGAATTGAAAAAAACACATGATCATTAAAAACAACACATTTATAACTAAAAAACACACACATATCAAAGATATCTTACAATGTCCATCAATAAATTTTGATGCAGAGCTTCGTAAAACTAAATCATCTTTCACCGACAGGTCCCTACAATGCTAATGATTACCCCATTACTATTGTAGTTGTATCCCTTATTAATATTGTTGTGCCCCTATTGTCCCCATATTATTATTACTGTGCCCCATAGAATCCATCTATTGTTATTTTTGTGCCTTTATATTATTATTGTTAGGTCGGTTGGGTTATATTGTGACTCCTTAGACTCCTATATATAGAAAGGAAGTTTTGTCATTTGAATCATCAAGGAATCATTCATTTGTGTAATGTAAAGGAGGTTTCCCCCTCCACTACAACAAAACAGGCAATTTGCGCCAGATTTAGCACCAGATTCTAGTGCATTTTTTTCTCAATTGGCATGAGCAACCTGGCGCTAAATCTGGCTCTATTGTACAATTTTTAAAGCGTCCTTTTTTGCACCAAATTTTGCATCTTTTTTATGCCAAATTTTCCATCATTTTCTGCATCATATTTTGCACCAAGATTTTCATTTGGTTTTACAACAGGTTTTGCTTCTATTTTTGTGCCTTTTTTTGCATCTATTTTTGCATCATTTTTTGCTTCCTCTTTTGTGGAATTCTTTGCTTCTATTTTTGTGTCATAATTTGCATCGATTTTTACACCATCTTTGACATCTTATTTAGCGCCTTTTTTTACATCCAATTTGTGCCAATTTTTGCATCTGGTCTTATGCCATCTTTTGCTTTTAATTTTGTACTTATTTTTACATCTATTTTTGTGCCAATTTTTTTGCCTTTTTTTACACCATCTTTTCCATCCAATTTTGCACCATATGTTGAATCTGATTTAGTGCCAAATTTTGCATGCATTTTTGCACCATTTTTTGCATCCACTTTTGCATTTTATTTATCTCCCTTTTTTGCATCCAATTTAGCATCATTTTTAACACCATTTCTTGCATCCAATTTTTCATCCTTTTGAGCATCTAAATTTGCATCCTATGTTGAACCATATATTGCATCCACCTTTGCATCCCATTTTGTGTCTATTGTTACGTTCACTTTTGAGCCATTTTTTCGTCTACTTTTGCATTTGTTTTTGCACCAAGTTTTGAATGATTTGTTGCATCATTTTACATCCAATGTTGCATCTCAATTTGCATCCAAAATTGAGCCATTTTTATGCCCATTTTTGCACCATTTTTTCTTCTTTTGTGTCCAATTTTGCACCATTTTTTATGTCCAAATTTGCATCCTTTTTGGTATCTAGTTTTTTATCCTTTTTGGCTTCCAAATTTGCATCCTTTTTTCTGCCACATTTTGTGTCCACATTTGCATCTCATTTTGCACCTAGATTTTAGTTGGAATTTTCATCTAGTTATGCATCATCTTTGACATCCTTGGTTTCACTATTTTTTAGTCCCATTTTGCATCTTGTTTTGTGTCTTTTCTTACATCCTTTTTGCATCCTAATTTTACACCATTCTTTGCATCCTCATTTTGGTGTCCATTTTTGCATCCTTGTTTGCACCTAATTCGGTATCCTTTCATATGCCCTATTTTGTTCCCTTCTTTGTGTCTAGTGTTGCACCCTTTTTTAATTTTACTTTAAAAACCTTTTTGTGTCATTGTTTGCATATTGTTTTGATGGCTAGTTTAACATCCAATTCTACTCCCAATTTTTCATCCATGGTTAAATCCACTTTTGGCTTCTTGTTTAGAGTTTTACTTTTATTTCCATTTATGACCACCTCTATGGGTTCATTTTACTAAGTTCATTTACATAGTGAAATATATTAAATTTTCTAAATATCATTTTGATGTAGGATTTAATGCATGGTTAGATGAAAACAAAACCCTCTCAGTTTATCTCAGAAACCTAGGACAAACCAATTAAGAGAAAGGTTGTTCTAAGGCTTAGGATTTTTAGTAGATCAAGATGTAGAGTATAGATTAAGAAAAAGAGAATGAATTCTTGTGAGTCCTCGCATGTAGGTCTTCTTGGAGTATTTCGTATAGCCAAGAAGCGCTCCTAGCTAGCTCCAAAGCTTGGTCCTACACATAAGAGAGAGAATAAAGCAACCTTCACAACATAATATCTTAATAATCAAAACTATAAAAAACATATAAATATTATTGAATAAATAAATATAAACCAAAAACCCATGCATACATTAGTTAAATAGAAGAAGTAAAGAATGAATAGAAACATATGGAAGGAAGAACAACTGATCTATATGAATAAAGGAGTTGGAGGAAAGTTACAACAATCAGATATAGTTGCAACATCACCTCCCCCAACTCATAGCTCCAAAACTCTCCCTCTCAAGACAGATCTCAAGAGCGTGACAATACAAAATTCCCATCATTTTTTCAATGGCCAAGCCTCTAATATATAGGAAAGTGGAGGCTATGAAGATTTCCAAAATTCCTCATTAGTTCAATTTGGGAAAAATCTTTTGGGTGAATAATGTTTCCTCATATAAAAAAGGAATTTTCCACTTTTTAGATGCTTTTGTGCTTAGGAAAAAGCTTCCCCATGCTTTATGGCTCTTTCCCACTTTTGTATGCTTTTATTTTTTAGGAAAAAGCTAAAGATGAGGATAAAGAGATTACATTCCACCATATGTTTCCGAAAGTGACCAAGAATGTCAAATTCAAATTCTAGTTTACTTATGTTTTAGTTTTTTTTTTTTAAATATATATTTAGTTTTAGTATTTTTTTTTTTCTAGAAAAATATATTTAGTTTTTGGTATATTTTTCTATAAGAAAAATTATATTTTGTTTTTATAAAAATGGATTTTAAACATTCCATTCATGCTAAATTTGTGATTTTATGATAGGAGTTTAAATTATATATAGTAAAGTAACTTAATGTCATGTGTCGTGTTGCTGAGATGGGTGTTATACATCTCTTTCTTGCTAAGTTATAGAATGTGCTTGGGTTTTCTTAATGCAATAAAACTAATTATGTTCTTCATGATATCTTGAAATGTTCATCTTGAACCAGGCTAATAAAACAATAAAGTTAAAATAGGTTTTCCTTTGTCCTTTATAGATCTTTGTCCCCATTAATCTTGGTCTTAATAGATTAATTGTCTTGTGGTGGCCTTGAGTGGTCACTTCCATTAGTTGCATGCTTTGTAGTTTTCAGTTAGTGACATTTTTTAGGCTTGATAATATGTTATTTAATTTAACAAAATGTGTTATTGTCCATATTATTGTTAAATATTAATATTAAATATGCTGATTTTTAAGCATGTTTTAGCAAAACTTTCCCAAAATGTTTATAGATTGTATTTTATAATGCAATGATTCTTTGCTTGATGAAATTGTTTTGGATATTTTTTTTAATGATTCATTGATTGATGAAATTGTCATGGATATTTTTTTTAGTATATTAAATTGTATGTGATAAAGTCAAAAATCACCTCTTTTTTAGATTTTCATTGATCAATTTCCCTTAAGGCCATCAAGTTCACCATTTGGTCCCAGGTTAAGGAAATATAGGAGTCATGAAGTGGAATTGTCCAAGCACTTAAATCTTGAGACATGTTTCTTTTTAGTCACTTTATACTTTCTTTCTATGTAAATTTTTGATGAAAATAGTCTTGGAACATGAGGGGCGTCAATAGTAAGCGAAAACAAACTCCTAAAAGAAAAATGGTATGCAAAGCACCCATAAATAATGTTGATATAAGAAGCAAAAATATTAAGTGATGTTCAACCTCATATAATTAGAAAATGGGGGAGGAATTTCCAAGTAGTAGTGATTGATGCTTAGAGATACTTGGGTGGAATGGTTATTATTTGAAATGATTAAGACATCAAGGTTACCAATATGTTTACCTCTTTTCGCTTTATGACAATATAATTTTAGTTAATTGACATTGAGGACTACTACCATGTATCCAATGTCTATGACTCCAATATCGCAAATGGAAAACCTCTATTTCTCAATTCTATTTCTAGCACAAGTAATTTATACTCCGCATCTCCATGGATTGTTGGGAGTGACTTCAATATTATAAGTGTCTCGAGGAAAAGAAAGAATGAATCAAAATGTTTAACAAGATATTTTGTAAGCTATACCATTAAAGCCACAAAGTAGTCTCCATTAAAGTTGTCAAGAAATGAGTCTCCAACCCACACATGTGGATCAATGATATGTAATACATGTGTGTGTGGTTACGAACTCAATACACCTCTATAATAACTCCACAAACTTATGTATTTCACTCTGTCACATAAATTGACAGTAGTGTGACATAAGTAAACCAAGAGTAGACATGAAAGCCTTAGGAAACAAACATTCCTTAGATCCTCAATTAGGTGCTTAAATGATGAAGTGAAAATGCAAGGAGAAAAGAAGAATTCATGATTTAACCATCACATACATGTGATCAAGTGTGACTAGGAGTGTATATATTCATATATTTTCCAAAGAGGGAGTGAATACATGAGTTACCATTTATTGGCCCTTATTTTTCTTTCTTTTTCATTTTCTTATATATAGGACTTAGGGAATAAGGTTTTCATAAGTTTGGCACAACTCATAGATATAAGATTTACATGAATTTTCACTTCAACCTTAGAGTTTAGACTTAGATAAATCAATATAGTGTATGTTTAATGATTTTGGCTTTCACTTTTTTATTGTATTTCATCACAAATACAAAAGGGGAAATATTTTTCCACAAATCTATGAATGCTTAATCATAAAGTCATCATGTGATGAAAACAAATTAATGATGTTATTCTCTACGAAAATGATGGGTATTCTTGAGAAAATCTTATGCTTGTGGATGTTTCCTCCCTGGTTGAGAGGGAGTGAGGGTAGACACCATGTTATCCATGTGTCATGTACTATGGCTAGGATTAACAATCGTAAGCCTAGTAAAGGCACTAGTAGGGATAATGGTGGATTGGATAAACATCTGGGACCAATATTCTTTGAGAATTTGGACATTGACTAGGACTAATCGCCATAAGTCAAGTACATTAATCCAAGATAAGAATAGTCATGAGGATTGACATTTTCTGGTGTCAAATATTATGATAGTGGATTAGGAAATGATCATGTGAGGACATACCTGGTAAACATCTTGGTGGGGTAAGTGCCTTGAAAGGCAGTGGTGTCCAAATTTATGCCTCCCAACATTGTGCTCTGATCTAATGGAGAGATAAACTTGTTAGTCAAGGCCTTACTATTTTGAAAATTTTGGCTATGATGATGTATATCATCATTGATGCTTATCAATCTAGATCCCTTCTTATATGAATATTTCAACTTGAGAGTACATTTTTGTCTCATTATGAGTACCTCGCTAGTTTAGAGGGAGGGTCATCATCTTCATTATTGCCATCATCACCACCATCAATGTGATCATTATTGTCATCATTTCATTATCATCATAATCACCATTCATGTCTTCTTCATGATCATCATCATCATCATGATTTTGTATATTGTTGTCAATTGTTCATAATTATAGGTATCATAAGAAATATCACCAACCTTAGGACACATGATATATGAAAGAAAAATAACCACTTTATTTTTTAGAAATGATTGATGATCATCAACATCACTACCATTATCATCGTCATTATAATTGTCATCATCCCCATCATCATAACTAATATAAGTTTTATCATAATTTTTGTCATCTTCATCATGAACATCATAATCATCATTCATGCCATTATTGTTCTTGATTATGACCAAGATGAAAATAATGATAATGATGATCAGATGATGATGACTTGGAAGATGACGCCAAAGATAATTATTATGATTTTTACCATGATAACATTTAAAAATTGGGAGGAATGGCCAAGGTCATTAGCATCATCATCATTGTCATTGTAACTCCCATCGTCTTTATCATTATTGTCATTATCATAACAGTCGCAATTCATGTCATTGTCATCATCTTCATTATCATCATCGTTATAATTATTGACATTGTCATCAGTTGTTCATAATTTTCAATTTCATAAGAAATATAATCAATGCAAAAGATATGATGTGTGTTGGAAAATGGATGCAAAAGTAAACAAAAAAATGGGGGTAAAAATAGACGTAAATTTGGATGAAGAGTGGACACAACATAAGTAGATGCAGAACAAGACAGAAAAATTGAACAAAAGTGGATGAAAAAGTAGATGCAATAGTTCATACAAACTTGAACACAAAATAGGACTCAAACATGGATGAAAAAGTGGAAGAAAACATGGGCACAATAGTAGGCATAAAACTTAGCATGAATTGTGGTGAAACAAATGTGGATACTCCAATGAATGTAAAAAAAAAGGGACACAAACTTGAATGCAAAAAGGAGGAAAACTTGGATGAAAAAAGGGATGTAAACATGGGCCAAACATGGGTGCAATAGTGAACACAAAATTAGTTGCAAAACTAGACAAATCAAAAGTGGATGTAAAAGTAAATTCGAAATGGGATGCAAAAAACATAAACAATATTTGATGCAAACTTGGACACAAAAGAGGATGCAAATATGGATGCAATAGTGGAAGAAAATGTGGGTTGCAATGATAGGCATAAGATATGGCACAAATAATAGCACAAAAAAGGTGGATGTAATAATAGACACAAAAAAATATGCAAACTTAGATGCAAGACAAGATGCTATAAGGGATGTAAAAGTGGATGCAAACACGGGTGCAACATGAGAAACAAAATTGGATGCAAAATATGGATGAAATGGAAGTACATGCAAAAGAAGATACAAAATGAGATGCAAAACCCAACACAAAAGTGGATGCAAAAATAGATGAAATATTTTATGCAAAAGAGGATGTGAAGATGGATGCAAAATTGGAAGCAAACATGGGTACAACAGTATGTGCAAAACATGGAACAAATTTTGTCACAACAAAAGTAGATGTAATGATAGATGCAAAAAAAGAAGCAAATGGAGATGAAAAATAGGATGCAAAAAGGGATGTAAAAGTGGGTGTAAACATGGGTGCAACAATGGATGTAAAATAGCTTTTGCAACTTATTTGAAAGAGCAATTTTGTCCCAACAATTAGACTTGTAGCATAAAGAACATGGTTAATACATATGATTCGACCAAAAACTAGTTACTACCAAAATTCAACCAAAAAAAATATTACTGCATAAAAATAGAATTAAAAACAAAAAAAATAAAAACAAAAATTTCCCAAATTAAAAATAAATAAATGATAAACTTTTTTTTACCAAAATTTAGTGATTTTTTTAGTGCTAATACTAACATCACCATTACAACAAGATATTTTTTTAGTGCTAATACTGCCATTACAACAAGATATAAGAGGGATATAATGCAAAAAGTTTAATAATAATATGTATGTAGAAGATGGTCTTCAGACTGGTGAATTCATGATAATCAATGGGACTACAGTCAAAATAATTGGATGTTATTTACTTTTTTACATAGATTGTCAAAATAATTGCATAAATCGATTTTTTTAAACCAAAATTTAACAAAAACTTTTCTAGTGCTAACATTAGAACCACCATTACAACAAGATATCTTTCTAGTGTTGACAACACCATTATAGTAAGATACCTCAAGAGAGACAGAAAATTTAAAAAGTATGATAGTAACATGTATCTAGAAGATGGTAGTGAAACTAGTAATTGTTCATTCTCATTATCATAATCATTGTCATCATCATCACCATCATCCTTGTCATCGTTATTGTCATCATTACATTATCATCATAATCACCATTCATGCCATCATCATCAGCTCCATCATCATCATCATTATGGACATTGTTTGCAATTGTTTATAATTATAGACGTTGTAAGAAATATCATCAACCCAAAAAATGTGATCAGTGCTAGAAAAGGGTTGTTTACGACACATTGATATACGTAAGAGAAATAACAACTCTATTTTTGAGAGATGATCGATGATCATCATCATCACCACCATTATCATCGTCATTGTCATTTTTATCATCCCCATCATCATCATTAATGTAATTTCTATCAACATTGTTGTAATCATCATCATCATTCATGCCATTATTGTTTTTGATGATGACCTAGATGAAAATGATGATGATGACACCAAAGATAATGCTTATGATTATGACAATGACAACATCTAAAATTGGGAAGATTCGCCAAGGTCATTAGCGTCGTCATCATCATAATCATTGCCATGATCATCATTAATGTCATTGTAACCACTATCGTCTTTATCATCATAATCACAATTCATGTCATCGCCATCATCTTCATTTTCATCATTGTCAATATTATTGACATTGTCATCAATTGTTCATAATTGTCAATGCCATAAGGAATACCATCAATGCAGAAAATATGATGAGTGTTGGAAAAGGGATGCAAAAGCGAACATAGAAATGGGGGCAACAATAGAAGTAAAATTGGATGAAAAATGGATACAACATAAGTAGATGCACAACAACATGAAAGACCTAACACAAAAGTGGATGCAAAAGTAGATGCAGTTGTCAATGCAAACTTGGATGCAAACATGAAGGCAAAAGTGGAAGCAAACATGGGTCCAATGGTAGGTGTAAAACTTGGCACATACTGTGGTGAAACAAATGTGGATGCAACAACGGACACAAAAGTAGATGCAAAAGTGGATGAAACAAAAGTGGATACAATAGGGGATGCAAAAACATACACAATATCTGATGCAAACTTGAACACAAAAGAGGATGCAAATGTGGATGCAAACGTGGAAGCAAATGTGGTTGCAATGTTAGGCACAAGATATGGTGCAACAAAAGTGGATGTAACAATAGACAAAAAATATGCAAAATAAGATGCAAAAATGGATGTAAAAGTGGAAGCAAACATTGATGCAACAGGAAAAACAAAATTGGATGAAAAAAATGGATACAATGGAAGTAGATGAAAAAGTAGATACAAAACGAGATGCAAAACCCAATGCATAAACCTGACACAAAAGTGGATGCAAAAATAGATGCAATATTTGATGCAAAAGAGGATGTGAACATGGATGCAAAATTGGAAGCAAACGTGGATACAATAGTGAGTGCAAAACATGGTGCAAATTATGGCAGAACAAAAGTGGATGTAATGATAGATGAAAAAAAAAGAATCAAAGTATGATGCAAATGAAGATGTAAAAAGGGATGCAAAAACGCTCGGTCCAGCTTGCCTTCCGGAGGTAGGGCCCTACCCAAAAATGGAGGTGGAAGATATGGTCAATTTCAGAGTGGAAGGGTGGCCTATCGGGACCCTCCCCTACCTCTTTTGAAATAGAGCAAGCTCGTGGAGGTTAGCTTATAGTAAAGGGGGGCCAGGTTCGCACTTTACAATTTACCACTTCCCCATTTACCACTTTAATGAAGGCCACCTTTGCTTCCTTAATTTCCCATATTGATAGGTCCAATATGATGAGTGAAATTTAAAATGGGTGTAACAGTGGATGCAAAAGTTTATGCAAAAGTGGATGCAATAGAAGTCGATGCAAAAGTAGATGCAAAACGAGACACAAAACCCGATGCAAATCTTGGTCCAAAATTGGATACAAAAAGGGATGCAAAAATAGATGTAGTAGTTGATGAAAACCTAAATGCAAATGAGGATGCAAAATTATAATCAAAAGTGGGTGCAAAAGGAGGTGCCAAACTAGGCGCCAATTATGGCACAAAAATATTAGATGCAATAGTGGGTACAATAATAGATGCAAAAGAGGATGTAAATATGGATGCCAAACAAGATGGAAAAGTGAATGCAACAAAAGTAGATGCAAAATTATATGCAAAACTAGACACAAAACTCGATGTAAAATGTGGCGCAAAAGTGATGCACAAATGGATGAAAAAATGGATGCAAAAAATGATTTAAAAAAGGATGCAAAAAAGGATGCAAAAGTCGATGCAAAAGTTGATGCAAGTGTAGGTGCAAAAGGTGGATGCAAAAGTATGTCAAACAAAAATAGATGCCAAAATTGATGCAAAACCTGGAACAAAACCTGGTGCAAAGGATGACACAAAACTTGGCATAAAATTTGGTGCAAAACGTGGTGCAAAACCTATTGCAATACCTGGTGCTAAACTTGGTGTAAGATTTGGTGTAAAACTTGATGCAAATTTTGTGTCAAGTTTTGCACCATATTTGATAAATGGATGCAAATAGCACCAAAAATGGGCTCTAGATGCAAAAAAAGAAGTAAAAATGGACGCTAATTGTTGGTTTTGTTGTAGTGCTCAAAGAGGCTGAATTCTAAGGCATTGATCTATATTTTCTATCTTTCTGTGAGCTGGTTTCATAATATTTGGTATCAGAGCTTTGGATTCTAGGGTTTCGCTGCTCCAAATAGGTCATCGTGGAATTTTCTCTATAACTTTTTTCTGTGACGTTTCAGAAGCGAACAAAAAACCCATTTGAGACGAAATCGCATTGAATCTCGGGTCCAAATTTCAGAGGTTTTCGCACTATATTTGCGGAGATATGATCTAAGGAAGTTGGTCTTTTTGCAAACTCCTGAATTACATTCCAAACAGGTGATCTAGGGAAAATTGTCATAACTTTCTCTCTGAGCATCGGATTGAAATTTCGTACGAAGGTACAGAAATAGGACGAACTGTAGTTTCTTGTGTATATTTTTTAGAGCCAAAGGTCGAAACAGGGACATGTGGCATGTCATACAAATTCGCTCTACTGAACTAGTCTATAATCAGGTCACTGTGGGAGATTTGGTATAACTCTTCCTTGGAGAATCCAATTCGGATTAGACTGGTGGCATTGAAAAGAGGACGTAGAGGGATACTATAGATCACAATTTCATAACTGTATGATCTGAAATTATAGAGATACATCAGAGGCAATATCAAGCTCCTACAAAGTGAAAAAAGGTGTGTAGATTTTTTAAAATTTTTGCTTAAGCTTGGTTTGAAAAATTATTTTGAAGGAATTCAAAGGGCATAGTAGAGAATTATTATCGGTAACTGATGCCCCTAGGAAAGAAAATGAAAACAACTAGTAAGAAACCCGAAAGCTCTAGCATGACTCATGAAGAAGAGGAAGAAATACTACATGATATATCAAAATTACAAGACCAAGTGCAATAAATCTCACTCTCACAAAAGCTAACAAAAGCTACAATAAATGGCATGGCATCTAAGATAAGGGGCGTGGAAGCTAAGATGAATGGTGTGGAAGCTAAGATGGATGATTTGAAGATAGATTTGAAGAAATTTTTGGAGACAGACATGGCAGATTTGAAGACAAATTTGAAGACAGACATGGCAGATTTGAAGACAGATTTGACAAATTTTCTACAATAAATACTTACTAATGGTGAAAGTTTAGTAAAGGAAACTCATGATGTGAACAAAATAAATGTTAATCATGATTTCATAGATTCTAATGTTGGATCGAAGACACACCATATTCCAAAAATCGATATGAGGAAGTTTGATGGCAAGGATCTCGCAACATGGATATTACAAATGTAGCAATTTTTCGATCTCAATAATTTGAAAAACACACAAAAGGTACGTATCGCAACTTTATATTTGGAACCAAATCAGTTTGTATGGTATCAATGGCTTTGCTCTTGTAAACAAATTATCACTTGGGAAATTTTTACGGAAGAATTGACAGCACATTATGAGGATGCAAAAAGCAACACTTTTTTTAGCCAATTGATAAGTCTCAAACAAAAGGGTTCAATAATAGAGCACATTGAGGAGTTCCAAAAATTGAACATAAGGGTAAAAAATATTCCAGAGGAGCATAGGATTGATGTGTTCATAGGGAATTTAAAGGATAATATCCAACATGATGTTCGCCTTTGGGAACCTGATTCATTAGAGAAGGCATTCAGGTTAGCAAGAAAAATGGAAAGCAAAATTATGGCAACCAGGAAGCATACCACTCACAACTATAAATATGGAAGTGTTGTTGCCCCTAGTCTTCCACAACCTATAAGGTTGACACCACAACAATTGGAAGAAAAAGGAGCAAAAGCGCTTTGTTACAGTTGTGATAGAAAATACACTAAAGGTCATAAGTGTGCTGAGAAGAAATTATTCTACATGAATTGTGAAGAGGAAGAAGAAAAGGAGCAAGAAAGGTCAAAAGAAGAGGATATACTCCAGATGAATCTGACCATATCTTGTAATGCATTGGCGGGAATTACCACTCCTCAAACCATCAAGATAGAAGGACAAATCAAGAAGAAAAAGGTAATAGTGTTGATTGATTCAGGAAGTACCCACAATTTTATTCATTGTAAGGTAGCAAAAGAATTGAATTGCTTCCTATATCCAGCACCAGAGTGTCAAGTGATGGTTGCAAATGGAGGAACAATAAATTGCTCTGGAAAGTGCCATAATATCAAGCTATCCATGGGAGAATATGTATTGACTAGCCCAATGTTTTCCATTCCAATGGGAGGTGTTGATGTTGTACTAGGAGTCCAATGGCTACAATCCTTGGGTATAATAGCATTTAACTTTCAAGAAATTTTCATGAAATTTTCTACGGAAGGAAAGAAAGTTGAATTAAGGGGTATTACAGGGAAACCAGGAAAGATAATCAGCTCTAACGGTATGAAAAAGCTTCTAAAAAAGGAACAAAGAGGTGTAATTGCACAATTATGTTCACTAGATGTTTCCACATCAAAATCATCTATTTCTCCAGATCTCCAAAAGGTCTTGGACAATCATTCCAAGGTATTCGAGACCCCCAAAGGTCTCCCACCTATTCGTGATCATTATCATGCTATTCATCTGATTCCAGGAAGTGTTCCTCCAAACATCAGGCTGTACAGATATCCCTATGCCCAAAAGAGTGAAATTGAATGTATGGTTGCAGAAATGCTAGAGGCCTGTATAATTCAACCTAGTCAAAGTTCTTTCTCTGCTCTAGTAGTATTGGTGCACAAGAAGGATGGATCATGGCACATGTGTCCGGATTATAGGGAGCTCAACAAGCTCACTATTAAAGATAAGTTTCCCATTCCTGTCATTGATGAATTACTGGATGAATTGCATGGATCCATTTACTTCACCAAGTTAGATATTCATTCAGGATATCATCAAATCAGAATGAAGACTGAAGACATTCCGAAAACAACACTTAGAATTCATGAAGGTCATTATGAATTTTTGGTCATGCCTTTTGGCCTTACCAATGCACCTTCTACATTTCAAGGTTTGATGAATTCCATTTTAAAACCCTTCCTTAGAAAATTTGTGTTAGTATTTTTTGATGATATACTAATCTACAACAAGTCTTGGAAGGATCATGTTGAACACGTTGACAGGGTGCTACAACTATTGGAGGAGAAACAATTATATGCAAAAAGATCCAAATGTTTCTTTGGAGAACAAGAGGTGGAATATCTGAGTCATATTGTATCTCATGAAGGAGTTAAGGTAGACCCTAACAAAATTAAAGCCATTAAGGAATAGAAAATCCCCACATCCATAAAGCATCTGCGAGGATTTCTTGGGTTGACTGGGTATTATCGCAAGTTTGTTAAGAATTATGGGAGAATAGTAGCACCTCTAACAACATTATTGAGGAAAGATGCATTTTCATGGACTCCAAAAGCAACAAAGGCCTTCGAACATCTTAAAGAGGCAATGTGCCAGGCACTGGTCTTAGCTACTCCGGACTTCACAAAAACTTATATTGTGGAATGTGATGCTTCAGGAAATGGAATTGGTGCTATTTTAATGCAAGATCAAAGACCCATTGCTTTTGAAAGTCATCCAATCAGGGGAAATTTTTTATACAAAGCTATTTATGAGAAGGAAATGTTGGCAATACTACATGCACTTAAGAAATGGCAACCATACCTAATGGGAAGACACTTCAAGGTAAAAACAGATCATGATAGCCTTAAATACTTTTTAGAACAAAGATTATCCTCTGAAGAGCAACAAAAGTGGGTCACAAATATGTTGGGTTATGACTTTGAAAGCATCTACAAAAAAGGGAAGCAAAATGTGGTGGCAAGTGCACTCTCAAGAAAGGATGAGGATGTGGAAGCATTGTTGTGCGCCATTTCTATTATCCAACTAGATTGGATAAACGAAGCAAGGGAGGAATGGAAGAATGATGAAGAAGTGTGGGCACTTATTCGAAAGTTACAACAAGATTCCAGTACATCTGATACATTTAGCTGGCAAAATGATTTGTTATGGTACAAAGATCACTTATACCTCTATAAGAATTCCCAACTCAAACAAAAGATTCTTATGGAATTGCACACTTCTCCCTTAAGAGGGCACTTAGGATTTTTAAAAACTTACCATAGGGTTAAGAAGGAATTTTTTTTGGATGGCCTTAAATCAGATATTCAAAAGTTTGTGGCAGAATGTTTGGTTTGCCAACAAAATAAAGTTGAAACAATTAAGACCCTGGGTCTATTACAAACTTTATCCATTCGAAGCCAATGTTGGGAGGAGGTTTCAATGGATTTTATCACAGGTTTACCCAAGTCTGAGGGAAAGACTGTCATCATGGTGGTAGTTGAAAGACTTACCAAGTATGCACACTTTTGTGCATTATCACATCCAGTTAAAGCCAGTACAGTTTCTACTGCATTTATGGAAACAATCCAAAAGCTACATGGAAATCCAAAGATTATTGTAAATGACGGAGACCCCATTTTCACTGGAAATTTTTGGACATAATTATTTTCTTGTCTCGGTACTCAGTTAGCTCATAGGTCATCTTATCATCCTCAATCTGATGGGAAAACTGAGATAGTAAACAAACGTTTGGAAGGATATCTTCGTTGCTTTGTATATGATAAACAGACACAATAGGTCAAATGGTTGCCTCTGGTTGAATGGTCGTGTTAGCGCTTGGAATTCACCTAGGCTGAGATAGACAAACTCTCAAGGCTACATCAAACCATTTCACCTCGTAGCTAGCCCTACGAGGTATGAGAAGGCTCTCTCGGGTCAGATTTGATAGATCTTATAATATAATTAGGCTGACCAATTAGGATCAAAGATATTAGGCTAGTAAATTGATAAAGGGGGGTTGATTTAAAGATTTTTGGTTTTTTGGTGGCAATTGGAGGGAGTGCAATTTAGGGTGCGGGGATTGAGCATAGTTTTTGCAGGGGGATCTTTGGGGCAAGGTAGGAACTTGTGCTGATGCCTTTGGCTTGGATGAGTGATCAGGGAAGAAAGAGAGGAGGTTAAAGAGGGCAAACAAGGACTTTGAATCCTCTTTAAACAGTGGAAAACATAGATATTGAACAAAATTAAAAGCTGAGCATGGCATGCATGAATTCAAACTTTATCACTTCATCTTGTTCAATTAGCAGCAAAGAAAGAGAGATGTAACACATAAACAAACTTACAGTAACAATTAGAAGACACACCATCAACACAATGATCCACAAGAATACACAATGAAGTCTGCAAAACCCTGGCCTTCCTTTCCTTAAATTGCAGAAGTAGATGTACAATACACAATAATGCTTTCTCCCACAAGAGTCCAACCATCAAAATGAGAAGGAGAGAGCATAATATAGACCATCTAGACCATCTAACTCCTTTCCCCACCTCTAGGGGTCGAGCTCAGCTTCCTAGGAGCATTTTGAACTAATTCTAAACTAAGAACTAGAAAATAGGCAGCCCAACAACTTGCCTCTATTACTTAGCTAACTCATCCATGCATTAATTTTTCCCTTTTTACATCATGGAAGCTTCTAGAAGGGTAAAGAAAGATAAAATCTACCAAAGTGCCATGAAAATATTACATTTATCCATCATCTACAAGTAAAAATAGTCAACCATAGTCAAAACAGTGTTTTTTGACCAAAAATGTGAATTCTGGCAAATCTGGAAGTTCTGGTCGCGCCCCTGGAAGTTCTGGTCGCGCCCCTTCACAGCTATTTTTGAGTGGGTTCCACTGGTCCAAATCAGGTGAAAGATGGCTCATTGGAAAGCTTGGCCTGTCTACTTTCCATCCCAAGTGGAATTTCTGAATTTGGTGTTGATTTGACCCCTCAAAAACCATTTCTCCCAAGGTCACTTTCTGCAACTCAAAAAGTGGGCAGAAAGTCATTTTTTTGATGTATTTTGAGCTTTTGGAGGCTCAAATCTCAAAATTAGGCTGCTCCCAAGTACTGGTAATTTTTCCTTTTTCATGCACTTTCCAAAAATGCCAAGTTTTCAAAATTCCGAGCAGTCCTCCAAAATGGTCTCACCCGGGGTGAGACCAAACCGTGGGCAAAACCTGTAATTTTACCAAAAATTTCCAAAATGCTCCAAAATTCTCAAAATTTTCACATTTTGATGCTAGATCAAGGCTGATCAGTACCATGATGAGTGAGGGAGGCCTCAGCCAAGATGTGGAGTGGATTTGTCCTTTTCTTCCTCTTCCGGGCCTCCGATAGCTTTCTTTGGAGAATTTTCATTCTCGCCTTGCAAACATGTAATCTGGCCCAATAATGTGTTTTCATGTTGCGTAGCAGCTCTTTGTCATGATTTGCCTTCTCTAAAAGCCTCTGCTGTGTCTCAACCTCCGTTGAAGAAGACCGGTCATCACCTTGCTCATTAGTCTCATTGGTTGACCTGATGTTATTGAGCAAGGTGGAATCAACAAGTCAAAATGACCGCTGCCCTGCCTGCAAAATGCTGTGAAGTATGTTGTTTTCAAGGCAAAACATCATGAGGGATATGTTAGGGGAGGGAATTTACATATAGGAAAGGGAAAAATATATACAAGCAGGGAATTTTGAAGGAAAACATCACATAATGCTAAACATGTCATTCCATCTCTCACCATTTGCAAATCAATACTTTATTTAGGGAAACTGTGTTATGATCACCAAGGGAAAGGACAATATAAATTTTCATGATGGAGGGAATGAGAGCATTGATCATAGGGATATAAGGTAACATCAATAATGAACAATCAACAGGCTTCTCTTTTAATTTTGTCTTTGAATGTACTTTACTCTGTTTTTCCAACATTTTAAAATGACTTTGGATGCTAAGGGAAAAAGAGGTTTTGCTTGTTTTGATCATAGGGGAGGGGAAGGGTTTATATGACAGATTTTGAAAGGGAAAAGAGATGAATGGCATGAAAGGGATTTAGGGAGATAGATGGAGAAAGGAAATTAGATTTTGGGACTAGGAAATACATTAACAATCCTTTGCCAACCATACTCTATAACAGCAGGTCTTTAAACAATACTTGCAGCTTCATGAATGCTTTTTGTCATAGGGGAAATAAAGCTTCATTTACATGTTGACAAAAGGGAAGAGGGATTTCAATTGCACTGGGATTTTTAGGGAAAGGATAAGCAATTGAATTAGGGTTTTAATGAAGGGAAGGGTAGGAAAACAGAGTTTGAGGTTAGGGAAATATACCATGTTCTTATGCAAACCTTACCACAGCAAAATGTTCATTTTGACAACATGTATAGTTGTATATTGTTAACTTTGTCATGACAGCCACCTAGTTACCTTGCCTCTGATTTTTACACAGCAATATGTCTCTTTTGCTCTTGTCTTGTCTAGGCTATGCATAGTGATATTACTCTGTTTTTTGTGATATTCATATGCATGCATTTGCCATCATATTCCTTTTTCTTTTCACAATGTTTCTTTTTCATTTTGCTGTGTTTTTTTATACATAAATTTGTTGTGTGACAAAGTGTTAGGGTTTGAGTAGGATGCATGGGAGAAATTAGGATTTGAAATAGGGTTTAGGAGGGGTTAGGGTTTTTAGGAAATTGGGATGGGGTCTAGCATTAATTTGCAAATGAGATCAATGAAAATGACACTCTAACACATGTGAATTTATAATGGGAAACTAATGGAAGGGAATAAAGGAAAAATTACCTTGAAAAACAAACAATACAACCTAACATAAGCTTGCAAAGACATCAAGTCACTTAACCTATTTTTCATTAATTTCTTGCATGATAAAATTACCATAACCCTCCTTATTCATCCATGGCATGATTATAAACATCATAAGGGAAGCATACCTTGAAGAAATCCGAGCAAATTTGAAAGAAAATTGAAGTTTGGGTGAGTTTTACGGCAGACAGAGTTTTTGGTCGCGCACGCTCTGAGAATGGTCGCGCTCCTCCGTTTGGTCGCGCCCGTGTTATTTAACACTGTGCGTTGGCCTCCGTTTGGTCGTGCCCACCCACGTGGTCGCGCACACCTGTGGTTTGGTCGCGCACGCTCAGAAAGCCCAGAATTTGCTGCAAATTGCCAATTTGCCTTCTCACCTCTTTCTCTTGCGTTTTCTTGCCTTCAAATGCACAATGAGGGTCTTCAAAGAGGGAATTTACCTGTATATGCTTACATTTGAAAAAATTTAACTCAAAAACCCACTTTATAATGTTTCCACTTGGACATTTTTTTTTTTAACACTGTTTTGGAGTCATTTTGTCCTGAAATGAGCCTTCTGATGCGTTTGACTCCTTTCTTTTTGCAGGTTGACCGCCTGAGGGACTGTAGTGAAGGAACCAGGGTTATTGCCGGCACTTTTACAAATTTTTGAAAATTTCTTTATTTTTTCAAATTCCACATGGCCTTGGACTTAAAAACAAGGTTTTTAAACCCAAGGCATAAAATGAGCTATAACTGAAGAAAATGATAATGAAATGTATGTACAAAACTCCTTACGGCTTGCTGGGCACTTACTGACCATGACTCATGACCTTGAAATGATTTTGACTCATAACCCTAGACCTAAGACCATGGGACCTCAAGACAAAAACAAGAACAAGCCTGACTCAATTACATTGTTATATGACCTGATCCAGCAAAGCCAAGAAGGGGACCAAGACCAGCTCCTCCATTCAGTGTTATGGCATGCCTAATGAGATGCAAAATTGACACTGAATGAGACACCTAACTATGCATATGCAAAGAGCTATTGATCACTGATGGAGGGCTCAAGACCGACACTAACATTGGCTCCAATGGGGATGGTAGCTCCTTGGAGGTGCCAAGAATCTCAGACCTCTTGGGAGAGCAGACCAGTGTCTTATTCATTGGGCAATGGAGTCAACTAGTACAAATATAACCAACCATGAAATGACTTTATTCGACTTGGACTAAACTGAAAATTTAAAGGGACTAAGACACAAACTGACTCATGACTGACTTAACTAAAACAAAAACTTACAAAGCTTATTGAAGGGCAGCAGTCCATCAAGATCTGGAATCATGATGACAACCACCTGCATACTAATGATATATGTACAATCAAGTATAATGAGCTTTCCAATGTAACCAATCCAACAGATGGCTACATACCAAATTTCTGCTCTCACGTATCTCGAGCAGGCGGAACGATGAACCTGTAGGCAACTCAAAATAACCACTGAAACCAAAGCTTATGATAATGAACCAGGTAAAATTTATCTTCTCTAGTGCTTGCAGAAGAATGCCAAAGGGATCTTGATAATCCTGAAGCACTATCTCGTTTGGAGATCCAGCTGCAAAAATATAAGTAGTTGCTTCATCCTGATCTGAAAGAACAGTGGGTTGCTGATTGATAGGAAGGCACAGAGAGGTGTAAACTTCTGCCATATGAGTGTTGACTGTAAATTCCTTGATCATATTGTCTCTCTCAACTTCATGCTCTAGGTCATTCTTAAACAAAAAACACTCTTCAAGATGATCAAACATGACAGCCTTATCTTTTTGCTGATCTACAAAACTGAGTACAAGACAGTCATCATTTGCAAAAGAGGAAGAAGTTTCACCAACACTTTCCTGACTATGTGTGCACTGCAAATCTGTTGCTGTAGCATGACCTTTCAAAAGCTGATCTATCTCCTCTTCAGACAAAGGAGACAATGGCTTTTGTTTCCCTTTGCTCAAACAAGTCTTGTCTTCCTGAAATAACATTTCAAAACATGAAAAATCTGAATGACAGTCCTGATCTTCTGAAACTTGGAAACATTGTTGATCATCTTCATATGACATGGCAATCAAACTATCCAAAGTATGATTGAAAGAAGAGTTTTCACTTACTTGAACAAAGATCTCATCTTGCTGTTCATGAGCTAGCTGAATTACCTCCTCACGAAGACTCTGGTCAATAACTTTGTCTTCTTCATACCAGATGATCTCAACAGCAGAGCTCTCCTTTATGGGATTTAGAACAAGGTTGTCTTCCTCATCGCGATCTGAATCTAGATTTGAAATCGCTGACTTGAATTTGTCACTTTCTGAACTTGAAACTTGACTTTCATGCATGCTGTCCTCTTCCGTGGGCAGATCTGAAACAAGCTCATCTCTTTCATCATTTTCAGCCATATGGCCATCTTCAACCTGCTGATCTTGACAAGTATCTAAGATTTCTGTGTGCTGCTGAAACGGATTTTCATACAAGGCTTCCATGATCTCTTCATCCATGAAATTGTCATCTTCATAAAACTTTTCAAGGCTTTCAATAAAACTATAGGCATGCTTGCAACAGTCTTGAACTAAATTTAATGATGGATAAGAGTCCTTATATCTTTCAATGAACAAGGCATGAAAATCCTTTAAACAATAAATACAAGCAGGCGGCAAACTTTCATACCATATTTGGGCTTTACCTTCCAGAGTGTCCAAGAATATCTTCATCAAGCAATCTTCAGGAAAATCGATCTTGAATTTGCGAATATGCATATGAAATCTTACCAGATGTAGAGAAGCATCCTTCTTACCATCATCATTAAATATAGGCAAATTCCTTGACCAATCTACCTTCGGAATTTTATTCGGAAAACCTGGAATGTGATCTCGGCTCAAGGGAGCATACCTTCTTGCAATCTGATCCATCTTGACAAATCTCAAAGCTACTGATCTCTCTGCAGTGAAGTCACCATGAAGCACAGGTTGCTGGATTCTTCAGTGAAAGGAGTCGCCAGTGAATGATTTCAGCCTTTCAAGTGTCTGATCGTTGTCCACTATCAACAATCAGATCTGAACTTGATACATGTACTGGGGTAAAGTGTCAATGAAGTGAGGGTTTCAAAAGCTCACGGAGATTGACTGAAGCAGCGTTTATCTACTAACGCTGATGTAAAACAAGAGCGTTTTCGAAGTCTTCTGGCGTAACTTCAGGCTCCGTCTAAGACTTAAGAAATCACACTACAATGAGCAAATTACAAATTTGTTCTCCCCAGTATGGTCGCCACTATGTTAGCGCTTGAGATTTCACCCTAGGCTGAGGAAGGTAAACCTTCAAGGCTACATCAAACCATTTCACCTCGTAGCTAGCCCTACGAGGTATGAGAAGGCTCTCTCGGGTCAGATTCGATAGATCTTTCAATATGATTAGGCTGACCAATTAAGAATAAGGATTTTAGGCTAGTAAATTGATAGGGGGTTTGGATTTAATGATTTTTGGGGTTTTTTTAATGGAATGACGGGGCTTTTCTGGGCTACATGGGCAAAATCACAGCTTCAAACAGAAAAATATAATGACTACACAGGTTATCAACTGAGGCAAGGTAGGCATGCAATTTAACACCAAATCTGGTTTCAAATGGGATGGCAAGACTGGTGAGGAGCTAAGGAGGGCAGAGAATAACTCTGAATCCTCCTTAAACAGTAGAAAACATCGAATGCGAACAAACTTATAGGAGGAGCATATAATACTATGAATTCCTACCTAATCACTTCATTTGTTCAGCTTGAAAGGGTCATGAAATGAAATGGAACATAACTGATTACATATGAGACAAAGGGAAAAACTTATGCTAAATCAACATACCACATGAATCTCAGCAAACAGAGCTGTGAAATTCCATTAAATTCTCTGTCATAAAACTGTACAATAAAAAGCTCTCTGCTTCTCCAGCAGCTCCCAGCGCTCAGAAAAAACTCTCCCTCCTTCCCTCTCTACCTTACAAATGATTTTGTTTTTTATACATTAAAAGAAATCTGTAAAGGAAAAAATGAATCGGTCTCCCCAATTCAGCGCGCTGTTTGAACTGCCATTTCAAATAATAGAAAAAATCCTCTGATGGCTTGACATATGGAGCGCTGGCCCTTTTGAATCGGGACTGAGGATAGAAGTAGGCGCATTGACCCGTCTTCTGCTGTGACAGATGTCTTTACAGTTGAGCTTGGGGGCAAAAACAATTCACGTATTAAAAATACGATCTAAAAATAAATGGGAAAATTCTGTTTTGAGTTAAGTATTTATTTAGCCAAATCATGATGTTGAATGCCTCTTCAGCGTCTTCTTCCTCAAGAGAATCCGGATGATGAGCGCTACCATATCACTGCAATGCTATTAATGGTCTCGGTCCAGATTTTCTGCCTTAAACATTGCAACCACTGCCACGTTCATGTATCTGTAATTCATATGCAAACGGTTGATCTTCCCTTTGGCGATTTTGAATTTCGATATGCATAATAATAACACCAATTTCTTCAATGGCCTCACAAATTGCTGCGTATTAGAATCACCATCCTCAGTCCCATACTGCATAAAATAAAATACTGAGGGCATAACTTCATCCAGCATTTCTGTAATAACTTCTTTCACTGCGGGTGTTTCATTAGGAATTTCATTTGAATCAAATTTTCGAGCACACTCTAAAACCTCTTCTGCAAATCCCGTAACAAGAGCACCAAGTCTTGAAGTGATTTCAGAATCTTCTTTGCCAAGCACCACACCACATACCCGACCTACTTGTAACTGTCTAAGAAGAGAAATCTTAGATTTTGGATCCATCCTCTTTGATACTATGGCTAAAATACAATTGGCTGCAGAACCTCTAAGCACTGAAGATCTTTGTTCTGACAAAATAAACTCAAATAATATAAGTATAAAGCTATCAATCCAAGTCACATATCTTCGTACTGTTTCTAAAAGCATTGCAGTTAACTCTGGCCTAGAATCTTTGTAGAAAACCACCAAATCATACCACGCTCTTACAATCTGAGGCACACATTGTTCTCTCATTGCATCCTTTATCCGTCCTGCAATGCTGATTTCCTCAGAATTACGAGGATAATCCAAACTAATCAACTCGTCATCAAGTGCATTAAAAATACGGCAAAACATATCTACAACCATGGGACCTTTGCTCACAGCAGACAGCAAATCTAGGAAAACCAATGGCCACCGGGCCGGATACAAGATAAAGATTAAAATAGCAAAAATTTGAGCCAGCTTATTTTTCACAAAAACTGGTCTCTCTAATCCTGAACTCTGGTGATTCAAACCATTCTCGATTCCTTCCATACAAACGAAGGACATAACATAATTTTGGATAAACAGTTGTTCTTGCTGATCTAATGAAGTATAGCGGAGCTTGACAATTTCTTCCAAACTCTGCAAACACCAGAACTGCACTTCTGCATAATTGCTGGCACTGAATCTTTGTATGCAAAGCTGTGAGATTGAAGGTGATTGTTTTACTTGTTGACAATAGGCTGTAGCTTGAGCTTTCAACTGAGGATCAATGCCGCCAGTCTGATCGAAACTGATGAGTATTGCCCTCTCAAAATCATCCATGGATACCAAATTCAAGCTCACACTAGAAAACCACTAAAAGATCAATATCCTCCAATACCTCAAGAAATAACTAGCTTCTTCAAAAGTTCAACCAGTTTGAATCCTTCCTGGGACAGAGTTCTTATTAGCTATGCCCTACTATCGTTTAAATAAGCGATGGTTCTAGATGCACCGCGCTTTATGTACACAAAATTTCAACGAATTTGAGTAATTGAGCATGCAGGGTTTGGATTGAATCATGTGCGTTCCTTTGCCAAGGGTGCCGATGAGAAACCTCCCCAATGCTGCCACAAAACCTGGCACACGCTCTGCGACAGGGCCTTTTGAGTCTGACAACACCAACTGCAGACAACGAAGAACAGCAGCATAGTACCTGGACATGACATTGTCTTCTTCCAGGTGGCATTTTGATGCCAGGAAATCCATCACTTTCCTCAGGGCCTCAATTGTTAATTTCCATGTTTCTCTTGACACTACAGACCCAGCCCGAGCAAAAGGTTGCCTATGGCAACAAAAACCAATGTCTGGAGCTCAACTTCATTTTCCACATTCTGACTTTTAAAATAGTTTTTTGCAGGTTGCACTTTTTTTTTAACGTTTTCCCATGAAGTGGATGACACCTCAAAATTCCGGCATGACAGTAAGCATAGAAGAAAATCCAAAGTAAATGTAACATCTGAAGGAGACATATTCCCTCCATTTTCATGTATAACATGCGTAAGGACTTGCAATGCCTCCACTGCCATCTTATTTCGGCCACCATTACCCATAGCATCTTTCAGAATGATTGAATTACTCCAAGCTGCTTCATGGCAAGACTCTATAATCCTTCGAAGAAAACTGACCATCGTAACAAGAGATGATGATTTGAATTGTGTTTGTGCTTTTGCAGAGATAGGAGCTGAGGAAGCTGCTCCCTTTTGAAGAGCTGGAGATAAATCACATAATCTGAAAAGCAACATTAATGATTTCTTCTTCAAAACCCTGTTTTGAAGAAGAATCAATCTCTGACATGAGACAGAGTCTAACAGGTCGTATAACACTTCATTCCATACAGCAACAAAAATGACCCCATTTATGGCACTTTATGGATATTAGCCACCATCCATCACATTATATTTAATAGAAAATTCTAAGGTTCAAGCAGTGGAACATCACATCGAGCATCAACAACAAGTCCTCCAACTCTTAAAGGATAACCTCGTGTTGGCGCAAAATAGAATGAAACAACAGGTAGATCAACATCGCAGCGAAAGAAGTTTTGATGTAGGTGATTGGGTATTCCTACAGCTACAACCATATAAACAAATGTCCCTAAAGCAAGCTAAGAAAGATAATAAATTATCACCAAAGCATTATGGTCTGTACATGGTGTTGCAAAATATTGGTACTATGGCATACAAATTGGAGCTTCCTGCAGCTTCTCGAGTGCACCCAATTTTCCATGTTACATGTTTAAAAAAGGTTATAGGCGACAAGCTCCCAGTTCAAACAATATTGCCAGAACTTGACGAGGAAGGAAAAATTATATTGGAATAGGAAGCAGTCACAGAAACAATAACTCAACAGCTACGGAGTATATCATCAAGTGGAAGAACTTATCCGCTGAAGATTCCACATGGGAGGATGAGAATTTTTTACAGAAGCATCCAGAACTACTCAAGCATTGAGGACAACACATTTTTGAAGGAGAGGGGCATGTTAGGTCCCTCAAATACTAGTGATTACCCCATTACTATTGTAGTTGTATCCCTTATTAATATTATTGTGCCCCTATTGTCCCCATATTGTTATTACTGTGCCCCATAGAATCCCTCTATTGTTATTTTTGTGCCTTTATATTATTATTGTTTGGTCAGCTAGGTTATATTGTGACTCCTTAGACTCCTATATATAGAAAGGAGATTTTGTCATTTGAATCATCAAGGAATCATTCATTTGTGTAATGTGAAGGAGGTTGCCCCCTCGAAGAGGCTGAATTCTAAGGCGTTGATCTATCTTTTCTATCTTTTTATGAGCTGGTTTCATAACATTCACACACAAACCTTGAATTGGAATTTCCCCATACAATAGATCATTAGACATCCTATTAACATTTGCACAATGTCTTATAATAAATGATTGAATTTGGCTAACAATATTTTTTGCTTTTCCATGCAGTTGTTTTAAGCTCTCATTTTTAACTTGGTAACCACCTTTCATCTGGTTGCACACAAGTTTGGAATTGGTGAAGACTACAATTCCATTCGATCCATGCTCCCTAGTTGTTCCTAAGCCTTCCATCAATGAAATATAATATGCTTCATTGTTTGTTGTTCTTACAGGTACATTCCTTTTCCTTTGGAGGACTATGTTTGTCACAATATTGCATAACACATAAGTACTCACTGCTTTCCTTGGACTGGTATAACAAGAAACTTCTATACATAATGTCCATTTTTAAACCATGTTTAATTGGTTTTCTGATCTCTGTAAAAAAAATTCAATAAAATAAGCGACATATTTATTTATTGCAAATGCCTTAGTTTATGGGAGAATGATAATAAATAAATAACTATTGTGATTCAATAATGGAATACTACAAATATTTAGCCTAGTTTCAGGATCATCTTCTATGTTCTCCTTCAGAATTTATACATGTGATTAACAGTTTCATCAGCAATTATAAATTATGATGTTAACAATTTATTGATTTTAGGAACTGGGTCTATATAAAATCATTGTTTAAATCCATATGTGACAGATTATTTACACTGAGGGTGCATGCAGACTTTGTTGTAAATAATGATAATACTAAGAGGAGGGTGAATCGATATTAAGCCTTAATTTTAACTTTTTATGCCAATTTTCTTTTCTTATTTATACTTGAAAACCATCCATATAATGAGTAGCAATATGTAATATGGAAGCAACATGAAATCAACATACAAGCATACACACCATGAGTATCATACACATGAGACACAAGATTTTTATGTGGAAGCCCTTTCAGATAAAAACCACCAAAGCTTGTTGTTGTTATTGATGTAAATAAGAGCACCTACTCTATTACATAAATTTGTTTTGTGAGCACCCACTCATAGGAAGATCCAACTCCCTTTGATTGTTTGCTAGCACTGACTAGTAGGAAGCACCAACTCCCTCTTTTGGTAGAGAACTGTCCATCTTACCAGAAGCCCCATGTGAGGCATCAACCTCACGGATTTTTTGTAAGCACCAACTTGCATGTCCTTGGATTTTTGCAAGCCAACTTGTAGGAGGCACCAACCCCCAAGTCTTCTCAAGAACCCACTAAAGATGGAAGCACCAACTTCCTGTATGCAGGCACCAAACCACACTCAAATAGGAACTGTATGTTCTCTGTAATTGACAGCCACTCAGCATGATCTCAACTTTGTTCTCTGCTCACTCTACTACAGCCCACTTATATGCTCAACAACAGTCACTCATCACTATCCACGCGACTCTCTGACCTCTGCTATTCATTAGCATGCACTCAACTCTCCACCTCTTTCTCTCCGTAGTACACACAAATCTCTTTGCCTTCTTTCTCTGCATAGGCACCTTCGACCTTTCCCACAACATAGGCACTTTCAGCCTTTCTCACATCGCACAGGGAAATTGTGCCTAACACATAGCAACATAGCTCTCGAGGTCTCTTACCTTTGCATAGGAACTCTTGGCCTCTCTCTGCAGAACAAGATCTCACTCAGCCTTACACAAAAATACACACACTTAGATCTTTTCCTCTTAGCTCTCTGGAAACTATGTTTCTTCCCCCACATTGCTCATCTGAGCTCTTGGATTTTGTTCGTCTGCTATCCCCCAATCAATGCTGCCACTCTGTCCCATGTTCACACTGTGTGAGTGTACTTTAGCATGGCTCTTCCATTCTTCTATCACGTATGACTTGGTCTCTACCACTGCATCAACCATGAAAATGGGCACCTAACTGTTTCTCCATACTAAGAATGAATTCTCAGTCCACCTACACACTCCACTAGGTACAATCCTCTATGTGAACAACACTCCTTTCACTAAGGCTCTCCATGCTTATTCATGGATTTGCATGGCTTGGATGTACTTTGGTATGGCCTCTCTGTGGACCATTTTCCTTGTTTCCTTATCTTAGAGTTTTATGTTGATCCATTTGACTCCAACTATGTTGATTTGCATTTGTTTTATGGCGGTTAACCCATTCATCTACTTAACTCACTGAGATGTGCATTAGAGCATAGGAATAACTTGTCTCACCTCAAGGCAGACCCAACACTCTTTCCTAAATATTGCGTTCCTTTCTACCTTTACCCAGTGATCTTTGATAGTTGCCATTAATCCTGAGACCAAATCCTCTATTTTTGCATTCAATCTTATAGCTTCCAACCCATTAGCCTTTAACTGTCTGTATCGTTATTATCGGAGAAATTTCATATCACAATCTTCATAGTGGTGCAATATTCTAATCTTCTGGTTGCCAACCTCTAATGTGAAAAGGTCTTTTTGCTTAGCCCTTCCCACATTTCTCACCATAGGAATGAGGGTTGTGACCTGCAACTTAGCCTTGAGGTGCTAGATCCTTTTCTATCCCGTCGGGGCTATTTTTCCTTTGTTAAATGCTTAACGCCCTTGGTTCTTTAATTCCCTCTTAACCATGCGCTAGCCAAATATTGAAGTTGCTCTTATCATATGTTTTGAATCAGGGATTTAACTTTAGAGTTACGATATTCCCACTTCCGATATAGTCCATAACTCTTGGTGCTCGACCCTAGCTTTGTGCCTTTTGTTCTTTGAGTCTTTATGACCATGGTGCCAGCCCAATATTGAAGCCCCCTTATTGGAACTTTTTCAAGTATCAAGTGTTACAAAGTATCGACATCCTCAACTTCTGATATGTCGTCATCAATGCCACATGGAAACTCCTTAGAGGTGACATGTGTCACCTAGTTATGGCCCGTTAGACCACCCAATATGGTTCAATATGCCTACCACATGTCCTACCAATGTCATGCCATGCTGACATCAGCTGCCACTTGTCCCTTAAAGGAGCGAATCAGATCCTGTCATGTGTCCTTATCGTAGCCAATCAGATCCTACCATGTGGTCTTATCGAAGCCAATCACATGATTCCATGTGTCCTTATCAGAGCCAATCACATCCTGCCATGTGTCTGTCTAGAGGAGAGAGAGGAGGACTTGCCAACCTTTTTTTTGCGATGAAATCCTTTGTTAATCCTTTATCAGCATTCCCAACATCTTTTAACACTATCGACGCTTCACCCATATCGCAACTTTTAAAAGGTTCTTACGTTCATAAGTCATGGTTCTATGATTGTTGATATGCTTGATATGTTGACCTCCAATTGCTGATATGCTAATATGCTAGTCTGTTGATCTCAGATATGCTGATATGATGGACCGCCAATATTCCAATCTCTTAGTGCACCGATAAATTGACCTCCAATCTTCCGATCTCTGATATGCTGGATCGCCGATATTCCTTCCTGCCTAAGGCTTCAAATCCCTAAACTTCAACAAGCCATAATCTTTCAACGAGGAATCCATTTATGGACTTCTGTATATCATTGGAAATGTCTTCCAAAGAACTTTCCATGGAGAGGGTTTGATGTAGGCTTTGAGCCCATCTACTATATCTAAGATGGCTCCAAAATCTCTGCCACTCTTCTTCTCCTTGACTCTCAGGACAACTGAAATCACTCCCACCATGGTGATCCTTTGCATGAAGCTTACAGCTATCATGGAATTCCATCTGGTCCATCACTATAATCATCATTTTATGGATTCCCCAATAAGCCTACTACTGTGATGATTTTCTACATGAAGCTTGCAACCACCATGATATTCCTCCTGGGCCATTACTACCAACATCTGATGTGGCAAGCATTCGAGCTAGTCTAGTTGATATTAATGCCAATACTCCTACCAATAGTTAGGAAATTCTCCTGCCAAAAGTCAGGGACTACTCCAACTAACAGTTAGGTAATACAAGCTTCCCAACACATCTCCCTAGCATGACTATTGACATCATGCCAACACACTTGTAGATGCCTTCACTAGGCCACCATCCATTCAGAAAATCAAATTGTCCAACAATATCCCCCTTTGGAATTGATGTCAACACTCCATCCTTCTCTTTGTGTGATGGAAAAACTTCATGCTGCTTGTACACATCTCATTGCATGAGACACCAATGGCCTACTTTCTTCTGCACAGGCCATCACAGCTTCTCCACAACTTTTCTCCGCCTATGACATCAATGGCAAGGGGCTACAAGCTTCCTTTCTCTCCCCATGCAATCACTTGGTTGTGAAGAACAAAGTCTAGCTATTGAGATGTGCATTCTACCTCATGAACATCTCTTCCATGACTGTCACTACTGCTGCTCCAAAAACTAGGCATATTTCATATGCTCCCCTGAACATATATTGCCTCTTCTTTGTCCTTCTAGTTTTTGACACCTTATGGCTGCTTGTTGAGCACTCTCTCCACTAATGCATATTTTGTATCAAAATTATTGATACCCATTAAAATTCTCATGGTATTGTTGCTGCTACAAATACCAATTAATGATGATGCATTTTGGCTTGCACTTCTTTGTTGCTGCTACTACTTTCGAGACTGTGCTAACATTATTTGAGCATCTGCACTTCTTCCCTTGAGATCATATATTTACAATAGGGACTTATTCATAGCTAATACCAATTACACCAAAAGAAATGACACAAATGGAACAATGTACCAAGAAAACTCTAATATTTCATTTCTTAAAAGGAAATGTCCATTTGCACACAGCGTGTTTCAACGTGAGCCCAACACAACCAATTTACATAGTGATACCAATTGAGGGTTAAGGGACATGAAAACTCTTACACCAATTGTGTTTCATGAACACAAGACTGTTATGTATAATCAAACTCACAACCTAAATGAAATAAGGTATTTCACCAAAGATGCAAATCTTTCATTTGTTCAAAAATATTCCTTTCTAAGGCTGCCAATTGTTGCCTGCTAATACTTATCAAAGTAGCTCCCACTGAGCCAATGCTCTTTGATCTCCTGCAAATGATTTATTGCCTCTACATGGGGACTGATCCTATGGACCTAAATTGATTGTGAGCCTCTTGCCATTCCACACATCCATTTCAACCCATCTTCTTCCCACAACATAAGATATTGTTGTGTAATTTTCATGTTGGCTGCACTCCTCCTTTTCAATGCTGATACATTCAAAATAAACCATTTTATTCTTGTAATCAGCAAGAAAACATAACCATACCTTCAAAATCATATGCACGTTTCTATTTATTCTTTTTGGCTTCCTAAGTCGAACTTATTCAGCCTCCCTTGAGTCCATTCTCTTCCTTCACTGAAGAGAAATAGAAGATATACTCCCCCTGAGCAGATCATCCTCCTCCTTATTCCAAACCTTCAATGGTTGGCTCCTGATAGAAGAATTTCTCTCCAGCTTCTTTTGTGCCCTTGTTTTGGCTTCTTCTCAAAAGCTAATGGGTAGAGAAAACTTCTCTTTTAACTCCTCTTTCTTCACCCAAATCCACATGGAGCGTTTATGCCTTATAGAGGGGTCCCTCACATGGGTAAGAGCTTCATTCTTCTTATTTCTCCCTCCTCTTTTCACCTTGCGCTTCTCATTTATGTAGCCATATTTATTGTGCCCAAATTTTCCACAATTAGCATTTGATTTGGCCTAAGAATGGGGCAGAGGAGTTACTCCTTTTGACAACTCTTTTGTCAAAAATCCTATCATGGCCAAAATGCCTTCTACTAGATTTCTTGTGCATTCTTGGGTTGTTGCTACCCAACACATCTTTTTTCCTTGCATGCCATCTACATTCTATGGCTTTATGTCCAAAATTATTTCAAGAAAAACAATGCCCATAAAAATACTTATGTTGACAAAGGTTACCTCTTCTGTGAAGGCTTTGTTGTTGAGAAGGAAGGGTCTTTTTTTGGCTCTTCAAATCCCTTCTATGACAACTTGCATTTCTATCATGCACTCTTTCTTGTAGGTACCTAGACTGCTTCTATTGCACTATCGACTGCTGCTTCTTAGCCTTCTGCTACTTCCTTTTCTTCTTTTACTACTGCTTCTTTCCCTGCTGTGGTTGTTGTCCAACAACCTCTTTCCCTTTGTTGCTATTGGAACCTTGGACTCCCTTTACCTAAGAAGTTGACCCTTCTGCCTTCACAACCATGGAGTTTGGTTTTTCCTTGAAACCCAAACCAACCTTGATGAGCAGGGATCCTTCCTTAACAAGAATTTCATCCAAGGGCTTTGTTCTCCCCTCAAGCTTATGATATTGAGACAACTCTATGTTTGACTTTTATAAGTCATGTTTCAATGAGACTACCTCATTTTTTAGTCTCCCAGAGTAAGCTTCCTTCTCACCGAACTGATTGGTTAAATTTCCATTTAGTTTGCTAGCCTCTTCATGTGTAACATTTAGATCAACTAATGTTTTTCTCCACCTTCCATTCTCAAGCTCATAAATTTTCAGTTGCTCCTCTTGCTTGAGATTTTCCTCTGATATGTCCTTGATCTCCTTTAGAGAAAAGATCAACTTCTTTCTAAGAAGGATCCTTTCATTTAGATTGTTTTCTTCACTAGCAAAGGTGCCAGATGAGTTATCAAAGAGATCTAAGCCCATCTTTGTGTCCATGGAGTATTCCATAAGGCTAAGGGTTATCCCTTCATCATCACTACCTGAGGTATTCTCATTTGCTCCCATGGATGAGTACACTGGGAATCTCTCTTCTTCTTCAGAGGATTCCTTATTTGCTATTGCTACTAAAATGGGTCTATCTCCAATAAAAATACTAGATGCATGGATCTTTCTATCTTCAAGGGATTCACATGAACATATAGATAAAGAATGTGATATTTCCTTACACTTATCACACAACAATAACTTACCTTCTGAGCTAAATATCTCCCTTCAGATACTTCTTCATCACCACCATGAGTGTGATGAGCAACAACTTCTCTATGTTTTGGTTCATTGCTTGAGCATTGGGGCTCCTTAGCCTCTCCTTGAGCCACATGGCTATCTCCACCATACAGACATTGAAGTCTATCCAACACTTCCTTTGTTGACACACAATCCCTCACTTTATTGGCATCTGACTTAAATAGCCCTCTCATGAAGACCTCCTTGGCTTTTACATTCAACTCATTTTTTTCTCTATGTATTACGGAGTCCCACATGTCAACATTCAAGGCTAGTAAATATTCCAATATTAAAACCTCCCAGATTTCATAATCAAGCCCAATGGTCTGATTCATTTAAGAAAGGGGCTCCCTCTAATGTTAGCCAAACTTTATTAGCCATTATTTCCCTTTGATCTACCTTCTAGCAATTAAGATATTCCTGAAAGAACATGGATCTAATACCAATTGTTGGAAACAATGATAATAATTGGGGGGGGGGTGAATTCATATTAAGGCTAATTTTAACTTTTTTATGCCAATTTAATTTTCTGATTCATACTTAGCAACCATTCATATAATGAGCAACAATATGTAATATGGAAGCAACATGAAATCAACATACAAGCATACACACCATGAGTATCATACACATGAGACACAAGATTTTTACGTGGAAACCCTTTTCGGAAAAGCAACTAAATCTTGTTGTTGTTATTGATGTAAATAAGAGCACCTGCTCTATTACATCAATCTGTTTTGTGGGTACCCACTCAGAGGAAGCACCAACACCCTTTGATTGTTTTCTAGCACCAACTAGTAGGAAGCATGAAATCCCTCTTTTTGTAGACATATGTCCAGCTTACCAAAAGCCCCATCTGAGGCATCGACCTCACGGATTTTTTTCAAGCACCAACTTGCAGATCCTTGGATTTTCGCAAGCTAACTTGCAAGAGGAACCAATCCCCAGGCCTTCTCAAGAACCCACTAGACATGGAAGCACCAACTTTCTGTATGCAGGCACGAACCCACACTCGAATAGGAATTGTATGTTCTCTATAATTGGCAACCATTCTACCTGATCTCAAATTTGTTCCGTGCTCGCTCTACTCACTCTACAACAACCCACTGATCTGATCAACCGTAGTCACTCATCATTGTCCACGTAACTCTCTGATCTCTTTTATTCATCATCATGCACTCATCTCTTGGCCTCTAGCTCTCCAAAACACACACACAACTCTCAAACTTCTTTCTCAGCATAGGTGACTTCATCCTTTCTCACGGAATAGGAACTTTTGGCCTTTCTCATAGTGCACAGGAAACTTTCACCTAAGACACAACAACACAACTATCGGAGTCTCTTACCTCTGCATAGACACTCTTGGCTTCTCTCCATAGAAGAGGCTCTCACTCAACCTTACACAACAATGCACACACTTAGATATTTTTTGCTTAGCTCTTTGGAAACTATGTTACCTCCCCCACATTACTCATTTGAGCTCTTGGGTTTTGTTCCTCTACTGCCCCCCGATCAATGCTACCACTCTGTCCTGTGTTCACACTACGCGATTTTACCTCGGCATGGCTCTTCCATTCTTTTGTCACATATGAATTGGTCTTTGCCACTGCATTAACCATGAGAATGGGCACCTGATTATTTCTCCATACTGAAAATGAATTCTCAATCCACCTGCACACTCCACGAGGCACAGTCCTCTCTATGAACAACACTCCTGTCGCTAAGGATCTCCATGCTTATTCACAGTTTTGCACAGATTGGCTAAACTTCAGCATGGGTTCTCTATGGACCATTTTTCTTGTTGCCTTATCTCAGATAATTCCTACTGATCCATCTGACTCCATGAACCAACTCCGCTAATAATAATTTTTTCTATGCTAGTCGACCCATTCATCCACTTAACCCATTGAAATGTGCATCATAACACATGAATATCTTGCCTCACCTCAAGGCAGACCCAACAATGTTTCCTAAAGATTTTGGTACTTGCTACCTTGACCCAACAATCTTTGACAATCACCATTACTCCTGAGATCAAATCCTTTGTTCACGCATTCAATCTTGCAGCTGCCAACTCATATGCCTTTAACTCTCTGTACCATGCTTATCAGGGAAATTCCATATCGCAATCTTCATAGTGGTGCAGTATTCTAATATTCCAATTACCAAACTTTGATGTGACGAGCTCCTTCCGCTTCGCCTTTCCTGCATTTCTCATCATAGGACCGAGGGCCATGAACTGCTACTTAGCCTTGAGGCACTAGATCATTTTTTTCCGGTCACAGGCTATTTTTCCTTCATTAAGTGCTTACCACCCTTGGTTCTTTAAGTTCTTCTTAACCATGTGCTAGCCAAATATCACAGCCCCTCTTATTACAAGTTTCAAATCGGGGATTTAACTTTGGATTTGCGATATTCCCACTTCTAATATAGTCCATAGCTCTCAGCGCTTGGCCCCAGCTCCACACCTTTGGTTCTTTGAGCCTTTATGACCATGGTGCCAGCTCAATATTGGAGCCCTCTTATCATAACTTTTTTAGGTATCAAGTGTTACAAAGTTCTGACATTCCCAACCTACAATATGCGATCTTTGATACGATGTCATCACTGCCACGTGGTGACTCCTTAGAGGTGACATGTGTCACCTAGTTATGGCCCATTAGACCACCCATTATGGTTGAATATGCCTTCCACATGTCCTGTCGTATAGCCACATCATGCTAACATCAGCTGCCGCTTGTCCCTTATTAGAGCCAATCAGATCTTACCATGTGTCCTTATTGGAGCCAATCACATGCTGCCACATGTCCTTATGAGAGCTGATCACATACTGCCATGTATCCTTCTAGAGGAGAGAGAGGAGGACTTGGAAACCTTGGTTTTGTGATGAAATCCTTTGTTAATTCTTTATCGACATTCCCATCGGATTATAACACTATCGATGCTTCACCCATATCACAACTTCTAAAAGGTTCTTACATTTAGAAGTTTTGATTGTCTGATTGCTGATATGCTTGATATGTTGACCTCCAATCACCGATATGTCGATATGTTGGTTTGTCGATCTCCGATATGCTAATATGTTGGATTGCTGATCTTCTGATCTCTTGATGCATTTTTACACTAACCTATGATTTCCAATGTGCTGACATAATGACCTCTGATCTTCCAATCTCCGATATGTTGGATCACTGATATTCCTTCTTGCTTAAGGCTTCAAATCCCCAAACTTCAGCAGGAAATAACTTTTGAACCAAGAATCCATTTTTGGACTTCCAGATATCGTTGTTAAGCTCTACCAGCACAATTTCCAAGGTAGAGGGTTTGACATATGCTTTTATCGTATATGCTACCTCTAAGATGGATCCAAAATCTCTTCCACTCTTCTTCTCCTTGACGCTCTGGAAAACTGAAATTACACCCACCATGGTGGTCCTTTGCATCAAGCTTGCAGCTATCATGGACTTTCATCTGGTCCATCAATGTAATCATCATTTTATGGATTCTTGAATAAGCCTTCTACTATGATGATTTTCTACATGAAGCCTACAGCTACCACGAGATTCCTCCTAGGCCATTACTACCAATGTCTATTGTGCCAAGCATCCGAGTTAGTTTGGTAGATATCAATTCCAACACTCCTACCAATAGTTAGGCAATGCTTTTGGCAATAGTTAAGCACTGCTCCAGCCAACAATTAGGAAATTCCAACTGCCCAACACATCTCCCTAGCATGATTATTGACATCAATGCCAACACACTTTATGATGCCTTCACTAGGCCAGTGGCCATCCAAACAATGCCAACTATCCAACAGATTTGTTATCATTGGCATTCCTCCCTTTGACTACTATACATAAGTTGATGGGAAACACTTGCAATGATCAATACAATGATGTTTTTGTCTCTTTCAATTAGAAGATTGTATTCTTATTATAAAGGATGATTCCCACACTTCACGACCTTATAATGAATTTATTGACATATATGAGAAGTTTTTTGACATCATATAGCATCCTAGTGCATATGGTAATATTGTACATTTTGTTAGAAAATTATATATTACGGAGCAATGGAACACATAAAATATTGTAGAAATATAAACACGGAAAAACGCATAAAACAAGAGAGACACAGATATACGTGGTTCACCCAGTTTGGGCTACATCCACGGAGAAACAACTAGTCCTTCTTTTATTATATTATCCAGCAAACTGAAGAGATACAACCTATAACAGATCTGCTGTAACACCCTCTTCACTCTCAATCTCCTCTCTCTTACTCACTCAGAATATAGATATACATAGATGCAATACAATTCCCTCATATATTGTGATGGGTTGTCTTCTAGGGCAAAAAACCCTAAACTAAGCATAAATTCTACCGTCAGATCATCTGCCTAATGAATGGCCCATATTGACTAGAAATTACTAGAATTTTACAAGGCAATTTTACATCTATTTTTTTTAGCTTTGTGGGCACTGCCCTCGAACCCCCGCTGGGGGACCGTTGGCCCCCGAACCCCCTGGCTGGGGGTTAGCCCACTCGGACCTCCGCGGGGGGGTCAAGTCCCCCCTGCACCCCCCTGTGTGGAGGGGTGTACAATCTTCTTGGGGTATACATCCGACTGAAACCTTTGAACACAGAAGATAATCAGGCTCCACACCCAACAATCTCCCACTTGGAGACTGATTATAGCAACTCCATCGCTACTTCATTTGCTAGACAATGACTCCACTTTGGACCTGGCTGTTTCTCATCTTCTTCATCATACTTGAAGACCAATTGAAATTGAGCAGATTCTCAGTTTCTCCCTGGTTACAAATTTTGTTAATATATCTGCAGGATTCTGGCTAGTGTGTATCTTTTCTAGCTTCAACTGTCCATCTTCCAATGCTGACCATATGAAATGGTACTTGAGCTGTATATGTTTAGTCTTGGAATGAAATGCAGAGTTCTTTGCAAAATGTATGGCACTCAATTCATCCAGAAACCTTTGTAACCAAATCATTTCATTACTAGCCTCTGTAGCAGCAACATACTTTGCCTCTGTTGTTGAAAGCACAACAACACTTTGGATTTTTGAAACCCAACTGACATCTGTTCCACCTACAATAAATACATATCCTGTAGTGCTCCTCCTGTTATCTCTATCACTTGCCATATCTGCATCAACATATCCCTGTAGAGCAATGTTTGAACCACCAAAGCATAATGATTGATTTGTGGTACCTCTCAAATACTTGAGAATGCACTTCACCGCCATCCAATGTTCTTTTCCTAGATTGTTCATGTACCTGTTTACAACTCCCACTACATGTAAAATATCAGGCCCTGTGCAGACCATTGCATACATTAAGCTTCCAACTGCTGATGCATATGGAACTTTAGACACATGAGCCATTTCTTCCTGAGCCTTGGGACACACCTCCTTACTTAATTTGAAATGGCTAGCCAAAGGTATACTAACTGGTTTTGCATTCTGCATATTAAACCCTTTCAACACCTTTTCTATATACTCACTTTGAGACAATGTTAATTTGCAATTCCTCCTATCTCTAGTTATTCTCATACCAAGGATTTGTTTTGTAGCACCCAAATCCTTCATTTCAAATGATTTTTCCAATTTCCTTTTGAGCACATTTATTTCCTACATGTTAGAACTTGCAACAAGCATGTCATCTACATACAATAACAATATAAATAGCTGCCATCATTTTGCCTTTTGAGATAAACACAATGATCAAACTGACACCTAGTATAACCTTGTTCAGACATAAACCTGTCAAATTTTAGATACCACTGCCTTGGAACCTATTTTAACCCATACAAGCTCTTCTTCAACCTGCACACTAGTTTCTCCTTCCCTTTTACCTCATATCCTTGTGGCTGCTGCATATATATCTCTTCCTCCAAATCCCCATGGAGAAAGATTGTCTTTACATCTAACTGCTCAAGATGTAAATCTTCAGCAGCTACTAGACTTAGAATACTTCTTATTGAAGTCATTTTCACAAGAGGAGAAAATATCTCATCAAAGTCTATACCCTTTTTTTGTGCAAACCCTTTCACCACAAGTCTAGCTTTATGCCTTTTTCTACCTCCATCTTCTTCCTTCAACTTGTAAACCCATTTATTCTGCAATGTTGTTTTACCTGCAAGCAACCTGACTAAGTCCCAAGTCTGGTTATGTGCTAAGGAGTCCATCTCTTCTTTCATGGCTTGCTCCCACTTCTTCCTGGTTTCTACCTACACTGCTTCTTCATAACATTCTGGTTCACCATAATCAGTCAACAATACATAATATAATGAAGGAGAGTATCGTTCAGGGGGTCTACTTATCCTGGTAGATCTTCTAACACCACTTTCAGGTGTTTGAGGTGCTTGTTGCTGTTGTGGTTGTTGTTCTAGCTGTTGATCATTAGGATTTTCAAGCACCATCACTTTTCCTGTGATATCGTCAAGCAATGTATATTCTCTATTTTCTTTTTCCTATTTCTTTTCCTGCAGCTGATCCTTATACAGGACCTTTTCATTGAATATTACATCTCTGCTCCTAATGATTTTTTGATTTTCATAATCATATAAGCGATAACGAAAATAATTAACACCATATCTAATAAAGGTACATTTCTTTGATTTTGCCTCAAGCTTTGTTCTATTTTCTTTATTAATGTGGAAAAAGGCTTCACAACCAAAAGTCTTTAAAAATGAGTAGTTTACCTTTTTACCCGTCCATGCCTCCTTTGGAATACCACCATCCAAGGAACTTGAAGGCCCTTTGTTTATTAGATAAACAGTAGTGTCTACATCATCTGCCCAAAATTGTAAAGGCAATCCTGCATGCAATCTCATGCACCTTGCATGCTCCATGATTGTCCTGTTCATCCTTTCTGACATGCCATTTTATTGTGGTGTTCCTGGAACTGTCTTCTCTCTACGAATTCCATTCTCTGAATAGTACCTATCAAACTCTTTGCTACAATATTCACCTCCATTATCTAATCTGAGACACTTCAACCTTTTTCTTATCTCATTTTCAACCAAAGCTTTCCATTTCTTGAAAGTATCAAATACATCAAATTTATTTCGAATACAATAAATCCAGGTTTTTCTATTTGCATCATCAATAAAAGTAACATAATAATGGGAGCCACCAAGAGATGATACCTAAGCAGGTCCCCATACATCTGTATGCACAAGCTCTAATTTTTCTCTCTTCTTTTCTTTCCCAACTCTAAGGAATCTGACTCTCTTTTGTTTTCCATAAACATAATTGTCACAGAATTTTAAATCGACGTGCTTCAAACCTCGGAACAAATTTCTTAAGTGAAGAATCTACATCTTCTCCTGTAGAGGTTAAAGCATTAACATAATTAGAAATACCATTGCATAAGTACAATGTACCAACCTTTTCTCCTTTCGCTATTACTAGGGATCCTTTAGTGACCTTCCAAGTTTTACCTGTGAAAGTAGTTACGCAACCTTCACCTCCCAACTTCCCTATTGAAATCAAATTTTTCTTCAGATATGGAACATGCCTTACCTCCTTCAATAGCCATTGATTTCCATTCTGCTGTTTTATGAAAACTGTATCCATTCCAATGATTTTACAGGGTTTATCATCACCCAATTGAACCTATCCAAAATATCCTTGAACGTAATCATGAAAATGTTTCCTATCAAGTGTGTCATGGAATGAGGCCCCTGAATCTACCACCCAGGCATCAATATTATTTTCTAATGAAAGAATCAAAGCATCTTGCAACACATCGCCTGTTACATTCGCGTCATGATTGTTTTCTTGCTGCGCGTCTCCTTCTTTTCCCTTCCGAGACTTGCAGTCTTTCTTCAGGTGTCCTTTCTTCCTGAATTTCCAGCACACTATCCCCGATCTGGACTTGGATCTGCCTTTTCTTGACTTACTGCAATATCTAGAGCTCTTTCCTCTTTCGATTTTTCTTCCCCTAGTCTCTGCAGTCAAAGCATTACCTAATGTATCACCGGAGCTTTTCCGTCGCATTTCCTCGCTAAGGATTGCATCGACAACATCATCAAACTTTAAAGTACTAGATTCAGAGACAGAGTTACTAATGGCCATAACTAAACCATTCCAACTTTCTGGCAATGAGCACAAAAATAACAGAGTCCTAACTTCATCATCAAAATTTACCCCTACAGAACTTAACTGACTTGTAACTGTATTAAAATCATTTAAATGGTCTACAATAGATCCACCTTCTAACATCTTCATATTAAATAAATGCTTCATAAGAAGTACCTTATTTGAGGCCGAGGGTTTTCATATAGTTTGGCCAATGCTAACATTAAACCCTCTGTTATCGTTTCCTTTGAAATATTAAACGCTACCAATGCTGCTAGGCACAGTTGTATTGTTCCAAGTGCCTTTCTGTCGAGAATATCCCATTCTGTGCCTGTCATACTTGTCGGCTTCCTTGTCTTTCCACTCAATGATAGGTACAGATCTCTCTGATACAGATAATCTTCCATCTGCATCTTCCACAGCTGGTAGTTTTGGTCATTGAATTTTTCGACCCTAAACCTACAATCTTCCACCATTGCTCCCACTCGAACTAGGAACCCTTCTCTCCTACGAGTTTATCAGCCAAATAGAGCTTCGGTTCTGATACCAGTTGCTAGAAAATTATATATTAGGGAGCAATGGAACACATAAAATATTGCAGAAATATAAACACATAAAATTGCATAAAACAAGAGAGACACAGATATACGTGGTTCACCCAGGATAAGTAGACCCACTGAATGATACTCTCCTTCATTATATTATGTATTGTTGACTGATTTTGGTGAACCAGAATGTTATGAAGAAGCAGTGCAGGTAGAAACCAGGAAGAAGTGGGAGCAAGCCATGAAAGAAGAGATGGACTCCTTAGCACATAACCAGACTTGGGACTTAGTCAGGTTGCCTGCAAGTAAAACAACATTGTAGAATAAATGGGTTTACAAGTTGAGGGAAGAAGATGGAGGTAGAGAAAGGTATAAAGCTAGACTTATGGTGAAAGGGTTTGCACAGAAAAAGTGTATAAACATTGATGAGATATTTTCTCCTGTTGTGAAAATGACTTCAATCAGAACTATTCTAAGTCTAGTAGCTGCTGAAGATTTACATCTTGAGCAGTTAGATGTAAAGACAACCTTTCTCCATGGGGATTTGGAGGAAGAGATATATATGTAGCAGCCACAAGAATATGAGGTAAAAGGGGAGGAGAAACTAGTGTGCAGGTTGAAGAAGAGCTTGTATGGTTTAAAACAGGCTCCAAGGTAGTGGTATCTAAAATTTGACAGGTTTATGTCTCAACAAAGTTATACTAGATGTCACTCTAACCATTGTGTTTATCTCTAAAGGCAAAATGATGGCAGCTATATTATATTGTTATTGTATGTAGAGGAGATGCTTGTTGCAGGTTCTAACATGCAGGAAATAAATGTACTCAAAATGAAATTGGCAAACTCATTTGCAAATGAAGGATTTGGGTGTTGCAAAACAAATCCTTGGTATGAGAATAACTAGAGACAGGAAGAATCACAAATTAACTTTGTCTCAAAGTGAGTCCATAGGAAAGGTGTTGAAAAGGTTTAATATGCAGAATGAAAAACCAGTTAGTATACCTTTGGGCAACCATTTCAAATTAAGTAAGGAGGCATGTCCCAAGACTCAGGAAGAAATGGCTCATATGTCTAAAGTTCCATATGCATTAGCAGTTGGAAGCTTAATGTATGCAATGGTTTGCACAAGGCCTGATATTGCACATGCAGTGGGAGTTGTAAGTAGGTACATGAACAATCCAGGAAAAGAACATTGGATGGCAATGAAGTGGATTCTTAGGTATTTGAGAGGTACCACAAATCAAGCATTATGCTTTGGTGGTTCAAACATTGCTCTACAGGGATATGTTGATGCAGATATGGCAGGTCATAGAGATAACAGGAGGAGCACTACAGGATATGTGTTTACTGTAGGTGGAACAACTGTCAGTTGGGTCTCAAAACTACAAAGTGTTGTTGCACTCTCAACAATAAAAGCAGAGTATGTTGCTTCTATAGAGGCTAGTAAAGAAATGATTTGGTTACAAAGGTTTCTGGATGAATTGGTTAAGAAGCAGGAGTTGGGCAGGTTATACAGTGACAACCAGAGTGCCATACATCTTGCAAAGAACTTTGTATTTCATTCCAAGACTAAGAATATGCAGCTCAAGTACCATTTCATATGGTCAGTGTTGGAAGATGGAAAATTTAAGCTGGAAAAGATACACACTAGCCAAAATCCTGCAGATATGTTAACAAAAGTTGTAACCAGGGAGAAATTGAGAATCTGTTAAGTTTCAATTGGTCTTCGAGTATGATGAAGAAGACGAGAAATAGCTAGGTCCAAAGTGGAGTCATTGTCTAGCAAAAGAAGTAGCGGTGGAGTTTCTATAATCAGTCTCAAAGTGGGAGATTGATGGGTGTGGAGCCTGATTATCTTCTATATTCAAAGGTTTTAGCTGAATGTATACCCCAGGAACACTATACACCCCTCCACGCGGGGGGGTGTGGGGGGGCTTGTCCCCCCTGCGGGGGTGCGGGGGGGATAATCCCCCCTTGCTGGGTGGTCCAGAGGCCAGGGGTCCCCCAGCGGGGGTTTGGAGGCAACGCCCTCGAAGCTAAAAATAGATGCAAAATTGCCTTGTAAAAGTCTAGTAATTTCTAGTCAATCTGTGCCATTCATACGCGAATGATCTGACAGTAGAAGTTATGTTTAATTTAGGGTTTTTTGCCCTAGAAGGTAACCCCTCACTATATATGAGGGAATTGTATTGCGTCTACGTAGTTCTGTATTCTGAGGTAGGAAGAGAGAGGATAATATAATAAAATAAGGACCGGTTGTTTCTACATGCACGTAGCCCAAACTAGGTGAACCATGTTTATCTGTGTTTCTCTTGTTTTATGCATTTTCTATGTTTATATTTCTGCAATATTTTATGTGTTCCATTGCTCTGTAATATATAATTTTCTAACAATTGGTATCAGAGCCAAAGGTCTATTTGGCTGATAAACTTGCAGGAGAGAAAGGTTCCTGGTTCGAGTGAGAGAAATGGTGGAAGATGGTAGGTTTAGGGTCGAAAAATTTAACGGCAAAAATTACCAGCTGTGGAAGATGCAGATGGAAGATTATATGTATCAAAGAGATCTGTACCTACCATTGAGCGGAAAGACAAAGAAGCTGACGAGTATGACAGACACAGAATGGGATATTCTGGACAGAAAGGCACTTGGAACAATACGGCTATGCCTAGCGGCATCGGTAATGTTTAATATTTCAAAGGAAATGACAATAGAGGGTTTAATGTCAGCATTGGCTAAACTATATGAAAAAACCTCCACCTCAAATAAGCGAGGTAATGTGATGGAAAAGCTCTGGTGAGACATCGGGTAATTCTTTGACTACAGAGAGTAGGGGAAGAAAAATGGAAAGAGGGACGAGCCCTGGATATCGCAATAAGTCAAGAAAAGGCAGTTCCAAGTCTAGATCAAGGATAGTGTGCTGGAAATGTGGGAAGAAAGGACACCTGAAGAAAGACTGCAAGTCTCCGAAGGGAAAAGAAGGAGACGCGCAACAAGATACTAATCATGAAGCGAATGTAACAGGTGATGTGTTGCAAGATTCTTTGATTCTTTCATTTGAAAATATTGTTGATGCCTGGATGGTAGATTCAAGGGCCTCATTCCATGCCACACCTGATAAGAAACATTTTCATGATTATGTTCAAGGAGATTTTGGACAGGTTCGATTGGGCGATGATAAACCCTGTAAAATCATTGGAATGGGTACAGTTTTCATAAAACAATAGAATGGAAATCAATGGCTATTGAAAGAGGTAAGGCATGTTCTAGATCTGAAGAAAAGTCTGATTTAAACAGGGCAGTTGGGAGGTGAAGGTTGCGTAAGTACTTTCACAGATAAAACTTGGAAGGTCACTAAAGGATCCTTGGTAATAGTGAAAGAAGGAAAGGTTGGTACATTGTATTTATGCAATGGTATTTCTAATTCTGTTAATGCTTTAAACTCTACAGGAGAAGATACGACATTGTGACATCATAGGCTCGGGCACATGAGTGAGACGGGGATGCAGATTCTTCACTCAAGAAATTTGTTGCCAGGTTTGAAGCATGTTGATTTAAAATTCTGTGAAAATTGTGTTTATAGAAAACATAAGAGAGTCAGATTCCTTAAAGTTGGGAAAGAAAAGAAGAGCGAAAAATTAGAGCTTGTGCATACAGATGTATGGGGACCTGCTCAGGTATCATCTCTTGGTGGCTTTCATTATTATGTTACTTTTATTGATGATGCAACTAGAAAAACCTAGATTTATTGTATTTGAAATAAATTTGATGTATTTGATACTTTCAAGAAATGGAAAGCTTTGGTTGAAAATGAAACAGGGAAAAGGTTGAAGTGTCTTAGATCAGATAATGGAGGTGAATATTGCAACAAAGAGTTTGATAGGTACTGTTCAAAGAATGGAATTCGCAGAGAGAAGACAGTTCCGGGAACACCACAAGAAAATGGTGTGCCAGAAAGGATGAAGAAGACAATCATGGAGCGAGCCCACTCATAACCGAGAATACCTGACAACAATAAAGTTGGCCAAGAACCCAAATTTCCATGATCGAACGAAGCACATCAATACAAAATATCATCTTATTCGACATCATGTTGAGGCCAAAATAATCCATCTTCACCATTGTTCCACTAATCAGTAGATTATAGACATCTTCACCAAAGAGCTTAGAAGAGAAAAGCTTGAAAGATTTAGAACAATGCTTGGACTCACCAACATCCTTTCAAATTAAGGAGGGAAATGTTGACACCTAATCATAGGGATTGGCTGAACAACTATAAATAGTGCAAATAAATAATAAGAGAAAATGGAGAGTCATTGGGAGATGAAACTCAACAGTCACTCCCTCATGTATATAACTATGAACAACCTAAATGAATAAACATAATCTCATTTGAGGAGTTACCTGCTGGCCTGACAGATTGGTTGGATAGAAAGATCCATGAATTCATGGTGCAAGAAAACAGAAATCCATGATTGAAGAAAGAACAGTGGTTGGATAGGTATTTGTACACAGAGATACACAAAATTTTATTTTGTTCCTTCCCGATCGAATTATACGAGTGGATCACTAAATTGGCAGATGGCCAAGGAAGGTGGAGGCTTGACAGTCTAATAGTGTGGACCCTAGAGTTAGTTCAAAGATTGGAAGCCTTTGAAGATAAGATCACACGCGATGTCAGTCATTAGCTTGATCGTGTCATCGGAGGGTTCATGACAGAGTTCGCGGTCGATACCTCGGTCAGCTACAATGAAGTAGAGTGGCACTTCTTCAAGGGACTGTGAGGTAAGTATTTAAGATCCTTGAAAACTTGGATTAAAATGCTCTTGTGTGAAAAACAGGTTATGCAATTACCTTGATGTGTGGAGCTACGCGAAGTGGAAAGCTATTCAGGGATAGAAGGAGAATAGGTCCTGAATATAGCCCATTGATTGAGCCTCCTCTGAGTGATGAAGAAAGAGTAGCATAGGCTTCTCCACAGAGTGATGTCTAGTTAATAAGGCAAGGGTTCCCGTGAATACCCCATCTTCCCACACCACCTCCATCGTCACCTCCACATCATACACCTTCGCCCACACAACCACCACTTCCAGCACCATTCAATATGGTGAATGCAGTGAAGTTGCATGTTTTTAAGGGCTTGGGAAATGAGGACTCGGACCAGTTTTGGTTCGTTTTGAAGGCTGTATGGATAACCTAGAACATTATAGATGATTAGATGAAGAAATAAATGTTGGTTACTATTTTACAAGATCGCGCGCTAACACAGTACATTAAGTACTACACCAATAACCCGACAACTGCGTTGGCAAACATTTAGACTTCACTGAATAAGGAATTTAGTAGACCCAAGTCTGAAGCACAATCAATCGTTGGATTCAAGGAAATCATGATGAACCCTGGCGAGACACCCTAGGAGTTAGATCAGAGATTGAAATGCAAGATTTGTGAAGCTAACATGAATATTATGAATGGGTAGCACCGCGAACAGTTTGTGGCTTTTCTCTTGCTTCATTTAAGGGTTGCTTTATCACAGCAAAAGATTGGGACCCAGGCAGAAGCCCTGGAGATTGCGATAAGATTACATGAGACACTGATTCAAGATTCTACTTTGGGAGTTCAGTAGATTCACGTGGAGTTGCAGAATCTTTTCCTAGAGTTCCAAAGTTTGAAGAAAGATAGAGTAACTCGGCCTGACGTGTGCGAATTTTTTTTGTGTTTGAAATGTAAGAGTCAAGGGCATGATAAATATCATTGCCCTATCTTCATGAATTATGTTGCAAGAGGAGTGTCGATGCCTCTAAGGCCAGAAGCTCAAGCAGAGCCAACAACGGGGCTTGCGCTATGGTGTGCTATATGTTAGGTAGTTGGGAAACATGTGAAAGATAATTTTCACTTGCTGTAGAAATTTATACAGACACAACAATGGCTCTTTTGCAACTTCTGCAAATCAGTAGGTCACAATGAGTACAATTGCTATAGTTACAAGTTAATGATGGAGATAACGCTCGTGTATTAAATTCATATTGAAACTCGACGTCTGGATCAAGGCGTTGGGGGAGCGTGAGGAGGATATCAGGGACGCGAATGAGGTCGAGGCAGAGGAGGACCTGCGAGTGGTCAATGACAAGTTATTTGCTACAATTGTGGAGGTCTAGGACACTATGCACGAGAGTGTATGAACCCGACACGCCTGTCGTTTCGATACTATACTCATTTTTACTATGCGACAAAAGAATGCCTTGTATTAATAGCTAAGATGTGGGAAAAGGGGACGCAACCTCAACAGCCTACCCAAAACTTGCAGATGATGAGGGATGAACCCCGCGAAGAGGATCCTAATGTAAATATAGTGCTGCGAAGTGGAATGATGACTGGCAAAGATGAATGGGTCTGCAAAGCTCTAGAATAGGAGGTTGGATTTGATTTAGAGCATGCGAAAGAAGCCTTCATGGAAGCAAAGAAAAGCTTCTCTGAGGCTTCTACCTCAGGAATTCAGGATAAGAAGTCTGAAGAAATGGACCCATCCATGCTTACTACCATTTTGGAGACTAGTATGAATCTGATGCGCAATAGCAAGGCCGTAAAAGGATTATAGGAGTTGATAAATAAATGTGCCGGTAAATAAAATGCTCTTGAAGGACCTCACACAGTCAGGAAAATTGGTAAGCATAAGGGAAGAACAAGGTGTGAGATGAGGCTCACCGTGGAAATAGGCGAATATGAAATGTACCAAGTGATTTTGGATCTTGGGTCAAATGTGAATGTTTTGCCTAAACAAACATGGGAGAGAATGGGGAGACCTACGCTGTAGTGGTCTCTGATTCAATTAAGGATGGTGAATCATCAAAAGAATATCCCCATGTGAAGATTATAGGGAGTGATAGTAGATATTGAAGGCATGAGCGCATTGACTGATTTTGAAGTAATAGAGATTGTTGATGACAACAATCCCTACCCCGTGCTCCTTGGGATCGATAGGGATATTGACATTAATGGGGTGATCAATTTGAAGAAGTGGACAATGTCATTTGAGATAAAATCGCCCTGCATAGTAGTACATTTGGACCCTGCAGAAGGACCACGCTATACTGAACTCGTCCACGATTATGAAAGAGACTATGGTTTGGACCAAATCTACAAAATAACAGTGTGAGACAAAGATTGGGTGAATCCAACAGCAGATGGACACATTGCATGGGACCACGAAAGTTCCTTCACATCGGATTCAGATGAAGAGTTGGAACAATGGTAGAATAGGTTGCATGAAGCATCTATGATGTGTTGTAACATGATGACTAAATCGTTGTGCTATGTATCATTGGAGGTAAGGAGTTTTCCTTATTATGATGGTCTAATTGACGTAGATAAATTTTTGGATGCATTTGAAATGAGAGTGCCTGAGAAATATCGCTTCCAAGCACTAGATTTGGCACTGAATGCTAAGCCCGCGAGATGGTGGGGTACGCGTAAAGACAATTTTGATGGATGGATGAATATAGAAGGATGATGTGGGTGCAGTTTGGTCGCCCAAATGTGCAATTGACAAAGAAATATGATGGGAGGAGTGACCCGCGCATGGGTGAATTTGTTCTGTGACACTTAGATTTAATACCAATAAATTGGTACCTAGAAACAGAGCTCTGCCATGGCACAAACGAATGGAATATTTTGAGATAGGGATTCATGATGACATTCAGCTTTGATGATGGATTCAAGTGCATCAATGAAGCATTGCAGTAGGTCAAAGCAGTGATCTTCAGAATCTCGTAGAATCCCTTGGATTTGATTCAACCATATTGGAGCACCCAGCTATGCCATGCGTTGGAGTGCTACAATGTGACTATTGAAGAAGAAGAGGAGGATCCAGGGAACATTAATATCCCAGAGGTAGAAGGTCACCACAAAGTTGAGGGGCCATAGATAGAGAATCTAGACATCACCACGCCACTAAAAACTAGACAAGTGAACATTAGAACAGAGGTGGAGCCAAAGTTTGCTAAGATAGGGTGTTACACAACATTTTTTCACTGTCCCTGTACTCCCCGTTCCTTGATCCCAGAGGACCTTTATAGTGAACCCAAAGTCGCTCCGGTCTCAGAGGTAAGAAAAAATCAGAATTTCTGCCATTCCAGTGCCAATGTGTCTTGACCCTAAGAGTCTCTTCTTCCTCCCATAAGTCACTAGGATGCTTTGTTTTCAATTGAATGAGTGAAAGAGTCTCATTTGTTCTCTTATTTCGAGTGTCTATTTTCTCTTTCCAAGCATAGATTACATTGCTTGGTTTGTCAATTGAAGCATTTATGTGTTTGGTTTGTTCGATTCAGGGAAGAAGTTGCTTTTAGTTTCATTTATAATGCTTTGGATTTGATTGATGCTTGTTTGTTCGGAATTGTGAAAACTTTCATTTAAAGTGCTTTATGTGAAAGATTCATTTTGCATTTTATGAAAAGGAGAACATCATTCTAGTTTACTTAAGCGAAAATATTGCATTAGTAGCATTATTGACAAGCTAGAATTGCATCATCATAATCATTGGAAATGAAATGAAACTTGTTTTATTGTGATAGGAATATTAAGTGCATTTAGGAGATTTATTAGAGAAAGATTTCATTCTTTGATTGTTGCATTGATTTTGTGTTCCCTGTCCCTCAATTAGTGTTAACTTTCATCAAAGACAAAGATCTCTTTTCTCATATAGCTACATGTAGGTTTTTTTTCAGATGACAATGATAGGGCCTTGTAATTGAGACATAATTCAAGATCAACCATTAAAATTTATTGAATTAGCTTAAGGAAGCATTGAAACTTAATGCTCACATTTAGTGGTCTAGGCTAGAGACTTGTTCTGGCGTCTTTAAACCTAGCAGCTTTCATTTGCTCCAGCATTAGACAGCACTAGTATGGACTTGTGCTCCCCATACCGTTGTGTATATAAAGGGAGACCCAATTAGGTTTGAAATCCTTTATCTGTTGGAAGCCGAGTCTGCCGCCTTGCATATGTGATACACCAAACATAGCATTCAAGGAGATTGCCTACCTGTACTTCTCGGTTCACCGGGAGGTATTCTGCAGTTCATGGTTGCCTAGTAATCCTATTTACCTAGATCATCGAGAGCAGTCATTTGATCTTTTTGACTCATTAAACTTAAGAGATCATACGAGCGCTTGTCCTTTCGAGCTCGTTTCCAATCGAAAGTGCTAGAGTCAAATGTCGTCCTTTTCTCAACTCCTAAAATATGAAAAGGCAAAGTTTTGTTTCAGTGTCTTAAAATTAACTACCCATGAAATATTCCTAGTTAAAGTTATCTTCCTTAGTGATTCTTTAGGGTCAATTCCAATGGAAACATTTCCAGAGTCTACCAATCAAGGATTCCCCTTGGATGGGAATATTGGTCCTTTTCCTTCTTTTGGAAATGTTGGTGCTCCTTATATGGAAACGTTATCCCTCCCTGGGTTAACCATTGGTTTACCTGTCTGGTTATTTTTGACTTCAGTGATCCCGAGTGTCCCAACTCCTTCCCTGCCATCTCCTACATTTGAATCACATCACGCTGATTCTAAGGTTGACCTCTCACCTTCTTCCCCTATTTCTTCACCTTCCTCTTCTACTTCGCATGGTTAAAGTTTCAAATCCAGTAACTAGGAGGCTAAGAAGAAGAAGAAGACAAAGAAGAAGAAGTCAAATAAGAGGAAGGTCAATTGTGCAGATGTTACTCCAAATGCACCTCTCATAGACGAACCTTTTGATCCTTCGTGGAAGGTAAGATTCCCTTGCAAGCTATGTAAGGGTGACCATCTCCTTCGAGACTATCTTGGTGTCCCCAGAGTCTTAGAGGTATGGTCTCAAGACCTGAATCAACCATCCCCGTCGACTTCTAGAGATTGTGTCAATGCTACACCCTCGGCTAATGATGGTAAGATGAAGGGAAAGATTAGATTCCCTTGTAGGTTATGTGAAGGGAAGCATATTCTTCACCTTTGTCCTCTTATGGATAAAGCTTCTAAATTTTTGGAAAACATTACAGCTCCTCAACCCCAACTTCCTATTGGTTATCAGACACTTTCTTCTAACCATCTCCCAGTTTGTAAAGAGATTGAATTGGATTCATCTCTTGCCCATCCTGCTCTTCCTGAGCAAGACTCTCTTGTGTCTGTTCTCGACCAATCATTGGTCGAAAAGAGTGTCGACTTGAGTCCGCCTTCAGTTGCTCACTCCATTCCAGAAGAGAGTGTTGATCATAATGCTCATGCTCTTCTCATCTCCTTAGATTCTCATGAATCGAAGAGTGACCCTCCCGTCCCAGTTGTTTAGGAGAGTCCTTCTCCTATTCTTGTACAGCATGGGGGCAGTCATATGATACCCCCACCAAGTAGTTTTTTCATCTCTTTCAATTGAGGTCCATTGAATACTTTCCGCCTCCCATCTTATGTGCCTTCCAAATCACAGTATAAGCCTATAATATGGTAGTACCTGGCACTATATTATATGAAGGCACATTTGTTAACATCATGTCTTCTACTACTTGGCAAGCTTTGGGTTCCCCACAGCTTGTGCCTGTCACCCAGAATTTGTTGGATTTCAACAGAGGAACCAGTCAACCCTTAGGGATCCTTCCGAAGTTCCCTATTACTTTAGGAGGAAAGACTGTCTATATAGATGTGATGGTAGTCCAAGGTCCCTTAGATTTCAATCTTCTCCTTGGATGCGACTATGTATATGTATCTATTGCGTCCATGCCACGATTCATGTATCATTTGACAGAGATCTCAGTCTATGTATATGTATCCATACTTGCTTGTAGGTTTTCTGATGGTAGACTATGGTTCCCCACATTGATTTATAAAGCATTTCATCCCTCACTCCAGCTCAGCCTTCATGCTTTAGGGGGCATCTGTTACACAACATTTTGTCACTGTCCCTATACTCCTCGTTCCTTGATCTTGGAGGACCTCTACAGTTAACCCCACATGCTTTTCCTTCATGAAGAAACTCCCATTGTGTCCCTCTTCATGAGCAGATAAATTCCCTTTTGCACCATTTCCCTTGAAACTTTTGTTTTGACTAGTTTACAAGACCGGCACTAATGGCCTTTGTCTCCCTCGCGTCGATGCACAGAGATTAGCACTACTCCTCCTACCGACCACAGCGACTGAACTATGTTTCAGCCACATCGGTCCTGTTATGGAATTTTTTTTTAAATTAGAGCCGAATCTTCTAGCTCTAGAAGCTTCGTAACAGAATTCTAGTAAATGGTTTGGGCGGATGGGGCCGAGGATGACAGTTTGGGCTCCTTTCCCCTATAATGATGGAACTACCTCAAGGGATAAGTCCTTCTCCCATGATAATAGGACCCATCTCCCATCCATATTTCCTATAAAAACCTCCCTTCTTCCCAAGCACAAACTAGTCCTAGTCATAGTTTTTGGTTGAGTGTTGATGTTATTTTGGTTTGGAGTAGACAAGCAAGCTATTACTAGTTGTATCTATCTAGTTGTGTGAGGGAGAAGTGTGATTTGGTTTGGAGTGAAGCCTAAAGGGAATAGCTTTAAAACTATTGTTGTTTGAAGCCATCATGGAATGCTAGTAGAAGTGTGTGGGAACCTAGTCTTGTCAGAGGAAGACTGTGACGTCAAGACGAATGGTTCTAATCTCTCTTTGATATTAATATATGCAACTATCGATTGATTTCCTACATGTTTTTTAATATTACATATTCATGGCTTAATGTTTCTTGACTTGTTAAGTAGGTTGAATTACAATTTCTCTATTATTATCTTTGTGTGTTGCTATTGTTTACTTGTTTCAAGAGCTTGAAGAAGGAAGCGAGAGATTGCTGGAGCGAGCAAGTGAGGACATCATCAAGTAGGATAAGCAGACCAAGAGGTAGGCCCTCTTGATTGATTCTAACCTAAGGAAATATTCCATAGAATGTATCTGTTGTGGCTAGACACATTATCGGGCTAGAGGAATTCGTTCGTGTCTGCACTTATAATTTTACTTCACCAAAAATTGGCGACTCCATTGGGGAGTCACCAATTTTTAGTGAAGTAAAATTATAAGTGCAAACACGAACAAATTCCTCTAGCCCGATAATGTGTCTAGCCACAACAGATACATTCTATGGAATATTTCCTTAGGTTAGAATCAATCAAGAGGGCCTACCTCTTGGTCCGCTTATCTTGTTTGATGACGTCCTCACTTGCTCACTCCAACTATCTCTCGCTTCCTTCTTCAAGCTCCTAAAACAAGTAAACAACAACATACAACAAACATAATAATAGAAAAAATGCAATTCAACCTACTTAACAAGTGAAGAAACATTAAGCCATGAATATGTAATATTACAAAACATGTAGAAAATCAATCGATAGTTTCATATATTAATATCAAAGAGAGATTACAACCATTCATCTTGACGTTGCAGTCTTCCTCTGATAAGACCAGGTTCCCACACACTTCTGCTATAATTCCATGATGGCTTCCAAAAACAAGTTTTAAAGCTCTTCCCTTTAGGCTTCACTGTAAACCAAAACACACTTCTCCCTCATACAACTAGATAGCTACAACTAGTAATAGCTTGCTTGTCTACTCCAAACCAAAATACAATCAACACTCAACCAAAACTCTGCGACTATAACACTCACACTAGCTTGTGCTTGGGAAGAAGGGAGGTTTATATAGGAAATATGGATGGGATATGGATCCTCTTCTCATGGGAGAAGGACTTATCCCTTGAGGTAGTTCCATCATTATAGGGGAAAGGAGCCCAAACTATCATCCTCGACCCCATCTGGCCAAAACATTTACCAGACTTCCGTTACAGAGCTTCTAGAGTTGGAAGCTTCGACTCTAATTTAAAAAACTTTTCATAACAAGACTGGTGTGACTGATACACATCTCAGCTGCTCCGGTCGGTGTGAGCAGTAGTGCTAATCTCTGAACATCGGTGCGGGGAAGACAAAGGCCATTAGCATTGGTCTTGTAAACTGGGCAAAACAAAAGCTTCAGGGGAAATGGTGCAAACGGGAAATGATCTCGTCATGAAGAGGGACACAATGGGAGTTTCTTTATGAAGGCAAAGCATGCGGGGTTCACTGTAGAGGTCCTCCAAGATCAAGGAATGGGGAGTAGAGGGACAATGAAAAAATGTTATGTAACAGATGCCCTCTAAAGCATGAAGGCCAAGCTAGAGTGAGGGATGAAATGCTTTATGAATCAGTGTGGGGAACCATAGTTTGTCGTTAGAAAACTTGCAAGCAAGTACAAATACATATACATAGATTGAGATCTCTATCAAATGATACATGAATCGTGGCATGGACGCAACAGATGCATATACATAGACTAAGACCTTTTTCAAATGATACATGAATCATGGCATGGACGCAACCATCCAGAGAATGATCATGTAAATGGATCTAGGTTGGGGCGACAACATCAATAAGGTGGGGGCCATGCCTGGCTATCAGGGACATCCCATTTGGCCGCTCTGGTCCAACATCTTCATAAACAAGAGAAATGTTATAAACACATATATACGAAAAATAATTAAAAACTCTCAAAATAAAAAATTTGATCTTTTACCTTCATCATCGAAGTCCTCTCCATCTGGTAAGGGCATATCTGGATCTCCACGGAAATCAGTGTCATTGTATGGCCAGTCCTCCACAGCGATCTTTTGTCATCGTAGCCATGAAAAGAATGCAAGTTGGTATGACATATGTTGACCCCTAGTGATCTTGGGCATCAAATGACTCCAGCGGGCCATCCACAGCTCACGTGGCATAGGAGGATCTACCTCAGTCAATTGATACTGGAACAGTGGTACTTGTTCCAGGAAGAAGGTCACGTGTACAGATCCGAAGCCAAATTGCTTCAGATTCCCCGCCTTGGCCTTGGACAATTGGCACTTGATGTTCATATTCATGGTCTCAAATTATGTGGCTACTCGTTCCATCTCCACATCTGCTGATGATCACACAGATGGTATAGTAAATTATGTATTGGGGGCATTGGAACCCGATCTATCTATGCTACCATTTGACATGTATTTCTCCCAGAGTGTAGTTCTTCCATCTAGTGAAGACCTCTTCAGATCCATATTCTCTTATGGTTCATGAATAGGGTTGTGAGGATAGTTCGTGGTCTTGTGTCAACCTCGTTAAAAAATGAAACAAGGAGTCATGAGGATAATTCTTTTTCTGTGTTAACCTCATTAAAAAATTAAACAGTGTATGAGGATAGTTCCTGGTCTTGTGTCAACCTCGTTAAAAAAATGAAACAAGGAGTCGTGAGGATAGTTCCTGGTCTTGTGTCGACCTCGTTAAAAAATGAAACAAGGGTCATGAGGATAGTTCCTAGTCTTGTGTTAACCTCGTTAAAAAATGAAATAAAGGTGTGAACATAATTCCTTGTCTTGTGTCAAGCTCGTTAAAAAATGAAACAGCCTCCAAAAACAGTTTCTTTCTATATCAACCTCATTAACACATGAAACAAATTTCAGAGCATAGTTCTTTGTCTTGTGTCAATCTCATTAAAAAATTGAAACAAGGGTCCGAGGATAGTCCTTTTACTGTGTCAACCTCGTCAAAAAATGAAGCAAATCCCTTTTCCAAATCAAGTCTTTTATTAAGATCTCGTAATATACCAGTCAAGTCTTTTCTAGATCTCGAAAGTGAACCTTCATTCCATCCACCTAGTTGACTGAAATGAAGCTTGGGGGGCATGTATCTCAGTTTGAGTCATTATGCTAGGGGCATGTGAACTTATTCAATCATAGTTTTTCGTTTCAAGCTTGTGTAAACATGGCACTGAATCCAAGCAGAGTTCTCCATGGTTCAAGCTTGTGTAAAAATGAACCCATGCAAGATTTAGATCTCGTGATTACACCTTTTATCAACTAATTTCTGCTAGAAGAGCCTTGGTTGTGTCATTCCATCGTCACCATCTCTTTGGCCGATCATATGCTTTCACTTGGTTGTTTTTTCCTTTCCTGGGGGACTGCAGTGATGAGTGGTTTTGTTAGCTAGACTCTTGACCATTACATGTTTTTAGTAGTTCCTACATTGCTGGAACCAATTGCTACCCTTTATACCACTCATTCCTCCAGGATGAGTCACCTTTAAGCTCTTTTATGACTCGTAACAAATGAAAAGATTGCAAGTATTTTTCCCTTTTGACTCGTAAAAGAGAATAAAATGGGGGGTCCACTTTCAAGCTCTTTTCTGAACCTTTAAAAACAAAAAGATGGCCAAGCCCTTGGTGTTTCGAACTCATTATCGGATGTGAAAAGTCGTGTGCCCAGTATAAGTTTACCCCTTTTTCGGGCTAGGAGGCACTATTTACGAAAAAGGTAATCCTTGACTGAAATGGTCAAGCGATTCTCTCAAGTATTGTTTTCTACCTTTTTGGGCTCAAGAAACACAAACGTATGAAAAGGGACCATGTGGAGTTTTCTTTTACGTGTCTTTTTCAAACTCTCTAAACATGAAAAAGATATTGGGTTACACCTTTGTCAGACTCGTTAAACTATTAAACGACATCAGATTCGTCACCATGACGAACATGAGATTCTCCTTCCTAGGGCTCCTTAAACTCACTAGGTCGGACTCGTCTGAAGGATGAACTTACAATGCAACCATATGCTATCCCCTTCAAGCTTGCGATTAAAAAATAATTGGGGTGCCTACCAGAAATGGTGGGGGGAAATTTGGAAATCTATCAGTCATGTTGGCAGCTCACTCTTGAACATGATTCTCTTTGCTTTGTGTCAGGTTTGGACATCCTCCTTTGCATTGTTGACCTTCCTGGGTTTGGGTCATTCATTTTTGCCTTCCATTTGATCTTTGCCATGTCATCATGACCATCGATCCCATGGATCCAAAAGCTGCCAAACTTCCATTTGTATCGCCGATATGTTCAAGAGTTGCCCTTCTGCAGTTACACTTACCTATGTTTCTTTGTATCATCAAAAATCATTTTTCATCCTCTCGTCTTGCGTCGATGATGTGGGATTCATTATGACCCTCCTTCGACATAGTCGCTTTCCATCAAATTTGGCTCATTATCCGGGAAGTTGACCAAGAGAATCCCTTCCAATACCTTAGAGATTGCATGCCCTAATGGCAAGTTCTTCGCACTCGACGACAAAGTTTACATCATTGGCTTTCTATCGAGTGATTTCACGGGTGTTCGACTTTAGTTCCTATATTCACATTCCGTGGATTGTGTTGATAGTACCTTGAGGACCATTATCTTTATTGGTTGTTCCTCTCGCGCTTGTTAACAGTTTACATCATTCACTGGTAATCAAGTGACTTTCTAGTGTGTTCGACGTCAACACATCTATTCACATGCTAAGATATTTTCTTTGATCGAGTTGTGTTGGAGCGCAAGACCCTAGACTCAGATCACAAAAGTCTAGGTTGTGAAGTGGTGAGACATGGTTGTGATGATATGCATGTCTCTTTCAGATGGATGGTTGTGACCATACCTTGGTTTCGTTATGATCCTCCTTGACGGATGGTTGCGCCCATACCTGGATCTATTTACATGATCATTCTCTAGATGGTTGCATCCATGCCATGATTCATGTATCATTTGACAGAAATCTCAGTCTATGTATATGTATATGTACTTGCTTGCAGGTTTTCCGACAGCATACCGGTTCCCCACACTGATTTATAAAGAATTTCATCCCTCACTCCAGTTCGACCTTCACGGTTTAGGGGGCATCTGTTACACAGAATTTTGTAATAATCAAGCACCTACATAGTTTCCAAGGTAATAAACAATTATATTTGACTAGAAAGTTTATAGAGATATTTTTATTTTTTTAACTGTTGGAAGAAGAAATTTATCATTTGGAGCAAAAAAATCATTGCATGGATGGACAATACATAAAGAAGCACAAGAATATCGAAATTGCAAATGTAAATCCCCAGTATATCAGAATGGCATTGTAATATTTTAAAGCACCAGTAAACACCAAGAATGGAGGTGAAATACCAGTCATTGTTATTTCAAGGGCTAGCAGGAAAATGTAGAATTATTAGATTATGTAGTCTCTTAAAGATAGAACCTTTTAGGAAATAAAACAAGAAATATTAAGATTGAAGGCAAATATTATCCTACAACACTGTTGGCAAAGAAATTGAGAAATGAGAATGACACTTACATTTTTGTAAATGTTCATCCTTGTTTTTGTCGACCTGCATGGAGGAAAATGCCAAATGATTAGCTTAATTGTGCTTAAGCTAAGGAATCCTCCAATTGTCCGTCCAATGCACTTGTTTCATCCTCATCTAACAACAATATGCTTGGATTCTTTATGATCCTTTTTTCCCTCCCTATAATTGCACTCCTCTATTTCCATAGTTTGCTTTGCAACCCACAGCTGCATAGTTTGTTTTGTAACCAACAGTCACAAAAGAAGGCTAAACAAATGGCATGTGCCTAAGAAATTTGTATTTTTTGGGTTCTTTTAAATGAGTAAATTTTACGGCTTCAATCCAATAATAATATAGAAAATTCTCATTTCAATCTTAAAAAATATAAAAGTTATGGAAACTTCACACATATCAATTTTTTATGTGTTCATTTTGACAAGATTAATGGTGCAAGCCAAAAACAATAGTCTCTGTCATAGGCAGGGACTAAAAACAGATCTATTGAATGGGTCTAAAGAATTTTATAGATAAGAAACAAAGGAATCTCTCTTCATAACAAATATCAATTTTGGAGTTCTCGAAGCAAAATAGAAAAATTGATATCTTTTATTTCTTAATATTCAACCATATTCCTTCACAATCTGAATGGACATAATCCAAGTTCATGTCAATGTTGATATCAACATCATTGATATGTTCTTCACTTATACATTTTGTTTCTTGAAAGTCTACAACCCGTGACAAATATGCATTCTCAAGTTCATATGATGCATTATTTCTGAATCCTTTCGAAGGACATGTTAGCACTACATACGAGTCAGTGTCAACTAGATCTTGTACATAGAATAGTTGTTTAGCTTGTAATGATAGAATAAATGGATCATCTTGCCAATGATTTTGACTTAAGCATTTATTCATATTCACCATTGTAAAACCCAAATGATCAGTTTTGATCCCTCTCTTATTGTATACATCAATCCAATTACATTTGAACGATGTGTACTCCATACAAAAATAGTCCAATGTAATTATTTCTTCTACCACTCCATAAAATGTTGTGTTTTGAAGTACAAGGTTTGCATCTTTGGAACTTGACCTCATCATTGTTTGAGCTTCCATATGCATGCCACTATTTTGGGTGGTTCTCTCATTCTCTATGCATTTTGTATGGAATCTATAATCATTTATTAGGAATCCCGCGTACTTATTCACGAATTTCCTGGGGCCACGCGGTAGCCATTTAAGTGTATCAGGCACCTTTCCATCTCCTTCCACCTGTATAGTTTTAGATTTTTAAATGTAGTTAGAATTAATACATTCAAATATTTAATTTCTACATGACAATATTCCCACATACTGATTTTTAAGTACACTTATAATATAAATAATATTGTTACCTGTTGTTTTAACCGACTAATAAACTTATAGGTATGGAGTTTCTGCAATAGAGCTTCATATTTTTTTGTTTGGGTAATTGAGTTGGCAATCTCCATTTTGTGCATCCTAATTCAACAATTATGGAAAATAGTTATGGTTGTTAATGTGTTTTTATAAAATATGAATAAAATATTTTTAAAGGTCAAATATGTTAATCTATCAATCTATGTATTGTTAAAACATAAACAAACAAACAAAAAATTACAGGCCAAATATGTTACTTACACTATCCATGGATCGACTTCGTTTGCGTGAAATAGAACCCACATATGCGCTTGTTCCCAACTAATCTCATCCAGTTCTGAAGGAATTGGAGTAGATAATGGCTTTCCATCAAGGATAACTTCTTCAACTTCCTCATCCCACACTTCATTTCGACCATGTGTGGATCCAATAGCTTCCATACCTTTCAAGTATCCTCCACAAAACTTCATTGATTCCTCCACAGTATAACTTTCAGCAATGCATCCTTCAAGCCTATTTTTGTTCTTAGCATAACTCTTATATACTTTCATGTTCCTACAAAATGAACAAAAGAGTACTAAGTAATGTCAAAATCTTTCAAAAAAAATCATCTTTTTGTTGTGCTTGATAAAAATTAAAGTTTCATGTACCTCTCGAAGGGGTACATCCATCTATATGCAACCGGGCCACAATATCAAAGCTCACGTACCAAATGTACATTCAAATGAAAAATTATATTGAATAATGAAGGAGTAAAATACTTTTCAAGAAAGCACAATGTCTCCAAAATATCATTTTCCAACTTGTCAAGAATTTCTACTAAAATTGATTTTGCACAGATTTGCTTATAAAAGTAACAAAGCTTACAAAGCGTCTTTTGGACAACAATTGGAAACACATGATGCAAAGAAACTCGGAGGAGTTGTTGCATTAGAACATGGCAATCATGTGCTTTCATACCATGGAACTTAATATCTTCCATAGATATGTTATTTTTTGGATTATAGTTGTAACCATCTGGCATCTTTAACATGAAAAGAACATGACATAGGGTCTGTTTCTCTTTCTTTGAGAGAGTATGTGGTGCAAGTGGAAGGAATATTTTTTGTCCTTTAACTTCTAGCCATAATGATTTCCTCAAACCCATTTTTTGCAAGTCATCACATGATTTTTTTTCCATCTTCGGCCTTCCCTTGTATATCCAAAAGAGTTCCAAAAATGCTTTCACACACATTCTTCTCCACATGCATTACATCTAAATTGTGGCATCTTAGGAGTTTCTGCATTCCAACATATCAAGAATATCATAACAATATTTAATATGGACAAATAGATAAACAATAAATTCAACCAAGACATTTAATCACAATGAGGTCAACTAAGCAAGTTGCGTCCAATAATTAAGCATGGTTGATGGGTTACGTACCTCCCAATATGGTAGATTAAATAGAATTGATTGTTTCTCCCACACCACATCATCAGTCTTTTCACCTATTTTATTGTTTCTTTTCCTTTTATTTGATTCAATCTTGCCCCAAATTGCTTCCTTTCCTTTTGTTTCCTTCAAAATATCTGATACTTTTAAAATTGGAGGGGCATAACGACGCTCCTCCTTCCCATTAAACGGTGCCTTTTGTGAGCGAAACTTGTGATGTTGAGGAAGAAATCTCCTATGACCCATGTACACACATTTCTTGCTACAACTGAGGTACTCAGATTCTTTGTTCCTCCCACATATGGGACATGCATTATAGCCTTTTGTTGTGCAACCAACCATATTCCCATAAGTAGGAAAATCATGGATCACCCACATAAGAATTGCCTTCATGTTAAATCATGTCTTACTATAAGAATCATATGTCCATACCCCTTGGTCCCATAATTCCTTTAGTTCATCTACCAAGGGTTCCAAATACACATCAATGTCATTGCCTAGTTGCTTGGGACTAGGTATTAACAATGTTAGCATACAAAAATTCCTTTTTGTGCACAACCATGGTGGAAGGTTGTATGTAACTAACACTACAGGCCAAACACTGTATGTGCTGCTCAAGTCTCCAAAAGGATTAAATCCATCTACTGCCATTGCAAGCCATACATTGCAAGGTTCACTAGAAAAACTAGGCCATTTGTCGTTAATAATTTTCCATGTTGGGCTATCAACAGGGTGGCACATTTGACCATCATTGCTTGCATTCTCATGATGCCACCTCATTTTTTGTAACATGTTTGCAGAGCTATAATGAAAAAGATTTTTTTCATTTATATAATATATTATCATATAATAACACTACGAAAAATGGTAAAGATAATACAAGAAGGGGAAAACTTGAATAAAATTATAGTGTTTAAGATCATACCTATACATTCTTTTTAGCCTTCGTGCTATGGGAAAATATCTTAGCACCTTGGCTAGAACATCTTCCCACACCTTTTGAGATTGAGCATCCACCTTCCATCAATATTTTCCACATGTTGGGCATTGATATTTACTTTCATAGCTTCCTCGATATAATATGCAATCATTTGCACATGCATGTATCATATCATAGTTTAATCCCAATGATTTTATCAACTTTTTTGCAGCATATGCAGAATCTGGAAGTGGGTTATCTTTAGGAAGCACATCTTTTTGTAATTTTAACATTTGGTCAAAACTTGTATCAGACCATCCACTCTTCACTTTCAGATTGTAGAATTCTATAGTGGCTGATAGTTTTGTGAAGTCAACACAACCTAGATACAATGGCCTCTTGGCATCTTCAATAAGATTCTTATATTCATTAAGTTCATTTAGTACATTTGTTGATGCCAACCCCTCATTATCACAACTCCCATTGATGTTTTGATTAAGACATCGATTGACATCACTCACCATTTCAAGCATTTGATCACCGAAAATGGTTGCATCATCATCATCATTTAGAGGTTCACTATCGTTCTTAAGCAATGTTTCATGCTCATCAACCTGATTAACATAATCATGTTCCGCAACATGTTCATAGCCCTATTAATAAGATATTTAAATTTATGTTAATAATTTTATGGTTTTTATGAAAAATTAAATCAATAGCATTTGGTCAACCTAGTCAAATAGGGCCCTTGACTAATATGAAATGACTTACCAGTTGAGAGGAAATATGCTCGAGAACTTCATGTGGCTCATTTTTAGAATGTTTCCTGTCCTTATCAATAATAGATGGAATCTAAAGAAGACAAAGAAAAAAAATGGAGTTTTCACATATAAAAATAAGTGATATCTTCACTGTAAAACATATAAGGTTGAAACTAGATCAATCCATTTTTTTTTCAAGATACCTAATTGGGAATGCCCTTTCCATGCAAATACCAAATGTTATATTGTTCTATTATACCATCACAAATTAAGTGCTCTCGTACTTTATCAAATGTTTGTACTTTCACTGTGCCACATTTATTAGATGGACATTTTGTGGACATCTTATTCCTTGAATGCTCCTCGGCAAACTTTAAGAATTCCTCAACCACGTCTCTACATTCTTTTAGTGTTCTACACATAACGAGTTTCAAGTCATATAAATTTTATTGAACAACAATTACCACTCATACATCTTTCGCATATCACAATGAATAATCAAATACACAAACTATACCTATTTTTCAATTTAATCCAATTTCTTTTGTCCATTTGATAATATGTTCCAATCTCCTTTGAAATTGCATCTACAAAGAACTATATAAGTTAGTTGATACTAGATATAGATCACAACTAAACTAAAGATAGATGTTGCTGAAAATAAGCCTGGATTTGTAACAAAAAATTAGCAGCCCTATATAATGACACATCAGATGTAATAGAACCTTCTAATGGTGTATTTATGTTGGTGCAATCCACTATTTTGTTGGTATGTGACTGTTAGGGCCACATTTATTCTAGACCTACTCAAGGTTATAGTGTATTTGTGATCATTCCTTTGGTACGATGCTGACCACTTATTAGATGAATCTGAAAATCTAGAGACAATCTAGCAAAGGTTGAAGTTAAATTGCTTTTGTTTCCACACAAGTGAATGGATAGCTCCCTGAATGTGTGGTTTTGAGGGAAAAGTATATAACAATTTGATTGAAGGTGAACATTAAAAGGCATTGTTGAAATGCAGTAATGGACCTGAGAGAGGAATTGGCATTCACACTTAACCTTGAAATTATGGGTTCACTTTAGGCAACATTTTATTTCCTCAAAAGCAAGCTACATGCATCGCTATATTTGGCATCATTGTATTAGCAATGCCTCGTTATACCTCTATCCACAATATCTTCAACATATTCATTCTTCTATGGTCTATGGCTCATCAAAATGGATCTATAATGGTGTGGCAGTAACTCACTATGACTACATATCGCCTCTATATGCACCTTCTCAAGAAGTTTGTTCAAACCCAGATGTGATTCTTTAAGGCTCGTATTTTTCTAAGGTATGGCTTATCTAAGTCTTGTATGTATCCTCCAGACCTACACTCTAGACTCTGTTAATGGAAATTCTTGGTCATCCTATATTAGCCATGACACAATGAATAAGGTATTAGCGATGTATATGTCATATGGACAGTAACACTCAACAAAACTCATAACATTGACTTAAATTCTAGACAATAATATATTTTAACCTCATAAATTCTAATGTCAGTGGCTTTCCTAGATGAGGGTAGTAAGATATATCGAGACTAGGTCTGTGATAAGAATATGTGCTAATAGTATGAATCTTGCACTTCTTACAGTGACCTGATCAACACACACGCGCACACACACATATATATTGACAATTCAAACTGCTTATATTAGGTGAGTCAACCTGTGGGGATGTTGATTTACAGGGTTCATTGTGATCACAAAAATATACCTCAATAAATTTTTGGTCACAAGTAATGGAAGCATTTGATTTTTCCAAAGACAATCCTTTCTCAGTTTGAGGAGAATTAGTCTCCTTGAAATCTTCTATACCCAACATCAAGTAGCAAAATAGGAATTCTATTGAAGTCATCTCTCAAGAAGAAGTGGTCCTCCTAGAAGTTTGCAAGATCTGAAGCTATCATAAAAGTTAAAGAAAAGTAGAATCCCGAGAAGTGTTCTTTCTTGGTTCCTTCACAGTTATATGTACATGGTATTGTTCTATGTATGTCATCTCAAGCTCACCACTATTTATTGTCCAATATTATGTATGACATCGACACTACTTAGTAGCAATGGTGATATGTTATAATACCTATAAATTGATGACAACGTTACAATCTTGTTCACAATCGAAGTTGTAAACTAGACATATATGAACCCTCGAAAGCTTGATTCCTTGATATGTTGGAAGGTAAACATGTTAACTTTGTGATTGAAGTAGTGGTGTTGACCCCAGGAGGTGTTGTGTGCTGAAATATGTATTCATTGGAACATGATCATCTTAGGAAGCTATATGACTTTAACCTTTCAGGAAAGTCTCTAGAGAGGAGGGTATTGACTTATAACAAGTCTAATTAACTTCCATTGTCATGATTGCTTTGTTTGCAACTCATGAGCCAATCTGCCACCTGATTTGTTGTCCTTCTAAAACGTTCAAACCTACAACATTCTAAACCTTTTGTAGCTTGCATAATCCAAGTTGATTGATTGGGCATCTCCCATTATTGATGATGAGATTTGCCATTGAGCCAATTATTTACTACTTTTGAGTTGCCTTCATAAATGAATTTCTTAGATCCATGTTTTAGCACTTCAGTGATGCACATTACTAAGACTTATTGGATTGTTTTATGAATTTATATGTTATTTCTATAAAAAAAATTGATAACCTCTGAATACTCCTTACCCCACTCGACAAACATTGTTTTTGGAGGCACCTTCTTTTAGGGGCTTGGGGACTTGATTTCTGCTGGCTGTTATTTTTTTTTGTAAGCTAAATTGTTCTATTGTTATTTTTTAAAATTACATATCAAGAGAGTCATTGTAAGCCTGTGGTCTACCACTAGGGAAACTAGACTAGTGGCAGTGCAAAAGACTTTTTGCCCTGAGAAGTTTAAAATCAAAGTTTATAAGAAATGTGATAGAGTGTTTCTATTCAAAACAGAAATTGTCTAGTAGACTAATGCCAAGGTTGGCAATCTGTTTAGTATTAGTATCTATAAGAACTAGAAAACAAAAAGCTAGTGTAATGTCGAACCAGCTTAAAGGACCACTGCAACCTACTCTACTTTATGCATAAACACGTAAAAATAAACTTAGACAAACCCAAAAATAAAAGTGAAACTCTCTGGTCTGAGAAAAATCGACTAGCAGGTCCCTGACAAAAGCCCAGCATTATACACAAAAACGCTACAATTTTGGGCAAAGGGAAGCGCCAAGAGAGGGAAGCACAGTGCCAACTGACATAAACATAGTGCCAGGAGGAAAAAATAACGCAGTGCCAAGAGGTAAAAAAAATAACGCAGTGCCATGAGGTAAAAAAATGCAGCACCGAGCTCAGGACTGCGATTTAACAAAATTTTCTTCTAGATTTTTGTTTTTCTGGGTTTCCTCCTTTGTCGAATTGCCGAGTCATGATCTACAGGACTGGTAATAAATCGTGAAGGCTATCATCAGATTAATGCTCAACAAACTCGTAGTTGTACAGAGGAATAGCCTGCTTGACTGCTAAAAAAAACATCACCTCTCGTTTCGTCGTTTTAGTCAGCTTCTGCGATAAGGTGAAACCCATTTAAGGATTGGATCAAATCATCTCAACCACTTCCTTAAGTGAATTAGTCTCTGTTCCCATAGCCACTCAACCACTCCTAATTTGGGAATTGATTGAATATGTCCGGAAAGGCAGCTGCAATTCAATCACCTGATGGAAAGTACTCAGACCGACTTGGGAATTTGAGCGATTTTCTGAGATCCAGTTCTCTATTCTATCAGTTGCTTCAGAGACTCCATGCCCACCTGGGAAATAATGTCATTTCATCATTACCCATATCTTCAGTTCAATCAACTTACTGTGAGACTGAGATTCTAAATTGGGCCAATTCATCAGACCCATTTCTTCAATTCAATAATTATACATAGCAGTGATCAAATGTCCTCTGCGCGGCCATCTCATGATGAATGGAAATGTTAAAAATCACATCTGAGATAATCAATAAGGGAGAAGGAGATGGATCTTGTATATGTTAAATCTATTACAACATATACTTACGATTTTCCCACAGAGCCCACAGATTTCAGATTCAAAACCAACAGAAAGCTTTCAGTACTCAATAATTTTTCACTGTCCCTACTCTGTCACTCTGTTCCTCCTCACTTGAGATTACAACAAGAAAACAAATCACTAACTAACAGCCTCCTTCCACAAATGAAGGAGTTTATTATTTTTAGCAACCAAATCCTATCCTAACTTAATGATCTGGTCTATTTGGCCTGATCTCCTCGCAGGGAGGATCAACTTTCCATTATTCCTATTTCATCCAGAACTTGGCAACAAGCTAACTACTACACAGTTAACAATTAATAAGAAAATTAATAACATATTTTTCTCTCCAATATTTGTTAGCCACAACATGTGAACACACAATCATGTTGCCAGCTAAGTCTAGATGCTCTCGCATCATAATGGTAAATCTATGAAGAAGTAGAGGCATCCACCTCAATGGGGTCATTAGCATGATTACTGGTATTCCCTGGGCCAGTTGATGGGTCAAGTTGTGTTTCAATGTGCTGCATTCTATTGACCATATCTTTTATCTGGAGCTGCATCTCATCGAGCATGAGTGTCATTCTGTCCTTGCCATCATTCGATCCAGAAGCACCTTGCTGAGAAACATCTTGATTTGACAGTAAAGGTCTAGGATGTGCAGATACTGGTTCTGCCTTCCTATGGTATTCCCTTTCTCCGGAATCCATGCAGCAATCCCTGAGACAATTTTAGAATTCAAAAGACATTCTCTCTCTAAAGATGCTTCTTATTCGACCTCTTGAAGCTCCTGTTGAAATTTGAGTTCGTAACTGTCGATTGAAGGTTTTGCTCGAAATCTAGCCAGTGAACCTCACCCAGATCCATGAATGTCGACCCCTCTTTGACTTTGACCTTGCTGCCTCGTCATAGCCAAAAGCAGAAGTAGGTAGAGTAACAAGGAGTGATTCACACAAAGGAAGGAATGATATGAGTCACCTGAAAGGTAGAAGGTAGGCCAGCCAGAAATAGGCAAGCTCATAACCCACTTAAACAGCGCCAGCAGTGCTGGGAAAAACCATCCAAGGAGATGGAGATGTGTGAAATCCAGAGACAGGAACAAGAATCTTTACACAAGAAAGCATGGAGGAAGGAAACAATAGGTTTGCCAAGCGAAATAGCAGGGTGGAGGAGGGTAGATATCGACTTATGATAATCCTGATCCTAGGCAACGAATAAGGGGAGAATAAGCCATTAGAGTTGCAATGAGTAAACACAACCTAGTTATGATACAGACTGAAACATTATTGCCTTGTTCTCCTTGCATGAGAAGGAAGCCCCTATAATCAATAACTAGCATGACTAGATCGGCAGTGGAGTGGAAACCATCTGCTCAAGTGGGGGAGGGAAGGCATGGCATGACCTCCCCATTCATTGCCTGGTGGGACAGCTGCCTTGCTTCCTTCCCCTTGTCACATATCTTGTCACCCCTGCTAGCAGTCTTGCTTCCCTAACTTCCATCATTTTATAGAGAGTTCAAGGTTCACTCAACAAAAGGAAAAGTTTGTACAAACTTTTAGAATTCACTTGGTTGAATAACCTAATTGTAGAATGATCCCATAGTTAAAATAAATCTCTTAGATATAACTAGCCTAACTGTTTGGATTAGATACAATGAGCTTGAAGACAAAAGAGGTAAAGCGACAGTTATATCGCTTCACAAAAACCAACATAAAGACAATTGGTCCCAATCATATTGTAGATCTCTCAGAAGGTGATACAAGAACCATTATGAAGAGGAAAATAACATAACATTGCACACTTACCATGGCTTCATAACCAGAAGCACATTCTCTAAAAGTTATCGACATTTAAGACTACTTACAGAAATAATTGGAAGCAAAAACTCTTAGGTGGAGTTCCAGAGATCAGTGCCCCACCTGCTTGCGCATGCAAAATTTAACACTAACTCATTCTTCATATGTTCTCCATTCCACTATTGTTCAGATGTCAAGCTACTCCACAACTCAGGTTGCGAGGACACAAACTGAAAGGCAGCTGCAACTATACTGAACTATGGGTAGCAACAAAGATGAAAATGAGCTAGGAAGACTCTTACTTGTTGTAAGGCTGAGGAGACCTCATAAAAGTTCCAAGTCATTATCCATAGCTGTCTCACTTCCCAGTCAGAAAAGTCTTTAATTTGGATTTTTATTTCTCTAAGGTCCTTTTCCTTTCACTCAAATTTTTGTTCCCATCTTAAGGAAGCCCATATCTTGCATTTTGAGGAAGAAGGAAGCAGGACTCATGGAGCTGAAGAGACAAGCTCCCTATCTTTTCCCCCTCTTCCAAAATCCTTGAAATGCACAGAGAATTCAAAGTGAAATATGAGTGTTTTAACATTTGCTTAGTTGTCTGGCTGCCCCCATGATTTAAAACTATAAAATTAGAAAGCAAGCCCTGGTCCTAAATTTAAGTACAAGGGAGATGCTTCATCATAGGTGGGAGTGGGCTTCTATTTCCTTTGTGGTGGTCAGTGTGTTATGTGGGTCAATTTAAGAGGGTGGGAATTAAAAGGAGGTTGAAACATTGATAAAATGGAAAACATAAGCATATTAAAAATGGTATTTTGTCGATACTAAGAGTTGTTATTCCACTTTTCTAATACTACAGTACAGAAGACGTATGCTCAAGATTTGAAAGGAATTTTTACTTTGCATTCTCTTGAAAGTCCAAATCCAAACTGATACACCTGAAAAAAAACAAATTATTCATTAGGGCTAAAAGGCTTAACAATCTTCTGTTTGTTTGGAGATCTTTTTGTTCAATTAATTGGATTCTATTGAAGGCTGCTTCTATATTTAAACATCTTGTGGGAGAGTAATGTGATGGATTTGATAATGATGATACATGTTTTGAGGAAGATCCAAGCAAGGAGAAATAAACTGAAGGGTAATGAGATGTGCCATGAGGATGTCTAAGTTCACAGACATTTGCTTCATTATCAAGGATCATGGGTGTGTGTGTGTGGGGCATCTAGGATGGGTGTGGGTGCTGGTATGGGGAAGCCATTTTTAAAATTAGGGTATGTGGATCATAGGTGTGTGTGTGTGGGGAATCTAGGATGGGTGTGGGTGCTAGTACGTGGAAGCCATTTTTAAAATCAGGGTATATGGTGATGTGGGGGAGATATATATTAGAATATATAAAAGGTAGTTTTCTTTTTTGGTCAAACAAATAGATTTTTTTATACAAAACAATGAAACTTAAAATCTTGTGATTTGAACTGTATAATTGACTTTGTACCACTTAAAAACACAGAACTGTGCTATCTATATGTTTGTGCAAAAACCCAGGGGAACGCTTCCGAATTGTGGGAAGTATGAATCTTGGGTAGAGTTAGTGGGTGTACATTTCAATTTGGCACTAGACACATGGGTCAGATCTAATGTAAGATGTTGCCACGAAATAGAAAACATAAATCTGACCTTTCTTTGTATATCTTACTTAATATATAGAGATTAATCCTCTGTATCAACTATCTGGGCATAAAATATGCATGTCACACTCTCATTATAGCTTACTGGAAAGATTCATGTAGCAGATCACAGGGCATGTAAATTACAAATGAGACCTTAAATTAGTTTGTTTGGCATGGAGGACGTAGATCAGGCCTTGAAAATAAGAATAATAGGTGTTATATTAGACTGCACAAGTCACAATTTTGGATTGTTTTCAGGGGTTGTTGCCTAAGGTTTGTCAGCGACAACATCCTGCATCTGGGATGTGGGATGTCTTCCCTAGGATGGGAGACATAGTTACACATTTCTTAGGGCCAGGAACCCTTTGTTAGTTTTTAGGGTTACTTTGAAAGTCTTACACCATTATTGGGTGCTTCATGAGATTTGGGGTGCATGCTGTATGTTCAGCCCCTAGATGGTCTAAGATGAATTGGTGCATGGAAGATGGTGCTGATAATTGAGATAGCTTGATCAATGGATGCTTAACCTTAGATGTTTTTCAGCGTGTTATATTTCTTTTAGATGTTGGACTTTCCTGACAATTTAGTGGACACTCTTTATGATGGCCAAATGGAGACTTCACTTGCTTGAAGAATGCCTTACTTGGGAGGAGTGTTGTGCATCTTGGAGGAGGGCATCAAGCCCTAGATGGCATGGGGTTGTATGTGTGGGCTACAAGAATGTTTTTACAGGAGGTAGCTGACTCAGTTGAGTACATCACTGATCAGGTGCTCATGTCCTAAGTGTCGTAAAATGCTCAAAATTTAAAGTGCTTAGAACTAGTTCAAAGTTGAATGACTGAAAAGTGCTTGTCTTCCTGATTCCGGCGCCGCAAACGGTTCGAAAAACGGTCGCCGTATAAGGAAGTTATGGCAAAAAGAAGAATTTGTCCATAACATTAGAAATTTTAATTTTTTTTTAATATTCCGCCTGGCACGAAATCGGAGGAAACCACCAAACATTAAATGTAACTGCAGTTAAGTTGGTGGAATTTTGGCAGGAGAGCCAAATTTGGCGGACCCGCCATAATTGGCGGAGCTATCTGGAGTTAACTAAAGTTAGCTGGAGTTTTTCTAGGGACAAACTAGAGAAACTTTAAACGGCCATAACTTTGGCTAGGAAAGTCGGTTTTGGACGAATGTTTTTTTGATTTTGGGTCTATTCGACCTTATGAAGCCATTGGAATAGGTTTTACAGCAATCTGAGGTCATTTACAGGTGTTTTTGCTTCGTGGAAGTTCGAGGAGCCACTAGGGCCAAATCAGTTTGGGAGCTGCATTGGGAATTGTGCAACCACTGGAAGTGGAACGAAGGTCATTCCTAAAGTTTTCCAGCCTTCTAAATCCATTTCTGTAGCTCGTTTTTCCTTTTGAGGCATTCTTTTCACTGTTTAGCTTCAGGGAAGCTTTCAGGGCCACCAGGGCCATTTCAGTGTTGGAGCTGTTTGGGGGCTATATTCATCCATTTTTGGTGATTCAAAAGCCTATGTCTACTATTTTCGACCTTCTAAGTCTAATGGAAGAGGTTTCAGAACCAATTGAGGTCATCTTCACCTCGAAATTCTCCATGCATGTTTAAAGGGCCACTAGGGCCAATTGGGGAAAGTACTGTATAAGGTACAAAATTCACTGTTTAGTGTTTGGGAAAGAGCATGTTTGGCTAATTCCTATCTTCTGATTCTGTATTTACAGTCAGATCTATCCTTTGAGACACCCATATTCTTGTATTAGCCTGTATAGCAATTTTAATACAAGAGGACAAGCCTAGTTGGAGAGGTTTGGTCCAGCAGATGTAGCCCAGAGGGGGGGTGAACTGCTTTATCATTTTGATGTCTTTATTTGCTGAATATGATATACTAAAAAAAACTGATATAAAGTATTAAACAACAAATAAATATAACTTTCATACACACATAATCACCTGTTCAGCTGCAAAAAGTTACTTGTCTTATTCCGCAAGACCTTAAACTTCAAGTATGTGTATGTCAGAGACTTCTAAGTGTTTACTTTGTTATTATTTAGGCAACGCCTGTAGAGGGCCAGGTAGCCTCTGGAACTCATCATCTTTTTAGAGGTGACATGTCCGGTGAATGCCCCTACAGTCTATCTCTATATAAGAAATAAGAAGTTTATACATTTTTAGAGGTCATTTGGAGTGTCTAGCTCACAGTTGAAATTATTGAGAATGGATAGCTTGCCCCTTAAACAAGTACATTCCATTTTCAGATCAGATGGTATCAGAGCACTAGGTTTTCTTGACTGACATCACTAGCTTGATTGTGTAGCTTGAAAGGTGTCTTAAGTAGTGTTGAAGATTGACTGCTTCATTATTCTGAAAACTACTTGTTGTTTGAGTTGCTGAAGCTCTTTTGTTCATTTTTACAATGACAACTTCCATAAGTGAGTTCTCAAAATCGTCCTCCTTCACAAGATTCTTTGATGAAGGCTTGAAGCAAGAATTTTTCATGATGATGAATATAGTGAGAGAAATGTATGAGGATGAAAGAAAGAGCTCTAGACTTCAAGAGCAGTTGAATTCCATGAGGGAAGAGAATCAGTTGCTGTCTAACCAATTGCAGGAAATGGAAGGCCAACTTCATATTGCAAACATGAAGCTGGAAAAGATGCATGAGTTGGAGACACAATTCCTTGTTGCCAAAGAAGCCTTAGCCAAGTATCAGCTTGAAGAAGAGGTAAACAATTCTAGTTTGTCTTCAAATTCTGATAAGAATGTTTATGTTGGTTCTTTTGAGAAACATACCAGAGGCATAGGGTCCAAGTTGATGTCCAAAATGGGATATGAAGGAAAAGGATTGGGCAAACATGCACAGGGTATAGTTGAGCCAATAATGGTTGAGGTAAGGCCTAAGAATTTGGGTCTTGGCTATGGACAATCTTATGGAGAAGGTTCCAAAGTAGCCATGAAGGCAATTGAAACAGTTCCTAGAAGGAGTTTCATTTCAGGTTCTCTATCTCAAGGTTGTAAAGATTGTATTCTTGGGGAATGCAATAGTTGGAAACATACCTTGCAAGAAGAAGGTGTGCATAAGCATGCACTTGAACAAGAAAGTGGTAAAAGCTCTAAAACCATTGAAGGGATTGATGGTGTTCCAAAAGGAGCTTCTTCTTCATTTGATTCATCTCCTCATGAAGGTAATGAAGGTGAAAGGGAAAGGTATAAATCTGATTTCAATCATATTTCCTTTGATCATGTAAAGCATGGAAAATTTCCACACAAGCATTGGAAAAGAATTGCATGTTATTTTTGTGGTTTGTTTAACCATAGTGTTTCTAGATGTTGGAAAAGAATGGCAACATACAAGAAACTTTTGAAGGAAAGGAGGCAAGAAGCCAAAGTTCCAATGAACAATGCAAATCATGCTATCAAGAAGATGAACATGTGTTGCACTTATTTCCATAAGCAAGGACATACTGTTGAAAGGTGTTGGACTCTGAATCCAACAATGCTTCCACAAAAATTGAAGAAATTGGAGAAAGAGTATGGCAAGAATGGGAAGGAAGTTTCCATCATTGATATGTGTCAGGATGATACACATGTTGATATTGATGTGCAGTTAAAGGAAGCGCCTTTGAAATGGATTGGTAAGAAATGGTTAGAATTCTTATCCAATTAAAGTTGCATGTCTTTTGATTGAATGCATTTCTTTGTTAAGGGAATGCAAGTTGCAGGATGGAAAAGCTGAGTATGAGATTCACTCTATTGCAGCGAAAGTTATATTCATTTCAGCTTTGAAAGTACATGTACATGTGATCGAGGATCTTGTACTTATGATTGTACCTGAGGGAAAATTGAAGGATAAACTGCATGCATGAGAATGATATGCATGAGCACAGGGATCATGATGATTTCCTTGTATTTTAAACATGTATGTGTGATTAACTTGAAGGATTGATTACTTTATTTTTAACCATGCATGTAATGTAATATTGACTTGGAAAAAGTTAATTTGATCTCCAAGATTGTAAAGAGGAGAAATGATGAGGTGTTTCATCTTTGTAAAAGCCTTCTCATTTGGGAGGCAGCTCTTCTTTTGGAGCGGAGGTGCCATGGATGGGCATCGTGACAGCTGGCAAGCCCAGATATTCAGGGGAATATTTCAGCTCATATATTAGCAAGTTTCATTACTGGTTTCTCCAAACTTTCAGTTTGTCTCGCGAACAAGCTTGGTCGGGATTCGACGAGTACCTGGTTTATGCAGCAACATTCGCCATGACGACAGTTGATAAGGCAGGAAATTTTGGCATCAGTATGCTCTTTTGGCTAAATGGAAGAGGATATTTCTGTTCCTCAAGTGCTGCACAGTTCAGTTCAGAGATTCAGTGAGCTTTTGGGGACCAAAAGCCTTCTCATTTGGGAGGTGTGATCAGGTGCTCATGTCCTAAGTGTCGTAAAATGCTCAAAATTTAAAGTGCTTAGAACTAGTTCAAAGTTGAATGACTGAAAATTGCGCGTCTTCCCGATTCCGGCGCCGCAAACGGTTCGAAAAACGGTCGCCGTATAAGGAAGTTATGGCAAAAAGAAGAATTTGTCCATAACATTAGAAATTTTAATTTTTCAAAAAAAAAAATTAAAAAAGGAATATTCCGCCTGGCACGAAATCCGAGGCAACCACCAAACATTAAATGTAACTGCAGTTAAGTAGGCAGAATTTTTGCAGGAGTGCCAAATTTGGCGGACCCGCCATAATTGGCGGAGCTATCTGGAGTTAACTAAAGTTAGCTGGAGTTTTTCTAGGGATAAACTGGAGAAACTTTAAACGGCCATAACTTTGGCTAGGAAAGTCGGTTTTGGACGAATGTTTTTTTGATTTTGGGTCTCTTCGACCTTCTAAAGCCATTGGCATAGGTTTCACAGCCATATGAGGTCATTTGCAGGTGTTTTTTCTTTGTGGAAGTTTCATGAGCCACTAGGGCCAAATCAGTTTGGGAGCTGCATTGGGAATTGTGCAGCCATTGGAAGTGGAAAGAAGGTCATTCCTGAAGTTTTCCAGCCTTCTGAATCCATTTTTGCAGCTCGTTTTTCCTTTTGAGGCATTCTTTTCACTGTTTAGCTTCAGGGAAGCTTTCAGGGCCACAAGGGCCATTTCAGTGTTGGAGCTGTTTGGGGGCTATATTCATCCATTTTCGGTGATTCAAAAGCCTATGTCTGCTATTTTTGACCTTCTAAGTCTAATGGCAAAGGTTTCAGAACCAATTGAGGTCATCTTCACCTTGAAATTCTACATGCAAGTTTAAAGGGCCACTAGGGCCAATTGGGGAAAGTACTGTATAAGGTACAAAATTCATTGTTTAGTGTTTGGGAAAGAGCATGTTTGGCTAATTCCTATCTTCTGATTCTGTATTTACAGTCAGATCTGTCCTTTGAGACACCCATATTCTTGTATTAGACTTTATAGCAATTTTAATACAAGAGGACAAGCCTAGTTGGAGAGGTTTGGTCCAGCAGATGTAGCCCAGAGGGGGGGTGAACTGCATTATCATTTTGATGTCTTTATTTGCTGAAGATGATATGCTAAACAAAACTGATATAAAGTATTAAACAACAAATAAATATAACTTGCATACACACATAATCACCTGTTCAGCTGCAGAAAGTTACTTGTCTTATTCCACAAGACCTTAAACTTCAAGTATGTGTATGTCAGAGACTTCTAAGTGTTTACTTTGTTATTTCTTTAGGCAGAGCCTGTAGAGGGCCAGGTAGCCTCTGGAACTCATCCTCTTTTTAGAGGTGACATGTCCGGTGAATGCCCCTACAGTCTATCTCTGTATAAGAAATAAGAAGTTTATACAATTTTAGAGGTCATTTGGAGTGTCTAGCTCATAGTTGAAATTATTGAGAATGGATACCTTGCACCCTTAAACAAGTACATTCCATTTTCAGATCAATCACTTAGGAGGATGGATGGAGTTCAGGGAGGTTTGCGATGGAATCTGTGGACTTACCTTTAGTAGTTATATTATCTTAGAGCCCTTATTGTGTATGACATCAGCTTGGAGCATGACACATGTACTTTGGAGTGTATCTCACTTGTGTTAACCTACATGTAGGTTGCTTGTAAGGGCTTAGGCCCACATTATATTGTTGGCCTCCCTTATCTCTCATATAAATAATGGAAGGAGAGAGTCCTCATTAATTATTTTTTTACTCACTTGCATTCACTCTTGTGATGGGATGTGACCCAGAGAGGAGTGTGCACTAGTCCTCTTCCTCTCTCCCAGTCTTCTCTTGTTCTTGATCTCTCTATTTCTCTCTTGTTTTTTTGTTGTTGTTGTCATCACTAGGGTTTGAAAACCTTAAGGTAAATTTTTTGGAGAAGATGCAGAGAAGAGTACGTCTTGCACTGGAGTAAGTGTTGGAGTGATTCTTGCATATTAGAGCTCCTTGGTTTTCCCTAGCTAGGGTTTTAGAGAGCTAGTGGACTTGTACTAGCATTGAGAGAAGACTATGTTATGTACATGCACTTCATCTTGAATATATAAATGATGTTTTCAGTGGTCCAAAACATGTGCATTTCTAGATTTGATTTTCAACCATAAATGTTAATGTGTTGTTATTTACAGCTATATAAGTCTTGATGATTTGACATAAGTAAAACATAAAATTGTTTAGTGATTTAACATCTTCATTGAGGAATCGAATGGGTTGTTTAGTTGTTGATATACCTGTTTTTGCACTATTGTTAAAGATAATTTCAGACTTTGTTTATGTGGGATAAATTGCACTAGAGGGCTAGAACTTATCCAAGTTTTTTGGTAACTTTCCTCCATGAATATGGAGAGTGTGGGCTGCTTGGAAGTGAAACATTGTACTCTTTCTGTTGTTGTTTTATACACTTTCATAACAGCCCTAAGGTTGAAAATTCATAGGCTTAATATTCAGAAAACAGTCTTAGAGCAGAAATTTTACACCCTTCCCCTAGAAGCATAGATTTGACTTTAGCATTCTTAAATTTTCCTGCTGAGTGATCATGTATGCTTTTCTTCTGTAAAAGCATCCATATCTTGGATGGTTTCACTGGTTTTGGAAAAGTTTTGCATATAAATTAATGCCACAAAAGAAGCATTTATCATCTCAGAGGAATCTTTCTTTTATCTAGGAGTTTGTGGTTATTGTTTTGGATATCAGGTTTTAACTTTTAACCATACAGAATAAATTGTTATCTTGACCTAAGCTAGAGAGAAATTTTTTCTTGATCCTCTATTTCATAGCATGCATTAAGAGGTTTTATAAAAACTATTTAGCTCTTTGGTAGTTGTAGAACTGTATTTTTCAATTTCTATCATCATGTGCTTGTAATGTTCTTTCTCATATTTGTAGGTTTCGAGATCTATTAGAGATGTATACTTGAAAAATCCTGAGTTCAACCGAGAACCTTTATATCAAAAGTTTTGTCTTTCTGAACCTCTTCGTGGGCCTATCTTGACTACTAAGCCCTCAATTAATGTCTATACCCTTCAGCCTCATGATCACTTTATCATATTTGCATCATATGGTCTTTGGGAACACTTGAGCAACCAAGAAGCAATTGATATTGTTCATAGTCACCCACATGTAGTAAGATTTAATACCCTTTCATTGTTTTGTTTTTTATTAGGATATATAAGATGTAACTTGCATAGCATAATTGGGTGAATTCAAATGCAAACCAACATCATGTTTATCTTCAACAACAAGATTTGACTTTGACATCCCCTTCATCCTTGGATGGGGGGATGTGTCCACTGCATCCTAGGAACAGGGATGAAGTCATGTATGTCTACACCTTAGGTATGGGACGGCTTGGGGATATCCCTTAGGTGCCCCCTATCCACTGGGGATGTCATGGGGTGGCACCTTGTCATAGAGATTTTCAGGATACCCCTTGATTCCCATAGGGATGCCCATGCCTCCCCTACAGGGGGTGGGGGTAAACTCAAACCAAAAACAGTAAAATAGTTTTTTTCCTTCTTTTTATGGGAGGAATTTTTATTAGCTAGAGCCCCCCACATTGATACTATGCTTGAAATAATCCATCTAACAGATTTTTCCAGTGTGGGGTTGGGGGCAGGGTGTTGTCTACTTATTTCTCACACTACCATTCTCATTCCTCTATGTTGGCACTTGGATTTTTTGGGGTCTCTCCAGCTGTCCTAAAGACTTTCTCCCTATATTCGAACCTTGGGTAAATATATTGGATTTATAAAGAATGATTTTTCTGTAGGATTGAACACCAGGAAAGAAAATAAGGTCTTGCAGGTGTTTCAAGCTTAGGACAAGCAAAGAAAACTAGATTGGTTTCCAGTGAAACAAAGTTGTATAATAAGAAATCCATTGCTCATTCTCTATTAATAAAATTCCCAATCAAGGAGAGGGTTTTCCTAGATGAGTTCTTTAGAAAATTTGTGTTTTGCGATTGTGTGACTGTTATTTAATTATGTTCTATTCTGCTGCAATTAGAAATTATGTGTCTTGGTGTTACAATTTAGTTTCAGAATTGTTCACTACAGCAGTGCAGAATTTTCAAAGATTTTTTAAATGGTATCAAAGTAAGGAACATAGTAAAGACCAACATAAGTAGATCCATATATCACAAGAAGCAACACAATCATAGGAGAACTTCTGAAACAACTGTAGCCCCTTGATCAGTCCACATAACCATTGAATTTCCAAAAAAGCTTTAAGATCATAATTCCACATGAGTGCCTGGTCTTGCTAATCACAAAAAAAATATGATTGAATTTATAAACTCTTTTCGACCTTAACCTTGCCTTCTTCTCCATAATTCGGTATACAAGTTTAGATCCTTTGAAATTATAACAATAAAAATCATAGAAATGAGATCAAAAAATAGCTTTCAAATGTATCCGTACACCTCGGAGTTCTCGAAGGTTACAATTTTATCTTCATATGCAGACGACATGTTTTTTTCTCCGAATTGCAGCGAAGACCTCCAAATCCAAATCAGCAAAAAAATATCTCAATTGAAGCTAAAGCGAACCCAGATCTAATATAATAAATACACGTTAAATATCTAGTCTAATTGATAGGGAAGCGAATAATTGTATATCATAGCAAGGTATGGAATCTGCTATGAAATCGTAAAGAGCAGAGAAAGAGCGAACTCAGTCCCAAACGTAGCAAAAGAGAATAGCCGCGTTCCAAACCTAGCAAAAGAAAACAACAGCAGGGAAATAAATTTTAATAGGTCCATTTAGATTTTAGAGTAGCCACCAAATTAAATTTTAATGGTAGTAAAATCTTATAAAGCAATTTCTATGGTCCCTTAGTTTTTCATTAAGTTTTATTTTTATTTGAGCAAAAGGAGGTCATCTCACGTAGAAGTTATATCTAATGATGTTGAAGATAAGTGATAATGTTAGTCTAATTAAGGCATCAATAAAAATTATATGAGGCTTAGAAATAAAAATTATATGAGGCTTTTCTAATATAAGTAAGTATGTTTATATATAAGGAGGGAAAATGGACTTGAGCTTTATACATAAGGGAAATATCTATCAATCTTTAAAGAGGTGAAAAATATGTTTAAATTTGTAAATAATGTTATCAATAAAATTAAATAGCTATAGGTAGTTCATTATTTTTTAGGAAGTTTACTTAGAGCTTAAAAATACCCTATTAGAAGCTAGCTATAGCTTAGAAGGCCTTCACATGTGTTGTTAAGAGATACATAGGATAAATTTTGACTAAAGGAAATAAGGGGTACAATAAGATCAATGTATAGCACCTACTCAAATCACCAAGAATATACCCAAACCATCAAGAGGACACACTTCTATGAGCAAAATTATGAAACACCATGGAACAACTCATATTAAAACTATAGCCAAAGCATCATTTTGTTAGAACAAAGTGTTTAAGTGAACACAGTAAAAATAGTACACATTGGACATAATATCATATACACATGGATCATACATAACCAGCTAAATGTGGTAGCTAAAGGAACCTCTTCCTACACCTAGTGCCCTAGATGGTTAAGGCAAGGTGTGATCAAGCCAATGATACATACATGAATTACATATAGATTTGTATACCTTATATGGAAAATGATCAATGTGAGAGGAATTGTAGGGGTTGTGATGACAATATGTTAATTTTAGTTAACAAAGGTATGTTCTATGCTTAGCACAATTACTTCAATGTTCCTTAAGTAGCCTAATAAAAATTTCAATTTAGATTTCCAGTAGCAATCACATTAACAGATAGAACATAAAAAAATATGTAGAAGACAAGCCCAAACAAGAGGACACCAGATTTGGCAGATGCCAAGAAAAAAATCCAATGTTGGGAAAACCCTTTGATCAATTCTTCTTATTATTATATCAAAAGTGCAGTAGAGAGAGAGAGAGAGAGAGTATAAAAGTCAAATTTTCATAGTAAAAACAACCAAATTTTCATAAAATTACATTGTCATGGAAGTGTTAATGGCCTTCATCTAGCCAATTTTTTATTATCTTCCAGCACTAGGGAAGCCTTATATTTTTCTCTTGCTATACTCCTATGTGATCTACATCAAATCATCTCAATATCATGCAAAATAAATGAATCAAGCATACAAGAAATGGAAATCGTCTCTTAACCCTCGTAAGAACATGATAAAGTTGAAAAATACATTATTGAGGGTAGAAGATAAGGTTATATGGGTGTTAATTTATACCTATCTGGGAAGAACATCATTGATAAGGGAAAAAATTGATCCTCGAAACAACTCTTCTTTATGGCACTAAGAAGACCTTCAGAATGTTGACAGCCAAGTATAATTCAAGAGCCTACCCAATAATTTCAAGCTTATGGAAAACACCCCCAAAGTAATTTAAATACACCATTACCTTGGATACCTTGGCCACCCGATCCTCAAAATGAATCACGGGAACAAGGATGGTGAGGATCATATGGAGGAAACTATCCACAATTTTATCCATCATATCCTTAATATCCCAATAATAAATCTCAAAAACCATACTATCTATCTCAGCAATAACCTTGGCCACACCTGCAATTGACTTCTAGTTAACCTCTCGAATAATCCCATGCATAATCACCTCATAGACCTACTTAATTACCCACACAACCAATTCCAAACCTTGGGTCTCTAAGCACCCTCCAATGTCTCCAAGCACCCTTTAGGGCCACACAATTGGAATCGTGTCCCACCTTTCATAGGGTCATTCCCTATTTTCTGTAAAAAAAAAAAGTAACCTCCAACATATAGCTAACATCTTCCTTAAGAACAAACCCAACTAGTGCACTCCCTTCTCTGCACCTATAGTCCCTTATTATGACCCACTACCTCCAGAGTGTCTGCCACAACTAGATAGGAATTTCTAGAGCACTGTTGTTATGAAACCAACTCACAAAAAGATAGAAAAGATAGATGAACACATTAGGATTCAGCCTCTTCGAGGGGGCAACCTCCATTACATTACACAAATGAATAATTCTTCGATGATACAAATGAAAATGCCTCCTTTCTATATATACGAGTCTAAGGGTCACAATATAATCAGAGCAAACATAACAATAATAATATAAGGGCACAATAATAACAATAGTGGGCTTCTGTGGGGCACAATAGTAACAATATGGGGACTACATGGGTACAACAATATAATAAGGGGGTTGTGCTAACAACAATAAGGGGTTACACTAGTAGTATAGGGCCCTAACATGCCCCTCTCTGCCAAAAAGTGTTGTCCTCAATGCTTGAGTAGTTCTTGATGCTTCTATATAAAATTCTTGTCCTCCCATGTGGAATCTTTAGCGGGTAAGTTCTTCCACTTGATGAGATACTCTGAGATTGATTGATTTCGTAGCTGTCGGGTTCTTGCTTCTGTGACTGCTCTAGGTTCCAATATGATTTTTCCTTCCTCTTCAAGTTCTGGAAATATTATTTGAATTGGGATATTTTGCAACTTTTGAATGAGTTTCCATACTTCTTCATCCTTCTTCCATTCATCCCTTGCTTCTTTTATTCAATCTGTTTGGATAACAGAAATAGCACAAAACAATGCTTCCACATCCTCATCCTTTCTTCAGAGTGCATCGACAACAAAATTTTGCTTCCCTTCCCTATAAATGATGTCAAAGTCATCACCCAACGTATTTGTGACCCCTTTTTTCTATTCTTCTAAAGATAATAGTTGTTCTAAAAAGTATTTAAGACTATCATGATCCATTTTTACCTTGAAGTGTCTTCCCATTCGGTAAGGTCGCCATTTCTTAACTGCAAGTAGTATTGCCAACATTTCCTTATCATAAATAGCTTGCTTGAGATGTAGTAGTAAAAATACCCAATCACCTACATCAAAACATTTTTCACTATGATGTTGATCTACCTATTTTTTAATTCAATTTTGCACCAAAGTGGCGTTATGCTTTAAAAGTTGGAGAACTTGTTGTTGATGCTCGATGTGATCTATCACTCCTTGAACCTTTTTCTTCTTGATATGTCTTTCTATATTGAGGGTTTGAGGAGTGGTAATTTCTTCCAATGATTTACAAGATATGGCCGGATTCATTTCTTAATTCTCGATGTGATATTTCACTTCTTGAACTTTCTTCTTCTTGATATGTCCTTCTATCTGGATAGTTTGAGGAATAGTAATTCCAGCCAATGCATTACAAGATATGGTTGGATTCATTTCTTCTTTCTTGATGTGATCTTTCACTTCTCAAACATTTTTCTTCTTGATATGTCCTTCTATCTTGAGAGTTTGAGGAGTGGTAATTCTTGCCAATGCTTTACGAGATATGGTCAGATTCATTTCTTCTATCTTTGGGGTTGGGTCCTGGTGTATATCCTCTTCTTTTGATGTTTCTTGATCCTTTTCTTCCTCCTATTGATACACTATGTAAAATAATTTCTTCTCAGCACACTTATGACCTTTAGTGCATTTGCTATCACAATTGTAACAAAGCCCTTTTTCTCTTTTTTCTTCCAATTGTTGTGGTGTAACCCTTCTAGGTTGTGGAAGGCTAGGAGAAACAATACTTCCATATTTATAGTTGTGAGGGGTAGAATTCTTTGTTGCCATAATTTTGCTTTCCACTTTGTAACAAAGCCCTTTTTCTCTTTTTTCTTCCAATTGTTGTGGTGTTGCTCTAAAGAAGGTGTTGCTCTTTATATTCTCATAATGTGCTATAATTTCCTCTGTGAAAATTGACCATGTAACAAGTTGTTTACGAGAACAAAGCCCTTTATACCATAAAAATTGATCTTGTTCTAAATATGAGGATGCAATACATACCTTTCGTAATAGTGGTACACCATCTAGATCAAAATATTTCTCCATTTGTGGTATCCAATTTACCAGATCCTTGCCATCAAACTTCCTCATCTCACTTTTTCTTGATTTTAGGAGCTCAATCTTGAAATGACTGTAGCTCTGTACTTTTGGATCTTTAAGTTATGAAATTGCGACCTGCAGTAACCCTCTGCATCCTCTTTCTAATGCCACCAGTCTGATCGAATTTAGATTCTCCAAGAAGGAGTTATGCACAATCTTCCAAGATGACCCGATTATATACCTTTTAAGAAGAGAAAACTTGTATGAAGTGCCATGTGTCACTGTTTTGACCTTAGGATCTAAAAAATATACACAGGAAACTACATTCCATCCTATTTCTATAACTTCTTACTAAATTTCAATCTGATGCTCAAAACAAAAGTTATGACTATTATCCCCAAGTCACCTATTTGGAATGAAATTTAGGAGTCTGAAAAAAAGCCAACTTCCTTAGATCATATCTCCGCAAATATCGCATGAAAATCTCTAAAATTTGGACCCGAGGTTCAGAATGATTTCGACCCAAATGGTTTTTTTTGCGTTTGAAACTTCTCATAAAAAACGTTATAGCGAATATTCCACGATGACCTGTTTGGAGCAACGAAACCCTATAATCCAAAGCTCTGATACTAAATGTTATGAAACCAACTCACAAAAATATAGAAAAGATAGGTGAATGATTTAGAATTCATCCTCTTTGAGGGGGAAACATCCTTTACATTACACAAATGAACAATTCTTGGATGATACAAATGAAAAGGCCTCCTTTCTATATATAGGAGTCTAAGGGTCATAATATAATCAGAGTCGACAAAACAATAATAATGTAAGGGCAAAATAATAACAATAGTGGGATTCTATGGGGCATAATAGTAACAATATGGGGACTACATGGGTACAACAATATAATAAGGGGGTCGTACTAATAAAAATAATGGGTTACAGTAATAGTATAGGTGCCTAACAACTGTGGCACTAGAGTTTCCTATTATTCCTCCTGTCCCCTCAGATCCTGTAAGACCACTTAGTAGCTCCTACACATACTTTTATTTACATGTCTCTTTTTTGACACCTAGGGCCCCTCAAGTCATTTCATGGAATTTTTTGAGAAGCGAAAGCATATTTCTCATAATTATTAAGTTATATGAAACCCACTTTGTATACACATGGGGTTCCCCCCCCATGTTGTGTAGTGGTAATGCGTTTGTTGTTGTGCATGAAATATCATATTTATAACACCAAAATTTTTAGCCACAAAACGTATGAAAACATATACACACTTACACTCTAGTCCTAAAACATATACACATACATGCACATGGGCTTGATACCCCCACTAGCCTAATCTTTGCATCTACGTGTTATTTCCAGTCCAGGGATTGGAGTCAGGGTGTTAGAAAAATAATCCAACATAAACAAAATTTTAGAACCTAAAACACACTAGAGGATGTGTTCCATGGTTGGAACAAGGTAGTTATATTTATCTAATGCTTTATTGATATTTTCGAAATCAATGCAAATCTTGATTTCTCCATTCTTATTCATAACATGCACCATATTGGATAACCATTGGGAATGATGAATGATAAATATTAATTTTTCCTCCAAAAACATATTGAGTTTCATTTTGATTTATTATTATATTGTTCAATGTTGTAAACATAATTAACTCATAATTATATAACTATGACACCCACAAAGAAGGGTATCATACCTAGCTTTCCTTAGCTTAGGTTTACAACATTTAACACACAAGGGAGGGTATCACACCTAGCTTTAACTTAGCTTAGTTTTACAATAATGTAGTACACAAGATGGGGGGGGTTACAACAATGAAGAGATTAATGTGTCCTAGAAAGCTATCAGTATAATGTGAAGCATAAGAAATTGAGGCAGAAGAGAAATTCCATTGAATATACAACTAATACTAATTCCTAGGGATACTTTGGATCTTGGAATTCACTAGTAATATATTCGGAGCTAAATGGGGCCATTTAAATAGAGTAAGAGAAATTCAAAACTCGATGGTAGAATGAAATTGTTGGCAAGTTCCTATACTACCCTCACTAGTGAAGAAAGAGTCCCGACAATAGAATCGCTAGAGATCATATATTGTTTATGGGCAGATGTATTGTTTGAGGATTAAACGATATCTGGGAAGATAACTAACATATCAACAAAGCAATCAAACCAACATATATCAACAAATAAAATTTTAAATACTTACAGCCTAGGATGGACAATTTATGTTTAAAAGTATTTCTCATTAACATAAAAGGAGGGTATATTAAAAGGACATGGCAGAAACTATTTAAAGCACTACACAAAGGTACTCAAAATTGCATTCGGAAGTAGGAAAAAACCTGTATTTCGCATGAACTCTGAAACTCCCATAAGGGAAGAATCTGAAGCAAAAAATTGTGTTGCGTGTCTTCTAAATTTCAAGACTTGTTCTTGTGAAAATAAGAAAAAATCGTGCTTGTGAATTTGTAAAAGTGAATAAATGAAAAATCTAAAATTAAAAGAAATCATGTATATTGACTAATTTAAGAAACAATTGGTATTTGGAATGGATTTGTAATTAAAAGTTCCATGTGCATGTAGTGAAAAATCTAACTTTCTATTCAGTTATTTATTTCAAATAAGGAATTTATTAATTATTAAAGAAATTAAACCTACATACTTTGAGAATTTATTAGCTTAAAAACTTTAAAAGTAAATATTTTGGGTTTATATTTAATCCCTTTATGTTGATCCTTATGTTTTCATTTTTTTAAATGTCAAGATAATATTGAACATATTGTGTCATTTTATGATCTAATCACCTATTGAATTGGTCTTGTTTCTTAAGGTGTTCACTTGAAGCAAGGCATTAGCAAGTTTATGAGCCTAAAAAATAGAGTACTAGAAGATTATCTTCCAAAGCAACACCAATGTCCATACCATGCTTCTTGTCAAACACATGGAAACCCTTTGCCCATATGTCACCATTATAAAATGGCTTATCAACTTCCATAGTAGCCTACCTAGTCAATTGGCTATTATATCCACTATCGACCTCTTGGGAAATATCACATAATTTAGTTTAAAACTTGCTTACTTAGTCTTCACATAACCAAACAATGGGTGATCAATTAACATAGTTATATTAACATCATATTCCTTATCTGTATACTATATCAATGAGCCCCTATCTCTGAGGGCACTTAATGCTCTATACATACTTATTATCTCGATACACAACAACTAACATATAGATGAGATTGTAGATTGAAGCCCTAATGTATCGATACCTAATATCTTGAAAGGCCAATGGTCAGGAAATCAAGCCACTAGGCCCTTACGAAGAGGCTAATGAGTGTCACTGATACTAATTAGCTGATACGTTAACATCCAAAAGCCCAACATCCACGTTGTCGCTATTTGGTTAACACCTAGACATCACCTTGGTGCCAAGTAAGCCCTCCATTTCCATGTCAACATTCCACATCACTTGCCACATTAGTATGCCATGTCATCTACACTGACATTGGTTCCACATCATAATGAGACGTTAGAATGTCAAATCAACTATGACACATTTGACATGCAGTATCCCCAGGTCCACGTCAACTCACCGCATCATTACTCTAATGATATTGAGGTTTCTTGTTGGTGACTAATCTCCTACTTACCAATGTCTACTACCCAATATTGTGACATTTTTATAGGTCGATGTTCCAACAACTAATACATTGATAGCTTGATTTGAAATTTCAATGGAATTTATTCCCCAATCATCAAGTGACAATCCTTGAACCCTATATGTCCATGAGCTCATGGATAATGTAGGATCCAAAAATATCAAGGACATGTTTGACATGGCATCTAGGTTAGTTGGGGATTTTGCACAATTAGGTTATGGGAAGAACTACCTACCATTATTATAAACCATAGGTATGTAGATGTTGTATGTGTGCTAATGTGAGGATCTTCCCAACAAGGATGGATTTTGTTGGAGCCTTGGACATCATCTAAGGAGAAACACCATTACCATCCTAGGGCCCGCAAGTGGTTTTTAAGTCTTACTAATAATATAGATTATGTACATAGTAGAAAACCACCACCCGATGCCTTTACGGTGAATAGTTGACCTAGTGGTGCTTATGGATACCATCTAATGGATGGTTCTTAGGGCGTTGAACTTTTTTCAATCATTAAAACAAGACCTTGAGGGCCAAAAATAGTTGTAACATAATGTTAATGGTCCGTGTATAAGCTCCCAAGCCACTTCAATACAACCCCTACAAAGAGAATATTTTCCCCACGTATGTTGTATGGAAAATGTTTAATACTTCCCTCTAGTGGTTAATTCCTATTGACTACTACTATAGATTTTGGAATATCTAGCATGAAAAAGTGTTTGAAATTTTTCATGTTATATTTTGATGCCTATTGCTACACGTTTTATATTTCAACCTCTACTCTTCTAGCAATATAGTGTTGTGTCATATAAAACCTCAAGAAACATGCTTGGTAACACCTTTCAAATAATATCTACTCTCATTTATTAAATATTTTGTATTTCAACTTTTCAACTTCAGTCACAAAGAAATAATAAATCTAGTTGATAATGAGTAAAATCCATCAAAAATGTTACCGAATTCGTAGTTATTTTATCTATTAGAGATGATTAAACTATTTATCAGAATTCTTACCTATAACTATTTGTTTGATACTTAACTTTGCTTCCATTACAAGAGATATTGAATAATCAGGCCATGTTCATTTTACCAATGATATAAAAATTAAGATGAGATCCTAGTTTCTTCTTTACAAATTCTCATTTGGATAGTCTTAAAAAAGATGTTTTATTTGAACTTTGGTAATATTTAAGTTTATATTGTAACTTCTCTCCTACAGATATTTATTTTCTTCTTGTCAAACATGTGGCAACCCTTTTCCCACATGTCACCATCATAAAATGGGATATCAACTTCCATGGTAGCCTACCTACTCAATTGGCTATTATATCAACTATCAACCACTTGGGAAATATCACATTAGTTTAAAACTTGCTTACTTGGTCTTCACATAACCGAACAACGGGTCATCAATTAACAGAGTTACCTTTCCATCATCTATATTATCCATATACCAGATCACTAAGCCCTTGCCTCCCTAGGAAACTTAATGATATATACATACTTATTGTCTCTATGCTCAGCACCTACACTACATACGAGCTTGTATATTGAAGTCTTAATGTCTCGATACCCGATATCTTGAAAGGCCAATGGTCGAGCTATCAAGCCACTTGGCCCTCGGCAAGAGGATAAAGAGTGTCATTGATACTAATTAGTTGATATCTTAACATCCAAAAGCCCATCATCCACGTCATCACTATCTGGTTACCACCTAACCATCACCTTGGTGCCAAGTCAACCCTCCATTACCATGTCAACATGCCACATCACTTTCCATATTCGTACACCATGTTATCTAGACACACATTGGTGCCACATAATAATGAGACATTAGCATGTCAAACCAACTACCAAACAATTGGCATGCGACATTCTCAGGTCCACATTAATTCATCACATCATTAGGTGATGGGGAGCACTATTTTCCATCATTATAAACCATAGGAATATAGATGTTGTATCGTTTCCAATGTGAGGATTTTCCCAAGAAGGATGGCTTTTGTTGGGGCCTTGGACACCATCTAAGGAGAAACACCATTGCCATCCTAGGGCCTACAAGTGGTTTATAAGGCTTAGTAATAATATAGACTATGCATGTGGTACAAAACCACCACCTGGTGCCTCTAAGGTGAATAGTTGGCCTAATGGTGCTCATGGAGACCATCTAAGGGATACTTCTTAGATTCATGAACATTTTTTGAGGATGAAAACTAGTCTTGAGGCCCCAAAAGAGGTGTAAAATAATTTTTATGGTCTATATATAAGTTCCCATGCCACTTCAATACAACCCCTACTAAGAAGATATTTTGCCCATGTATGTTGTCTGGACAATGTCTAATATTTCCCTTTAGTGGCTAATTTCTATTGATAGCCACTATATATTTTGAAATATCTAGGAGGAAAAGGTGTTTGAAAATTTTCATGTTATATTTTGATGCCTATTGCTACACTTTTTATCTTTGAACCTCTATTCTTCTAGAAATATATAGTTGTCTCATATAAAACCTCAAGCCATATGCTTAGAAACACCCTTCAAATAATCTTTACTCATTTATTAAATAAATATATTTCCACTTCTCAACTTCAGTCACAAAGGAATAATAAATCTAGTTAACAATGAGCAAAATCCATCAAAAGTGCTATCTAAAGTTGTCATTTTTTATCTATTACAGATGATGAAATGATTTATGAAATTTTATATATTAGTATGTCATGGAGTAATCATGATAATTTATGGGAATTCTTACCTATAACTATTCATCTGATACATAAATTTGGTTAAATTACAAGAAATGTTGAATAATCAAGCCATATTATTTTTACCAATAATATAAAAAAGAAGATGAGATCATAGTTTCTTATTTAGACATTTTCATTTGCAATAGTCTAAAAAAAATCGTTTATTTCACCTTTCATATTATTTAAATGTATATTGTAACTTCTCTCTTATACGTGTTTAGTTCTACTAAAACTACATATTTAGTTCTCCTAAAATTGTAAATAGGATCTTATGTAATTACTACATAAATAAAATTAATGAAGAGTCACTTTTCCAACATTAGAATATTATAGTATATGACAACGTTATTTAGAGTAATAAAGTTTCATAAAATTATAACTAAAAACAAATAAATATCTATTTTACATTAAATTAATATTCTAATTTAATATAATTTAAAAATATATACTGAAAATGAATTATATTGGAGTTTGTATTTTAGGATATTAATTATTTTAGGAGATTTCTCAATTATAAGGAAGGCATTAGAACAATAAATTAAACTATTCATATTTTTAAACTTATGTGAATTCATAAAAATATGAGTAAAATATCATATATCACATTCCTTAATGGTTGATCATATGCATCATTTTAGTAATTAATGTTTTTATAGGACCCTATCTCATATTAATTTTAGACAAGCATTTTGAGGATGGTTCTCAACCCTTCTGACATTGGATACCTTCTCTGGGATTTGGTTAACATATTTAGTAAACATTCATCCCAAATTTGTAGAAGTAATTATTGTAGGGCGACAAGAATGGAAAGAAATTCCAACAGTAGATTTATTGTGTTAGGGCTATAAATAAGGCATTATTTCGGAAATTGTCTTGGATGTTGTTCATTTACTGATTTCAAGATAATATGATCTTGTTCATGTGTGTGAGATTCAAGAATATTTCCTAAAAATTTGATATGAAAGAAATAGAACAGTTATACTTGAGGATCACATCTTTAGTGCTTATTTTTCATGATTGTTTCTATACTTGAGCATCACATCTTTAGTGCTTATTTTTCATGATTGTTGCTACTATAATATTAGCCAAGGGAAAGCGAGTATGTGTATGGTAGATTCAAGCATAAGCTTGATTTTTCCACAAGAGTCGACAATCTGGTTTGAATCTAAAATCACAAACACAAACACACTCAAATGTAATAGAAATCTTATCAATCGATGTGTAACATGCAGAGTATAACAAAATCAAGTCAATAGACTTCTTATACATATAAAAAACCTATTGCAATAGAGAAACTAATCAGAAAGCATCACATGCATAAATGATGCATGAGAAAATAGTTGCAAAGAATCTTTTTCCTAAATTCATATTCAACCCACAACCATGAATTAGAGTATCCTATTTTTAAATTCAAAATCAATGAGAGATTTATTATAATTTGAAATCTTAGGAAAATGAAAAAGATATTATATTCTAAAATATTGGATGGTATATTTTATTTTAATACGTAGTTTTAAACGCCAAGGAAAGTGTGATTTTACATAAATCGTTTTATATCGAAAATTAATGAACGATATAATTTATAGGATCAAAATGTAAGTTGATATGACATGGTTTGTATTAATAAAATAAAAGTGCCAATTAATAGAACTACTGGAAAATGAGCATTTAAAAAAATATTATGGTCGGGCACTTTTCAAACATTTTTGTGCGAAATTTTAAAATTTCAAGCGCTTCTCTAACAATTTGGTGTTCAACCATTTTGGGAATCTTTTGACTAGAAGGATAATCTGTTCTTTGAGGAGCATTAACAGATGCACACATTAAATCCCATATGGTCAGGGAGTATCGTGGAGCATTAACAGGTGATATGCTTCTGGCAACAACACTTCTAGACCGCCAAGACACGTTTATGAGCTCTGCAATTACTACCATTCTTTCTGTGAGACTCGATCTTTCATACTTTATGCCTAAAACATGTATTTTTTTTGGATTTCATTTTGTTTCTTTCAAAAATATCTCTTTGAATAAATTATCATCTCCAGTAGGTTGAATAATGAAAAAATATCTTGGGTCTCTCTTTTATTACACTTTTTCCGTGCAGAAAAGATAGGTTGATAGGTTGTAGAAACTGTAGGGCATTTCAATCGTCAAAATCTTTAGCGTCCTCTTCAGTGCTAGTAGCAGAGCCAGTCCCATACCTATCAACAACTGTTTCACCCTGCCATTTGTTCCACACCTTGTAGCATTGCAGCGCTGGATTCAACACCAAATCTGATATCATTTACAAAATAATTTGTCCTCCAACTGACTCTGCTGAAATTTTGTCTGTAGCATTACCAGTTCAAGGGTTGTTTATATGGTGCGTAATTTGTAGAGAAAAAACTTTAACGTCCACACCTGATCAGCCTATAAGAAAAAATATAACTACTAAGAAACAAGTGTTATTACTATCGTTTATATCATTGGAGCTGTCGTTGTTAGTGCATAAACTCTTTTCAATGTATATAAACTCTTCTCAATGTATGTCCTTTCCTTGCAAGACTTGGAGAGGGGAATATAAAGTCTTACTATCGGAATGTATATGTTGTTTTAATTTGTATAGTTTCTTATTATCTAATCATCTGAATAAAAATAGAGTTATAAGAATACAACTTTAAATGCCTCACAAATTAATGTACAGTTGTTGAGGCTAAGCTGCAACTCTGAGAACATGGAATATTTTGTGTGGAGTATATAGACTCATCTCAATCGATGCCCTTGAATTGAAAAACCTTGATAGAGGTATACATATTTGTTATAGACATTTTTGTGCCTTACAGCATGAAGCATGAAATGTCCATAATCTAAGGGATCCAAAGTCCCTAAACATGTTGTTCCTACCCCTAGAGGAACAAGGTCAGCAAACCACAACACTGAGTAACAGTTCTCCACCTGAAAACACTCAAAAACAAGGCAATTCTGGATCATGTCAACTGCTCCACTGAGCATCTACACTGAATGTCAACTGCTCCACTGTCTACCTGTGCTGAATGTCAACTGCAAAGAAGGCCACCTGCGCTGGGCGAGTTGGGACATGTGGCACAGTCATTCCTCAAGGTGTCAATGCCCAGGAAGCTTCCAAAATGACACTTGGATCAAGGAATTCGACTGGTGATGAGTAAGAGGGTCTAGATCTCCAAGTGGAAGCAAGAACCTCCAAGTGGACTCAAGAACTGAAGAATAACTGAAGTGAGAGAGGACACTAGTCAGCTTCATGCCAGCCTCAAGCTGACTCATCCTTTCTCCAAAACTCCTATATATAGATCTCTCTCATGAGGTCTAGGGAGGCTGGAATCTTGTGAATGTAAGGAAGTGCTGTTGGTTTGAGTTTAGAACTATTGGGTGATTTGCTTTGAAGGAGGTGAAGAGGAGATTTCTTTTTGCTGGGAAGGTGATGCTGGATTGGGCCTCTTATGGTTGTATCACTTCCTGAACTTTACTTCTTCCATTAATAAAGCATTTGAGGTTCTTCTATATGCATGTGTCTCAATGATGTATTGTTATACTTGTGTATTTGATTTATTCTAATCCTTGAATCAATTATGAATGTATGCTTCTTGTAGTTTCCCTCTCTTGCCATTTTGCAGGATCTTGGTGTAGCTGGGCCAGTGAAAGAGCAAGGAGCTGGGAGCAAGCAGCAAGGAGAGAAGATTGGATCAACCATTAGCGAAAGACATCGGTTAGTGGATCTCTTTCTCCCCTATTTTACTTTCATAAAGAAGAAATCTTAGATAGCTTTGCTTCGATTGTTGCTGAGGTACTATCACCCTTAGAGTGGGATAGGGTCATTCCATATTGGATACTTTTCCCAACAACAATATTTTCTCAATAGGACACATACGTTTGTATAGTTCTTTATTGTCCTAATCATATGACGAAAATGAGAGTACAAGAATATGGGATCCAATTCTTCACAACTATATAGTTGTTGGAGCTCAGTTATGACTTGGAGAACTAGAACTCTTATGAAAAGAGTATATATATTATTTTATTCCATGTCATTGAGATGGGTATATAGATTAGTCTCAATGGAAAATAATTATTTTTTGTATGGTTGTTTATGATCTAATCATTTGCATAACATAAGAGTGCAAGGATTTTTAGGGGACGTATATTCAAAAGAAGGATAGAATAGAATATACACTATCAAATCAAGGGTGGGCTTACTTAAAATACGGAATTGAAGAACAATTTACTTCTTAATTATCCCTACAAAATAATTTTTAACTGCAATGACTAAGTACAAAGAATATTGTTTGACTACTCTTTGACCTTCGGTAAGCTAGCTGCCATTACTCTCATGCCATATGTGTTTTTCCAATTAGACGTAGGCACATATGGCATGAGAATCATGGTATATTATCCTCTCACCATCTTAGTCACTTCTATGTTAAGTGATATGGAGTATTAAGACTCCTCCATTCATTATTTAAATCATGGAAATGATACTAGTAGATTTGAGTGAGATTCTGTAAATTAGGCCTCTTTATCCAGCTGACCGTGCTACTATTTATTCTCAAGCAGCTGAGGATGTGCTTCCTAACTGATAGAAATAATACCTTGTGAATTTATTAAAAACAACATTACAGACAAGCTTGCTTCTACTTATTCTTTAGAGAACACATATCATCTCATTGTTCTAAACATCAAAACCAAATAGCGAAACTCATTCCTATACCTCTTCAATATTTCTCCATTCCAACTAGGCTGAATGATCCTCAATTCCAAGGAAAAGTACCAGCCTTCTCTTCATGAAATCTCAAAGAAACTCTTAGGGACGACCCACCTTCATTGGATGAATGGAACGTATCAACACATCTATTTAGGATGCATATTTACCTACATTTGTGCTTTCTTCAACAAAAGCGTATGCCATATCGATGATTAGGTTATGTGCTTGTGCTGAGGTGAGAAATTGTATTTTATGAACAATGTTGTTCAATTTTCCTATAACAAAGTGTATATTGTTATCATGGAAAGGTTTCTGAGACCTTGTATATTGTCATGATGTAGATGTATTGATTAAGTTAGTGAAACTAGCACCTCCCCATTGACATATTTTCATTACCAAATTTCCAAATGCTATAAAAAAGGTTGAGTGAGTGAAATCCATGTTTTTTTTTACTAAGGGAGAAGCCATACTTCTTTAAGTCAAATGTCTAGTGCTAGAATTCTTAGGGTACTTCAGGACTTGTTCTCTCTTTCTTCCTCACTTAACGAGGGAAAGGATGATTAGGTACCAACTTATAGATATCATGATGAAAGTGTTAGTAGAATCACGAGTTTAAATTTGGTTGTTGAAATTATATGGAAACAACTGGGTCTCTACATCAGTAAGATATAAAATGGGTCATCTTAATTGTCTATTGTACCTATGCATTCTGATGCTAATGGATTTTTACTCTACCACTAGGCACAAAAAATATCTTAGCATGTCATATTTTTCTAATATGTGAAAAGTTGCAACCTCATCAAATGACACTTACATAACTAGAATATACAAGTTCTACCTCAACTAAGATAAAATTAGTTGAAGTTCATATGATTCCTTAGTGCTCAAGGCACTGGCCCATTGTATACACATAATCGCATGGAATATCCTTCACTTTGAAAAGTGAAACAACCAGTAAAATCAAGGTAACTATATGAAGATGGGTTCACACGTGCTACATTATTAGATTGTCTTGGTAAACTAATATCCTATTTCCTGTTCAGATTGGTTTGGATACGTTTAGATTTTTTATTTTTTATTTTACAGACTTTAACTAGACACATTTCCTTGTAATTATTAATATGCATATGATGATAATATGGGGCATTTTCCTAGATCAGATTCCAACTTACTATTGGATCTAATTTTGGGCATATGGAAAGTTAAATGCATTCTAAGGGAATTTTATTGCTTGTTTCTTTGTGTCAAGATATATACAAGTGTTGTTGCTAACACTCTCACATCAATGTAAGAGAATTCTTTAAACCAAATGGGTATTTATGCCAGGAGTTTTTTCTTGCACATTCTCACACTTTCAGAGCTTGCATATGTGCCAGAAATCATAGGCAAGTACCCAGACTTGAAAAAAACCTCAAAGTTTCTATGTAGCTACCTAACCCAATTCCAATTCAAGAGGTACAAAATCAATGAATAATAGCACTCAAAGGGTTATGCTACTACTGAGCTCCATTCCATAGAAACAAAGATCTCAATGAGTTAAAACTAAATCCATGGACCATTGAAGATTTAGATCCATCATTCAGTACTGTAATGAGAATATATGAAATACACCAATCTTATCTATGCATTTATAAACAACATTGACAAACACCTTTGGCAACTAACCTTTAGTTTCCAGTAGAGATGCATGAAAATATATGAAATCTTATCTATGCATTCATAAGAAACATCTCACAAATTCCATTGGCCTCTAGTGTTTGGTTTTTACTAGAGACGCATGAAAACAATGTAAACTTTGAAACGGGACTGTTACCCGTTTCGTAGAGATAGCAAAAAAGTGACCTCATTTTGAAAAGGGGTGATGCAGAACGCACATGTTTTTTTTAGACCATAGTTTTTGGCACTTTAAATAACCGATACAATTACCCATTTCATAGCATTTCGTAGAGGTAGTAAAAACATGACCCGTTTTTGAAAAGTGGTGATACATAACACAATACTCATTTTTTGGAGCATATTTTTGACAATTTAAATATTCTTATGTATCAAATATAAATATTTGTTTTTAAATGTTAGTGATTTTTATGCTGATTTTGAAAGGTGTTGATACAACGTGTTATACAATATACCTTTTTTTTTAGAGGACTTATTTTTCACACTTTAAAAATTATTATGTCTATTTTTTTTCAAAATTATGATAACTTAACGAATTTTTAAGTCGTTTTATTTTTATTTTTTTTAAATGAAACTCATATAAAAATATATATAAAAATAGACAAAAAAAATGTTAGTAAAAAAAAATTATCTCATAAACCATAAAAGAATTTGAAAAAAAAAACATAATTTAAAAAAATATATATATAAAATTAAGTATGTCAAAACAGAAAAATTAAAAAAAACATTAAGAAAAATAAGAAATAAATAAATAAAAACAAACTAGATTAAAAAAAATAGAAAATTAACAAAAATAAAAATAAAAAACTAGTAAAATTAACATTAAAAACATTTTTAGAAAAAAAAAAAAAAAAACAAAACTGAATATATATATATATATATATATATATATAATTTTAAAAAATATATCTCTTTTAAAATTAAAACAAAAAAACAAAAAAATTAAAAAACATGTATTTAAAATTAAAAGTTAAATGTTTAAAGAATCATATATTTTTCTATTTAAAAAATAAAAAACAAAATTGATTAAAGTTATTTTTTTTATTTAAATCACAAAAAAGAAATTTAAAAATTTAAAGTTTTTTTTAAACAAATTGTTTTTCTGTTTAAAAAATATATATATTAAAAAACATTTAAAATAATTGTGAAACAATTTTGATTTTTTTGCTCTTTAAAAAAAATAATTATTAGAAAATGTTTTTTTTTTTTTTTTTTTTTTTTTTAAAACAAAAAATTTTCAAGTTTTTTATTAAAAAAGAAAATTATTATAAAAAAAACATTTGTTTTAAAACAATTTTTTTAAAAGTCTTTATTTTAAAAAAAATTGTACCTTGCTCGCTACCCGCGGTGGCGTGGCCCCGGGCGGAGGCCCTGCTGGAATCGCCCCTCTGCCCTCCCGGCCGCCCACGGTGGCGCGGCGTAGGGCGGAGGTCTCCGTGGAGGACCTCCACCCTCGCCCAGGCCACCACGGGCCGCCGGGAGGGCGGAGGGGCGATTCCCGGAATCGCCCCTCTGCCCTCGCGGCCGCTCGCGGTGGCCCGGGCCTGGGCGGAGGTCCTGCACGCAGGCCTCGGGCCCTGCGCCGGGCCACTGTACGCGGCCGAAGGGGCACAATTTTGTTTTTTTATTTTTTAAGTAAAAAACTTTTAAGAGTTTTGTTTTTTAAAAAAAAAAAATCTAAATCTGGTTTAAAAAAAATTAAACATTTTTAAATAATTTTTTTTAAATAATTAAAAAAACAAAATTGTTTAACCATTATTTAAAGAAAAAATTTAATATATATATATATATATATATATATATATATATATATATATATATATATATATATATTTGTGTCTTTTAAATAAAAAAGTATTCTGAAAAGACATTTTTTAAATTTTTTTAGCTTTTTTTGTTTTAATTTCTATTTATTTTTGTTTTTTTAGTTTTTTTTAAATGTTTTTAGTGTTAATTTTAGTAGTTTTTTTTTTTTTTTTAATTTTGTTAATTTTCTATTTCTTTTTTTTTTTAATCTAGTTTGTTTTTAATTTTTTTTCCTAGTTTTTTTCCCTAATTTTTTTATGGTTTATGAGATAATTTTTTTTTGACATTTTTAATTTTTTTTTTTGACATTTTTATATATATAATTTTTAAGTAATTAACATTTTAATCTTAATTTTAGTAGTTTTTTAATTTTTTTTTGTTAATTTTCAATTTTTTTTATTAAATTTAGTTTGTTTTTAATTTTCATTTTTTTTTTAGTGTTTTTATAATGTCTTTTAAAGTTTTCTATTTTTACATATATTTTGTTTTATTTTTTTTCTTATATATATATATATATTTATTTTTTTTCTTTTCTTTTCACAATTTTTTTTATGGTTTACAAGGTTTTTTATTTTTTTTTTCTTTTCCATTTTTTTTAAATATGTTTTCTTTACTATTTATTTGTTTATATTTTTAAAGATTTTTAATTTAGTTTTTTTTGACTTTTTTTTGATATTTTTTTTGTTTTTTTTTTTTTTGGTTTTATTTTATGTTTTGTTTTCAATATATACTTTAATTTATGTTTTGTTAATTTTTAAACTTTTTTTATTTTGTGTCTTTTCATTATTTTAATTTTTTAATTTTTAATTTTATTTTATGTCTTCATGATTTGTTTGAAATTTTAATTTTTTTCAGGGTCATGATAAAATATTTTACTCTATTATTTCGAAATGTTGAAATATTACCTTTGAAAAAAAAGGGAAAAAAAATTCATATCCCAACATTAACACTTTTTTTTTGAGGGTGTTTTTTGGACAATTTTTGCACAAAAATTTGGTTTTCACCGCCATTTTTAAAACATGTTCAAAATTTACCCTAAAAAAAAAGGTGTTATTCCAACATCAACACTTTTCGTTTTTAGCACTGTTTTTGATGTTTTTAGGGGTTTTTTGGCTAGAGTTCCCGTTTTGAGTTTACAGTTCCCGTTTCAAAGTTTAAATTGTTATGAAGCATTATATAAACAAAACGAAAGCTTTGGGGAATTCCATTCAAATGTGGAACATTACTATGGAAGAGAAGTTAAACATTGATGTTAGACTTTTCATGCACATTTCATGCATTGTTGTAGTAGTGACATAAAAATGGACTAGGTAAGTTATACCATGTATGTCAAATATAGTCTAATTCGAAGTATGAAATTTCCATCTAACTTATAAACCTAACTAAATTGTCCAAACCTAAAAATTGTGATCCTTCCTTGCAAATTGCATTTGCTACCAATTAATCATAGTTAAATGGTTTTACAATCAATAGGAGAGTAATCTTACGAAGGAGTTGTTCGGTTTGGAAAGTCACCATAGAACAAAGGCCAGTGGGTTAATCTCCTGAAATAATGCGTTAACATAGTGTTTAGAGAGGTACATTTTTCTTCAGGAGAAACCCTACACTGATATATTTTTATGATGAAGAAAAAACATGGAAAATGTTTGGTTAGGTAGGAATACAACTTGTCAATTTGGTCTAGCTTGAGTGATTAAAAGAGAAGGTTGTTAGGCTCTCCACCATTTCATGGATTGATATTGTGATGAGACAAAAGAGGTTCTCTTTTGAGACTTGAATAGGTAATTCATAACAATTATGGTGTTTGTGCCTTAACTTAGGCAGAAAATGCCAAACTTTAGTGATGCACAATATTTATTACTGAGTCGACCTCAGAGTATGCCATAGTCACTGAATATGAAATGAATTGTTGTACCAAGGAGGACCTAAAATTTTGAACAAAGAAACCTTACATTAGTATGGTCAACCTAGATGGGGAGAAGAAAAGGATTTCTTAATAAGATGCACCACTATTAATCAACCAATTTCCCAAGGTATTCAGAGGAGATGAAGTAGAGAGGGAAAATAAAAGATAAGTTTCTTTTTTTTTTGTTATCTACAACATTATATTCATCGTACATGTATTTTCTTGCTCTTTTTAGAGGTCGACCATTTCCACGTTGATTTGCGAGAGAATTCCTTTTTCCTTCGTTGTTAAACCTACCATTCCTTTGATTGTTGTTGCCCCTGAAATTGTTGTGGTATTTGTTGTCATGATCCCGAGGTGTATCCCTTCTATTATGACACTACCTTTCGTATGGCCAAACCTATTACAAATGAAGCATCTTCCCTACCTTCCTTCTTGAATACCAGTCTTCCTTAGCATTGCTTCTTTGAACCTGCATTGTCTACAAGATCTCCAAATTTGCCTCGCATTCAATTTTTATCGTTACATAAAAATGAAAGATAACAAAAATATTGCTTGTAGAAAACATGCAGAAGAAATTCTTCGTTCAATGTCTCCTCCAGACGACCTACTCCAACCCATATTTTAACATCTCCAAAAGGTTTCCCAAAATTATTAAGCCCAATCTATTTTTTTCGCATACATTTTCTATCTATTAATAATAGTCAAATTTACTCATTTTTAATACATAGTTAGCAATATTACATTGTTATTATATTTTTTAACTACCTGCTTTTAACATTACCTATCTTTTGAAATAGGACATATGGACTCACAAATATCACAACTATATCATTACTTTGAAGAAATAGAGGAATAAATAATTACATTACACAACATAGAAACGAGATTTCTACTAGTTCCAAATCCAAATATACTGTTATACCACCTTATACCAACTATACAATTATTACTAAAAATAAAATCTACTCTGAAACATATAATTCACTTACATCAATGCGGAAAAATGCAATAAATATGAATGGACTTGCAATTAATAAATATGCATTTTCTATTACGCATAAATATTCAATGGTGTTCGATATGCCATCGTTCCTATTACATTTTCGACTAAAAGTATCGAAATTCCCATGAAAAAAGTAAGTTCAATTTCATTCACTCCAATTTCATTATAACACAATTCACATGCAAACTCATTATATTCAATTTTAACAATTAATTTCCATCTTTAAAATAATAATAATTCTTCTATATATTTTCAACTAAATATTTCTTTTGCAGGTTGCTTATTTCTTCTTCAACTCTTCGATGTCTTCAACAAGTGGTTATGCAAATTTAAGTGTGGAAGGATGACCATGATGTTGTTCATGATTTTATTTTTATTTTTTTCAAGATGCAATGTATGTTAAAAACATTAGACATTCTGTAAATTTCACATAATATAAATAATTTACCTTCATCTTCTACCTCTATATGGAATCTTTTTTACTAAATCTTAGCTTCAATGATAATTTACATGTCACAATTCTTCTTCAATTTATGATTTACAACATTTCCTTTGCAACATCTGGTGAAATTTCTAGTGGAATCAAATGAGAGAGGTACTCCTAGTTGTCATTCAATTTTATAACTATAATGTGATCAATGGTTTTTCAACTGGAGTCCAAATTGTAGTTTTAATGTTGTAACTCCTTTATTTGATCCCTATAGGGACATTGTAAGAATATTGTTTAGGAGTAGAAAATCCAAACCGATCACCAAAATTGTTTTGTAGGCTGTTGCAAGTGTGTTTGGCCAAGGACCACATGAGCATGATACACATAAATTTTGGAACTATTGTCTTGTAAAATAGAATGTTTTGGAAAAAATTACATTGTCTCTCATTGAACAAAACTGCAGTTCTTCATATCATCGAATAAAACATTTTTTAGCTAGTGGAATCAAATGAGAGAGGTTTTCCCTAGTTGTAATGAGCATATATACTTATCAATTAATTTATCCAAGGAAGCCTTTAGGGATTTATTATTTGGAAAATGTTAGGAACCTTATATATAGACATAGGCCTTAGGATTAGGACATCTAGCAATCATTATTATCATGAGGCTTCGGGTTTTCTTCATCAAGAACAAGGATGTCATATAGTTGGGGTTTCATTAGGGAAAGGATTTAAGGGCATCATAAGCATCTTCAAAAAGGATAGAATATCATATTGTCATTATTATGAATGCATGTCCCTATGAGGGTTTCTAGAGCTTCAATATTCATTCTTAGTTTATGCATCATGTTCATGCTTAGCGTTAGGGAAACATCTTTAGGACATGTATGAAAAGAATATTTGTCATCACAAATAATGCAATATTGACATCAATGACAACCTTGAACAAACAATTCATTTTTCCAATGATAGATGTGAAATTATATATTTATAAATTTACTTTCGAATAGTCAGAAATGAAATTTTATTCAAGGAAATTCATCCATTCATTTCCAATTTTCAACACAATTTCTCATACACTCATTGAATTAGGTGAACTGACTAGGTTATTAAGTTATTCAACATAAAACATATCCCTTGACCATTAGTCATTAGTCATAATGATTGATTTCTCATTAATTACATCAAGGGAACTTGCTAGAATATTAGGTCATTTACGAAGACCCATATACCATGTGCATTAGTCGAAATGCTCAGTTTGTCGTGCACTCTCATCTCCAGTCAACATTAATCATAAGGATTAATTTCTCATATATTGATTGTATCAGGCTACAATGAGATTCCAAGAGTATTAAGTCATTTTTGATGACCCACATCCCATCAGTATTAGTCATAATGAACAATTTGTCATGCACTCATTGGATAAAGGGAATTTTGTAGAATATAAAGCTATTCTTTGTGACTCATCTCGCATGAGAATTGGTCATAATGACCTATTTATCATGTCTTCATGGCATGAGGTAAGAGGGTGAAAAGGTGGCATTGAATAGAGTGAAATGAAATCACATGGCATTAATTGTCACCTATCATACTTATACCTAGTAACAAGGACTTGACAATAAGGTCACATCACCATTTTAAGGCTTCTTGGCTCAATGGACACTTAACCATGCCGTTTTTCACCATAATCAAGCCTATTTTGCTTTCTATCCCATGTTATTCGTACCTCCCTTCTCTTTAAATTATAATTTGTTTATTGCTAAGCATCAATGGGTGGAAATAACAACAATATCCAATAGGCACTCACAAGTGCCCTTACTTTGAAACTTTGGAAGTCAGATAATTTGGGGAATCATTATTTTTCATATCATATCTTCCTCTGAACATTGGAAAATAATGCTTGTTCACAGCATATCCATCAAGCTATCAACACCATGTTATTCATGTATGCACCAAAGTCAGCCAATCATACTGCTTCTTAAGTAACAAGAGTCATAAAACATCATATTATAACATCACATCTCCCTTTGAATGTTGGAAAGGTAAGGTTAATTAAAACAAAAGCATTGAGCTATATGCAACCTTCTTTTAACCTTATGGTCCATGTGATGGAATTATCTAATCATAATCATGCAAATTATATAAAATTTAGTTATCAAGACATGCCTTTCATCAGGTATCATCAGAGAAGAGCATTCATTGAAGATTTTATGGCTCCCTATTAAGCCTTTCTTTATGTCAGATGAGGCGAGAACTTCAAAAAAGGTTTGAGTCATCATATTCCTAATTGTCTCATCCTTCATTGCATCAAATTACCCAATTCATGATTGGAAGAAGGCTTTCTCATCAATATTTCATATATGTAGAACCATTCTTCGCAAAGTCCTCATTTAATGTAATCAAGATATCATGTTCTTTTTCTTATTGTGCTTATATACTTGCTTCTATTTTTCACAAGGATTGATAGAGTACTGGTCAGAGTTCTATGCACTTCTTCTAGATGATATTCTGGATCAAAGGCTTTACGTGAGGTGTACATCTTATCAAAGGTATTGCAATTTCCTTTACTGATAGATCCTTGAGAGGTTCGGTTTTGGCTTAGAATTGTTGTTCCTTTGTTTTTTCTTATTTCCACGTATAGCTACAAGCTCATAGTAATGAATTATTTTTAGTCTTCACCAGGATGTCATGTCAATCATGGTTCATGATACAAGATTAATGTAAGGAAAATCGATGTAGGATGACAACCAAGTTCAATCATAGGTCAAAATTTTATAAGGCCACTTCCTTTATTACAAAAATTGCCACTGTCTTATTTGTTCACAAAATCATTGTCTTGAAGGTCTTTGATTTACTAACAGAATGTGCTTTAAAAAAATCATTATTTTCAGATTATTTCAAGAACCCTTAACTTTTTCATGTTGATAATGGGAGTTGTAAAGCTCCATACGATATTTTATTTTTCTCAGGGTAGGCCAAATAACTCTATTGCTCAGATAATATGCTAATGATGTTGCTCATCTCGAGGACCAAGATTGAACATAAATTAAGAATGTGTATGATACAATGAATATGAGCTTGAAAATAAAGTCTAATCAAATGAGATCAAAACATATCTTAACCATTGTAGTGTCCAAAACATAGTTAAGTCATAGTGAGTGGAGGGTCGAGCCTTCACTTTTAATATTGATGAATTACCAGGAATTTTGAACTATCTTAGAGGGTCGAAACATTACAGATGGAGTATAAAATTTGACTACTTCAGAGTAGAAAATTTATGACATATGGAGAACCACCTACAAATGAGCTCAACTATTAAAAGAATAAAATAAGCTATAAGCCCATAAGCCCTTTCAAACTTTGGCTGCTTGCCAAATCTTTTAAAGTTCCTTAAGGCCATACTTGATTCTAAAGAGAAACATGAATTCTCCTTTTGGTGCTGACTATTAATTCCAATATTGGCCAGTCTACTAAAGATATATATGCTAAGAACAATTTTATTGAGAGAAGGATCCGTAAAGAACCGAGCTTGGCTTCAAATGGTCCTTCTTTCATAGGATCCTTGCTCTTATTCAATTACTTGTCATAAAAAGTTCATTACAAGGATAAAAAGTACAAAATATCATGAATCAAGCTATCCAAGATGTGAATTAGGCTTGTTCACAACTTCGTTTGTGAAAAAGACTACTGCATAACATTGCCATGGACAAATGAGTTGTAACATAACTATCATCACTAGTTCAGGATTTTAACTATATATATTTGACAATTATCCAAACTTATCTATACATAATTACAAGTGTGGTGAGGTTATATGCAATGATAACTAACCAAAGACTAAATCTAATAGTGATGAAACCTTCAACAAGATCTCTGAGTTTCCATTACATTGTGATAACCAATTCTCTAATATGCCAATGTGCTGAAGTACAAATATCAATACTATAGTTTGGGATTACAATGATGCCACTGTCCTGAATAGAAAGCAAGACCAACATATACTGTGACAAAAATCTTTTGAAGAAACTAGATAGTCGATATGGAGAATCCATATATCAAATAGTGTCAAATGCAGGGATGACAAATCATAGTATCTAAATCACTATTATAAAGTACAGAATACCCAAAATGCATGGTAAAGAGACATTCCAATTATAGATCCTCTGGGTAGGAAAAATAAGTAGTATATGGTAGTCGAGTCCATAGATGTTTTTTCTATCATCTGCAATGAGAATGATCCCAATGAATCTGTTCAAACTCAATAGAATATCCAATGTCATTCTTGTTGATCCAGAAGACCAATAATACCCACTGAAAAGTTGTTTCTCATTCAAAAATTGATTAGGCGGTTAGGGGAATTAGAAATATGGAACCTAATTATTTTATAATTGTCCACTATAAGTAACTTCTTCGAGTCTTCTTATGAAATATAATTCCTAAAAATTCATACATAGACACAACGCTTCATAATGGTGCTTGTATCACCATCAACCACTAAACCCCATAAATTGTGTGGGCAGAGCATCCAAATCATGTTTTTTGACTACGTTGAGAAAATGTCCTCCTGCTGGTTTCAAGATCATTTTGACCTATATCATCATTCATTCCAGAGTGCACATTTTTCGAGGACCAAAAATTGTCCCTTACTGTTTCCTTCGTGTGGATTTGTTATAGATTCGTTTTCTACATTTCCTTCTAAAAATATAGTGCATCAATGAGTATCCACATATTCATGGAGAAGAGAACATATTTTCATTAAATATGGTCCAGGGAGAAATTTTTCATTTCGTCAAGCATGTATTCTTCAGTAATGATTTTCTTGACACTGTTTTCATTCTCAATACTATAGTTGTATATGTCATCGAGGGTTTCATTACAGGTTTCATCAATCTTCTAGGGTTTTCCAACTTTCTTATTGTCAACAATAGAGCTATCTATAGGTGGAAATGGATATGTATGACTGAAAGCTTCAATAATTGCATGTTTATAACATACCCTTTGTTTTTATATCAAGGAATATCCATCACATATGTTAATAGCATTGTCTTCTAGATGAGTATTGAATGTAAAAGGAAGAGACTTCCCTATCCCACTAGGTTTGAGGAATAAATTCAAATCGCAGGCATAAAAAATAGCATGATTGTTGGATTCCATGATATAAAATATTTATTGATTGAACTATAAAATTAATTATTTCTTCACTTAAATAATCATAATGGTCACGTTATTACTTTGTTGTCTTTGAAAAACCTTTTGAATTTATTGACCTCAAACTCTTGGAAACCATTGTTACTTCCATTTATTTCTTACATGGTCATGATTAACATTAAAGTCCAACGTGGGGGTTACATTACTCCTAATCAAACTCACAATGAAATGTTGAGGTGCCAAGGATATTACCATGAAAGTCTACAACTCCCTTACTTTCAGTCTCTGCGAAAATAGGATTAGTGTGATTGATCTATATTTATGTGACCTCAAAATTTCTTTTAGGATTTAAATTATCAACAAAGGGAGCATGATATTCATTATAATTTTCATATGGTTGATCTTTTTCCATAGAAACATGGTTTCTACCTTCCTAGAACTGCATATGGGTTGTATCATTGGTGGAAATATTCAAAAAAGCGTCATTTCCTATGTTTATCACTTTGTCATGTAGGAAAGCATGACTGAAATCCTCACAATGGTGAAAATTATTATCATGCTCCTTGTTTTATGTGGTTCACTATTCCACTATGACTTCTTATATATTGTTTTACCTATGAAATCCCCTCCCACTATCATATTGATTTCCAATATTGGCTCTCTCACAGTACCTACCTTTATGATGTGTTGATTCAATTTCTCTATGCTTGTTACCTCTCCTTCCTTGTCACTGATTGACATTCAGAGATATTAAAAATAGTTGTTTGGATTTAGAATTTTATAAAAATAGCTTATGGGTAAGGGTTTCTGGCTTAATATCTAAAATATGGAATTGATTCTCCTTCTCTCCAAATTGTTGATCTCTTTCATGTAGTTCGCTTAAGTTTTTTTCCATTATGGTCACACATATTATTCACCCTATCTTTGAATAAGGTGATATTATGAACACAATTATATGGTCATTAGGATTGGGCATACTTTTCCAAGCATTATGCCACAAATTTGAACATGCGGATTTTCAGGTATTTGTAGAGAAGTAAACTTAAGCCAAAGGATAAGTAAGATTTTAACGAGACTACTAGATTATTGATCACATTTTCACACTTAGAGCTATTCTTGAGAAGGCTAGGAAACAATTCTCAAAATCATTTTATTGTTTTGCGAGTTTCATGAAAGCCTTTAATTTTGTGCCATGGAACTCGTTGTTCCAAACATTGCATGATATTGCAATCTATGATCCTCTGATTGTAGAAACTTTCTATTATGAGAGGAACTATGAGATTGTTTTGGGTTGTTTTTGTATAGCTCAACGAATTTGACTTTATTAAGAGAACCATTGGGCTTAAGTAGGGATGGTCTTGCTTGTTGACTTTATTTGGGATCTGTGTTGATGAGATTGAGGATTACATTAGGGGGAGCACAAAGTTTCATACTCATATTCGACAACCTCCATTATTGTTGACAAGTTTCATAATCGAGGTTCGTTGATAGATAATGCTCCAAAATTTCATGAAGTATCATGAATCGGGATGAATTACAGCTGGAGGAAGTAATCTAACGTATTTTCTTATAGAGTACTAGGATCCAATATTCTAATTGTTTTTGTGATTTTACAGAAGAAATTATCTAAGTGCACAAGAGTGGTAAGGTACATTCTATAGCTTGGGTGGGAATGGGAGTGGTGGTGTCCGTGTAACACTGCATTGAATCCAAACGGTAAACTAGTGATCTAGGAGGATCCACGAGGATTGATCAAGGTGGATCTCTAAAAATTACGAGTGGCATGGTACAGAGGCTCAAAAATAAAAGTGGTAGAATTTGGTAAACTTAGCATCGGATCGAAATGCTCGTCATCTTGATTCCATAGATGTGAACGTCACTCGAATCTGAGCTGATATGAAGAAGTTAGGGAAAGTCAAAGTTCAAGTTTGACTTGGTTCAATGGCAGGAAGAAAAATGACATGGTAGAACTTCAGTGAATGGGGCAGCGCCAAGTGGGAGGCCACCATTTTCCCCGTATTTCACATATCATAGAAGGAAGAGGTATACAATTAAAGAAATCGACCCCGATCACTACCTAGTTGCGATTTGCGATATTGCAATTGCGGATCGGACACATGTGAGTGGTAAAGAATATGCCCCAGAGAAAATATGGAGTGTAATGTGATATCACACATCGCACATTGCAAGGAACAATGGTTATGGAATCGACCCCCTAGTAGTCAGGGTTGTGATTGTGATACAATCGCATATCACACAATGCAATTGTCGTTATATATGTACCCCTTCACACCATTGATTGCGATATGTGATGGATCATGGATGGGATATAGATATGGGTTGCAATTAATAGTTCTATCGAGTCTACTAGTTCACACATCACCCATTGCATACTGCCATAGTCGTTATGGAGAATCACCACTAGACCTTTTGATTACAATTTGCAGTGCGATAGATTATGGTTGTCAATGATAAAGGTGTTGGGTTTGGGAAAAGAAATTTATTCTCTGTATTATTCTGCTAGTTAACGAGTAAAGCGTTAATTCTTTATATTATTCCCCCGATTTGCAGATCGTAGTTAGCACTCTACAGTAGCCTATTATGGAGAATCACCGTCAACCCCGACCAATTGCGATTTGTGATAGATTATGTGTTGCATCCCATCGGATCTACATTTATCACAAAACATGTATTGCTAAGGATGCAGGTATGTCTACCAGGGTAACACACCAATTCTCCGTGTTAAAATTGTTGAGTTCAGGAATAAATGTGTTGATTAATCTTCCAGTTTGAGGTTTGATTTGAAATGGCGTGTATGAGTTGTTTGATGGAGGTTTTTCTATGATTAAATAGGTTGTTACCTGTAAACTATTTTAGCGTCCAAGAATGTCTCTTTGAAACAACCTACCTGCCTAAACATGTCACTTTGTTTAAACATCCCTCTTGTTAAGGATCCTACCACCAGCACATAAATTAGGCTATCCACACATTGAGAGGGGAAAGAGAAGAAAAATTTATAGAGTAGAGTAGGAGAACTTATTCTTGGTAGCTCGCTAGAACCTCACTTCAGAAATAAGAAGGTTCCTAGAAGGTGTAGAAGCTTAGTTTGTATAAATTGGGTGTTTAGATAGGTGATTCAGCACGGTTTTTCGCAAGGAAGTCAGTAGTTCTATTTGTGTCTAGAGTTGGGTTCTCCATTTGTCATCTATCTTCCATATTGGAGGTGCAAGGGTGTTTACGTAAAATATTCTTCTATTTCTTGTCTTTTCATTCCATTTAATGAATGAAGGCCTCCCAACTATTCAACATAGCCTGGAGATGTAGTCCAAGGTTGAACTTTGTAATCAAATGTCTGTGTCTTGATCTCATGCGTGATTGTGTATTTTCATATTCGTTTTATGTGCTTATGTTCCATGGTTTTTAAGTTCTCTACTATATGTAATTTAATAACCCATTCATAGCAAAAAAATCATGGATCATTGGTATTAGAGCATGGTTTAGTTGATGCGAATTGCATGAGTATGCTAGCCAGAGATAATCCTGAGAGGACGTCCATTAGAATGAGGAGATACGGTGGATGTTGAATCTCATTTGGAAGAGAACCAGTCTTGTTGCTATTAAGAGTTACGAACATGAATGATCAAGTGTGCATCCATCGAGAATGATAAAAAAATGCACGAGACCTTCCTGTGAATGTCCAAAATGGTGGACATCATGTATGAAGTGTATGAGAAGAGAAAAGAGGATGAGATAGAGATATCCTAGAGAGATGCATCATCCACATCCTTCGGTGCTTAAGCATATTATTAATTACATTCCTCGAATGTGGAGATTAATTGGAGACTTCAAGAAGTGGACACTGAATTAAGAAGCCTACCACAAGAAGAAAAAGAGGAGAAGGAGTGATTGCAACTTTAGCTGTGAACCATAGATGAGGCCCTAGAAGAGTTGAAGTGCAATGACCAAAGTCTTAAAGAAGAGCTTGCTGAACTAAGGAGGCTTCTACAGGAAGAGAAAGAGGAGAAACATAGGTTGCTACGCCATTTGTAATCCAAGGATGAGTCCTTGGAAAAGCTGCAGTGTGAGCTCCATGAGGTTAAAATTAATTCTTTGACTCCATGTATTTTTCCTGATGTTGATTTAGCCATTTTTAAAAAACATGCCATAGGAATCGACTCTAAACTATTAAGGAGAATGGGGTATGAGAGGAAGGGCATCAGAATTAATGACCAGGGCATCATAAACCCCATGAAAATAGAGGAATTACCCCCTCAGGAAGGACTTGGGTATGTCACAAAGGAGGTTGGGGAATGCGCCAAAACAGCCAGCGAACCAGCAATGACAGATGATGAGAAGCCCTGATCAATTCTTTCCAAATCACCAGAGGAGGTAAAAGATGTTGATTTGTCTTTAGTCTCATCTTCACATAGTATAATTTCTATGGAACTGTGGAAATACCCATTACAGTCAAACATCAGAATGCTTACCGAGAAGTGGTAGAAGGAGGAAGAAGGACATGGTATTAATAGCCAAGGCATAACTCAAATATTGGAGTTGAGAAAAAAATCAATTCATTTGGTTGTGGTGCATTGAAGGACAATGCTCAAATATGTGAGAAGCTTCCATGACATTGTTGAAACCGTCGAGGAAAGATAATGATTGGAATACATCGCCATCAACATATGCCAGTATGCATTGTAGAGAAAGATATAAGGCAAGATCGCATTCCCATGACCATACCAGAGACCAAGAAGAAAGGTATAACAAGTCTCGGTATTCCAATGTTCATTGTTATTACAACCATATTGTTAATAATGAATGAAAATCATGGCATATAAGAACTTGCAGCTTTTGTGGATTGCATAACCATGTGTTTTCTGAGTGCTAAGGGAGAATAGCAGCACGAAAAAGGATGAGGCATGAGAGAACCTCTCAATAGCAGGCAAAGAAGAAGGTAAAGAAGATATTGAGGAAGAAGGCTTATTGTAGTCATTGCGACAGATGTGGTCATCAAATAACCACAAAGCATCCATGAATGAACCAGGTGAAACAGTTGTTCGACCAACGAAGGAACCATAAGGGGATGACCCAATCACTTTGATAAGTCAGAGATGGTTCTTCTCAGTGTGGTAGAATGTAATGGCCTTATTTCTACAAATCATGTGTTTAATTTCAAACTATAAAAGTGATGATGTGTTTTTCATCACTTGTTTCAACAACAATGATGTTTGGCCTTACTTTTTGTTGCATTTTAAACTGTGAAAGTGATGATGTGTTTCCATAAATTTTTGAAGCAATAATAGTGTTTGGATTTATTTCTGTAAATCATGTGTTGCAGTGATGATGTGTTTTCCATCACTTGTTGAAGCAACAATGATGTTTGGCCTTGTCTTGATAGCTACGGTATTGTTTCCATTTTTATGTAAACTTGACCACAGAGTAAGTGTTATAAATTCTTGGCATGTATGGGATGCTTGGCTCATTTTTGGTCATATAGCTAAACATGTAATTTGCAAGATATTGTACTCCAAGTTTTCAAGAGATGTAGGTGTCGGCTCATCACCTGTGACTCTGAAGGACAAAGCTGAAGGAGAAGGAAGGATGACCTATTATGAAACTTGTGGTGCAGACAATGTACAAAGAAGTTTCAAATTATTTAATTCTTTTGGAGGAAAAAAATCTTCTCCTAGTGGGGAGGATTGATCCAGGACGATATAGGAAGATCTAGGAGGATTGATCCAGGTGGATCTCTAAAAAGTACCAGTGGCATCGTAAGAAGTCTCAAAACTAAAACTGGCAGAATCTATATAAACTTAGCATTCGATCAAAGTGCTCGTCAATCAATTTGAACGATGCAAATGACACTCGAATCCAAGATCATATGAATAAGTTAGGGAGATTCAAAGTCCAATTTTGACTTGGACTAATGGCAGGAAGAAAAATTACATGAAGAACTTTAGCGAATGGGGAAGCACTAAGTGGCAGGGTGCCATTGGCCCCACATTTTGTAGATCGCAGAATGAAGAGGTCCACGATAAAAGAAATCAGCCACTAGCACTACTGGGTTGCAATTTTTTATGTCACAATTGTAGATCGGAGGTAGGTTGGTGGTAAAGAATTAGCCCCAAAGCAAAGCTGGAGTATGATGTGATATCATACATTGCACATCACAATGAAAAATGGTTACAAATTGGCCTTCAGGCAGTCAGGTTTGTGATTACAATACAATCACATATCATAGAGTGAAATTCCAGTTATATATGTACACCCTTGCTTTTTCGATTGCAATATGCGATGGATCCTAGATGCGATGCAATTATGTGTTTCGGTTAATAGTTACATCGGGTACATCAGTTCACAGATCACCCATCCCATAGTGTAGTGGCAATTATGGAGAATCAATTGAGGTTCTATTGATTATGATTTGCGGCCCTGATAGAATATGGTCGCCAATGATAAAGTCATCGAGTTTGGGGCAATACGTCGATTCTCTATATTATTCTACTAGTTAAGGAGTAAAGCATCGATTCTTGATATTATTTCATCAGTTTACAGATCTATGTTCGCACTATGCAGTGGCTTGTTATGGAGAACCACCCTCGGCCCTGGTCGATTGCGATTTGTGCTAGATTATTTGTTGCAGCCCGTCAGATCCGCCTTTATCAGAAAACATGTATTGCTAAGGATTCAGGTCTATCTGTCGGATCAAAGAGTTGATTGCTTGTGTTAAAACTATTGTGTTTAGGAGTAAATGTGCCGATTACTCTTACATTTTGAGGTTTCATGCGACACAGACTGTATGAGCTATTCGATGGAGGTTTTTCTATGATTAAATAAGTTGTTACCTACATACTACTTCAGGGTATGATAATCTCTATTTGAAACATTATGCTTGCCTAAACTTGTAATTTTGTTTAAACTACCCAGATTGTTAAGGATCCTACCACAAACATATAAACTGGGTTATCCGCACAGCGGGAGTGGAGAGAGAAGCAATGAAAAGTATAATTTACAAAGTAGTGCAGTGACACTTGCTCCTGGTAGGTGGCCGAAACCTCACTTCAGAAATCATAAGGTTCCGAGAGGGTGCAGAGGTTGCAGAATCTTATAGGTCTTAGATAGATCTTTCTAACAAGCTATTGTACATGCCAAATGAAGATCAGGTGCCAAGGTTACAAACTCAGGAAATTGATGTACCAATTTGCCCTAACAAGACCCACAATTTCGCATTTCATCTTCTAGGTTTAGGTTTTGGAATGTTAAGGATTTTCCATTGTTTATAAACAATAAATAGGCTTCAAGCCTCATTGTAACATAGTTCGGAGGCATGTAGCCACCACATCTCTTCTCAAAGATAAGGTACCATTGCACTAGCTGGTTTATTTCCATTTCTGTTTGTAAGCATATTTCAGTATTTTACATTAAAGAAATGAATTATTATTTCCACTGCATCTTTGCACATAAGGTTGTCTCTATTTTTTGTTGTGTTCCTATTTACATTTGGGTCAATGGTATCACAGTGATCTGATTTTTCTTTGTTTTCCTTTGCATGTCCCCAACGAGGTCGGGATATAAGGAGTTAAGGCTTCAACTGGTTGAGCCTTTGTAAGACCAGCCTCTTAAAACTCGATAGCCTCCCATGGTGGATGAGAAGAAAGAGGAGGGGGCACGAGGTCCTATCAAAATCTTGCTTAAAGAAGGCCTTGAGTGGCAAAGGAACACGATGATGGATAGCTTTGCACAGATCCTTCAGCGGCTACCTAGAGGCGATGCATCGGCTTCCAACATCTACACTGGAAATGCCACACCCTTTAAGGTACAAGTTAATTTTAAAATCCCCATATTCGAGGGTAAGATAGACACAGATGTCGTAGATAAATGGTTAAATCTACTAGATGGCTATTTTTCTATTCATGAATTTTCGAGTCAGGAGAATATTGTTTTCGCTCTTCTCAAAGCAGCCACCCACGTCAAGGATTGGTGGGAAACGTACTGTGAGCAGAAGAATGAAAGTATGGGATCTCTATTTTTAGTCACACCCACTTGGGAATCATTCTGGGATGCCATGAAGGAGCAGTACTACCGTGTTAAAATATATGAGGACAAATACATCAAATGGGCCACATTGCGGCAGGGAAGGGACCAAGATGTGATGGAGTTCATAAAAAATTTTCATACCCTTCACACACAGATGAGTATCAAGGACTCTGAGCTACATTTGGAACTCAAGCACCATGACTGCCTACACAGATACATCTAGGAAGAGATGGAGTTCATGAACATCTCCTCGCTTGACACAGTGTATGAATACACTGTAAAAATCGAGCAAAAGTTCAAATAGAAGAAGTGAGACCTCGGATCTACAAATCTGAAGACAAAAGGACAAAGCCAAGGAAGGGTGACCCAAGGCAGCCTATCAAAGCCATAAGAAAATAACAACACCACGAAGTCAAAGAAGGACACAGGAAAGTGGTGTGAGTTCCACAAGAATCCCACTCATAACACAAGTGACTGTTGAACCAAGAAGTCATTGGTGGCTGATTTGAAGACTTCAGAATCAAATGCATGTTCCAACGATGAGTCAGAACCTGACAAGGGAAATGGAAAAGGGAAGCAGATCATTGATTCGGAGCCCAGCGTCACTATTGTCACTGCTAAGATCCAAAATAATGAGCCTGAAGATCTAGAGGAGGGGCAACGTCTTTTCCACTCACAGATGTGGGTGAAGGGTTTGCTACTACAATTCACTGTTGACAGTGGCAGCCAAAAGAACCTTGTTTCAGCAGAGGTCGTGAAGCGCTTAGGCCTATCGACTATACCACACCCACAACCGTACAGTATCAGGTGGCTTCATGAAGGACAAGATCTAAAAGTTCGCCAGCAGTGCTACCTTCCCTACAGCGTCAAACCCTTCACAGATGAGGTATTATGTGATGTTACACATCTGTATGTTTATGATGTATTATTAGGCTAGCCCTACTTGTGGAGGTGACATGTTGTGTATGAGTCAAGGCCTCACGCTGTTATTATTACTTTGGGTAATTCATTATACAGGATACTGGAGGTAGCCCCACCTACTGCCACCTCTTTGATCATTGCTAAGAAAAGCAGCAAGCTCATCTCCCAGACTAGGAAATTCATCTATCTAGCTCGCTCCCAAAGAAAGAGGAAGATCATCACCACATCCATGATCCCCGAAAAGGCTTCCTCCATGCAGCAGCAGCAGGAAAGGGATATGGTCATGAAAGAACACAGGAACAACTTCTCCTCACCCACAGGGTTACCATACAAGCTTTAGGTGGGTAGAAAAGTCTGGTTGCATTTGCAGAAAGAATGCCTTACAAGAGTCCATCAAAAACTCAGACCACTCCGACATGGTCCTTACAAAAGTACCAAGGCTATGGGAAAAAAGGATTTGAAGCATAGCATTTCCCCATTCCTTTTATTGCACCAAGTGTTCAATATGTACTGCCCTTGACCATGCTTCACCATTACTGGACACATCCGAGATTGCAGAACAACTCACCAGGGACTAAGTTTAGCAGATGAAGGAACTTAATGCAATGGGGACCATTGCTTCCTAAGGGGGGAGGAATGATCCAGGTGGATGTTGGTGGCCACCCACCTATCCCACTTGGACCCCCATGACTGTCTCTTTCAGTTTTCAGTTTCCATAATTGTATTACAATTTACTATTTTTAGCAGTTTTTTTGGGTCCTGAACTTTCAGAGCCATTTTGAGGCCCTAAATGACGTTTTTTGGGAAATATGGGAGCAACATGGGTCCATGGACCAATGTTTGTATTCGTAAGATTATAGTTCTCAGATAGATATTTCCAACAAGCTATTGTATGTGTCAAATGGAGATTGGGTGACAAAGTTATCACCCCAGGAAATTGATGTAACAATTTACCCAAACAGGGCCCACAATTTGGTGTTTCATATTCTAGGGTTAGGTTTTGGGATGTTAAGGGTTTTCCATTGTCTATCAACAATAAATAGGCCTTTGAGCCTCATTGTAACACATTTTAGAGGCATGTAGCCACCACATCTCTTCCTGGAGATAAGCTACCATCGCATTAGCTGGTTTATTTCCATTTCTGTTTGTAAGCATATTTCAGTATGTTACATTAATGAAATGAAGTATTATTTCCACTACATCTTTGTGCATATGGTTATCTCTATATTTTTTTGTGTTCCTATTTAAATCCGGATCAAGATGGGTCTTGGATAGTTATTTAATCAATGAATGAAAAATGGAGTACAATAATATATGCTTTATCGATGCCTTCAATTGTATAGCTCTTCAGGCTCAGTGGAAACTCCAAGAGTGAGATGTTTTTGAGAGTAGTACATAGTTTCTCAATCTATGTGTTGCCTTAAAAGACTTTGAGAGGGATTTGTAGATTCTTCTCAGTGGAATGAAGATATTGTTTGTAAACTTGTTCACTATCTAATCACATAAAGAAAAGAAAATTACAAGAATATGTGTTTCAATGCCTCATGGGTCACAAGTATAGATTTTGTGGTCTAATTTGCAACTCTGAGATATCAGAACATTTGGGGAAGAGTATAGGGATTCTCCTCAATGCATGTCTTTTTGTTGTAAGACCTTGATAGGGGTATAGATATTCTTATCAATAGAATACATATTTTTTTTTATAGCTGTTTATTATGTAATCATATAAATGAAAACATAATACATGAATATGGGTTAGACTGCCTCATAACTGTATAGTTGTTGAGGCTCAATCATGATTACGTGATCTTTGAAAATTTTGAGAGTAGATATACTCTTCTCAATGTATGTTCTTTCGTTGAAATACCTTGAGAGGGGGATATAGAGTCTTCTTATTGGAATGAAAATGTTGTTTGACTTTGTATAGTTTCTTGTTATCTAATCATCTGAAGAAAAACAAAGTTACAAGAATACAAGTTTAAATGCCTAACAAATGTACAATTGTTGAGGCTCAACTGCAACTCTAGGAAAATGGAATATTTTGTGTGGAGTATATAGACTCTTCTCAATTGACGCCCTTGCCTTGAAGACCTTGATAGGGATATACAAATTTTCTTAATAGGACACATATGTTTTTGTAGCTCTTTATTGTCCTAATCATATGGCGAAAACCAGAGTACAAGAATATGGGTTTCAATGCTTGGCAATTGTATAGTTGTTGAGGCTCGATTGTAACTTGGAGAACTAGCAATATTTTGAGAAGAGTATATATATTCCTTTCAATCCATGTCCTTCCCTTGCAAGACCTTGAGATGGGTATATACATTCTTCTAAATGGAAAATAGTTGTCATTTGTATGGTTGTTTATGATCTAATCATCTGCAGAACATCAGAGTGCAAGGATTTTTAGGGGACCTATATTCAAATTAAGTCTTGAAGAGAATATCCACTATCAAATCAAATGAGGGTAGGCTTACTTAAAAGATGAAATTTTGAAACATTTTACTTCCTAATTCTCCCTACAAAATAATTTTCAATTGCAAAGACTAATCTCAAAGAATATTGTGTGACAAGTCTTTGACCTCGGGTAATCTAGTTGCCATGACTCTCATGCCATATGTGTTTTTCCAACTAGACCTAGGCATATATGGAATGAGAGTCATGGAATAGTATCCTCTAACAATACTATCCAATTTTATGTTAAGTTATTGGGATTATTAAGAATCCTCCATTCATTATTTAAATCATGGAAATGATACTACTAGATTTGAGTGAGATTCCAAGTGAGGTTCTATAAATTAGACCTATTTATCCACCTGAATGTGCTATTATTTATTCTCAAGCACCTGAGGATGTGCTTCCTAATGGATAGAAATAATACCTTGTGAATTTATTAAAAATAGTCTCCCAGACGGGCCTACTTCGACTTATGTTTTGGAGAACACATATCATCTGATTGTTCTAAACATCAAAACCCAATAGCTAAACTCATTCCTATATGTCTTCAATATTTCTCCATTCTAGCTAGGCTGAATGATCCTCAATTTAGAGGAAAACTACCAACCTTCTCTTCATGAAATCTCAAAACAACTCTGAGGGCCAACCCACCTTCATTGGATGAACGGAAGGTATTAGCACATCTATTTTGGGTGCATATTTATATGCATTTTTGGCTTATTTAACACAAGTGTACACCACAATGATGATTCGGTTTTGTGCTTGTGATGAGGTGAGAAATGAATTTTTATGAACAATGTTGCTCAGTGTCCCTGGAACAAAGTTTAGATTGTTATTATCCTTGTTGGCATGTGAAGGATTGTCAAAACTTGTATATTCTCATGATGTAGATGTATTGATTAAGTTAGTGAAATTATGACATCCCCATTCACATATTTTCATTACCAAATTGCCAAATTCTATAAAGAAAGGTTGAGCAAGGTTGTTGTGAGTGAACTCCATTGTTTTTCTTGAGGCAAAATTCATGCTTCTTTCAACTCAAATGTCTAGTGCTACAATTCTCTTGTTACTTCAGTACATGTGCTCTCTTTCTTCCTCACTTAACGAGGGAAATGATGATTAGGTACAAACTTATAGATATCATGATTAAAGTGCTATTATAATCATGAGTCTAAATTTAGCTGTTGAAATTCTATAGCAACAACTGGGTCTCTAGATAAATGGGATAGAAAAATTGGTCTTGTTGATTTTCTATTGTATCTATGTCTTCTTATGCTAATGGATATTTAATGTCTCTACCACGGGGCACACAGAAGATCTTGCCATATATTGACGTATTTTTTTAATATCTGAGAAGTTTCAACCTCAACAAATGACACTTAGATAGCTAGAATACACCAGTGCTACCTCTTGAGAGAAAAAATTAGTTACAAGTTCATTTGATTACTTAGTGCTCAGGATATTGTCCAATTCTATACATAGAGTTGAAGGGAATATCATTCAGTTTGAAAATTGAAACAACCAGTAAACTCAAGGCAACAATATCAAGACGACTCCATATGTGCCACATTATTTGATTGAATTGGTAAACTAATATCGTGCCGCCTTTTCAAATTACTGGGAGTACCTTTAGACTCTTTCTTTCTTATTGTACAGGCTTAAAATAAATACCCAACCCATTTCATTGTAAGCATTATTAAGCATAGGATAATAATATGGGACAATTTCCTCCATTGGATTCCAGCTTAATTATTGCCTCTACTTTTGGGCATATAGAAATTTAAGTGCATTCTAAGGGAGTTTGATTACTTATTTCATTGTGTCAAGATATCTACAAATGTCTTGGCTAACAATGTGACATAAATGTAAGGGAAGTCCCTATAATAAAATGGGTATTTATATGAGGAGTTTGTGCTTGCGCATTCTTGAACCTTCAAGGCTTGCATATGTGCCATAAATCATAGACAAGTACGCCAACTTGGAAGGAAACTCAGAGTTCTATGTAGCTTCTTAACCCAATTCCAATTCAAGATGTACTACGCTTAATCAATAATAGCACTCAAAGGGTTATGCTCCTACTAAGCTCCATTCCATAGAAACAAAGATCTCAATGAGTTAAAACTGAATGCATGGACCATTGAAGAGTTAGATCCAGCATTCAGTATTGCAATGAGAATATATGAAGTACACCATTCATATATATGCATTCATAAGTAACTTCTGACAAACACGTTTGGCAGATTGCTTTAGCTTTTATTAGATATGCATGCTAATATATGAAATACACAAATATTATCTATGCATTCATAAGCAACATCTAACAAATACCTTTGGCATCTAGCCTTTAGTTTTTACTACACATGCATGAAGCACTATATAAACATAATGCAATCTTTTGAGTAGTTCATTCAAATGTGGAACATTACTATGGAAGTCAAGTTAAGCATTGATATTAGACCTTGCATGCACATTTCATGGATTTTTGTACTAATGACATAAAAATGGACCAGGTCAATTATATCATATATGTCAAATATAGTATAACTCGAATTATGAAACTGCCATCTAAGCTATAAAACTGCCTAAATGGTCCAAACCCAAAACTGTGACCCTTCCTAGCAAATTCCACATGCTACAAATTAATCATAGTTAAATGTTTTTAGATTCATTACGAGAGTAAGCTTATGGAGAAGTTGTTTGGATTGGAAAGTAACCACAGAAGAAAGGCGAGTGGGTTAATCTCCTAAAACTAGGTGTCAACATAGTCTTCTGAGAGGTACATTTTGCATCTGGAGAAACCCTAGACTGATCTCTTTTTATGACGAAGGAAAAACATGGAAATTTTTTTGTTAGGTAGGAATACAACTTGTCAATTTGGTCTACATTAAGTGATTAAAAGAGAAGGTTGTTAGACTCTCCACCACCTCATGGATTGATATAGTGATGGGACAAAAGAGGCTTTCTCTTGAAACTTGACTAGGTAATTCATAACAATTTTGGTGTTGGTACCTTAACTTAGCCAGAAAATTCCAAAACACTATTAATGCACAAAATTTATTATTGAATCTACCTTAGAGTATGCCATAGTCACTGAGTATGACATGTTTCGTTGTACCAAGGAGACCCTAAACTTTTTAACAATTAAACCTTACATTGGTATCGTCAACCTACATGGGGAAAAGCAAAAGAATATTTAGCAAGATGCCAAAAAAACTGGGACACTACTATGTGGGGTTATTTCTTGGTACCTACAGATTGTAGAACAAGCTTTGTTGGTTGAGCTAGCAGGAATTGATCTCTTAAGGTGTATTTTCCTAGTACAAATATTCCTTTCCTTGTAAGGCCTTCATAAGGGTATATATATTATTTTCAATAGAATGGATTTTTGTCTATATAGTTGTTTATTACGTAACCATCTAAAGGAAAATAGAGTACATGAATATGGGTTAGATTTTATTGTAATTGTAAAGTTACTGAGGCTCAATTGTGATTACATGATCTTAGAATATTTTGAGAGTATATAAACTCTTCTCAATGTATTACTAATTCTCTGGAAATGTTCTAAGGTCAACTGTTACAAAAATAACAAAAAATTATCTTTGGTCATTTCACAGAGATTGTTTTCCTTTAGAAATAGAGAGAGATTGTCTTCACAATACCTTATTTTGTTTGTGTCATGTAAGAAGATATTCAGAGTAATCTAGAATAGGAAAACTAGTTGGTGATGTTGTGATAAAGGTGAGTAACTGCTTCTAAACTAACTTCTAGGACTACCACATTCTTCTAAGAACACTAGATCCAGAAATCTTGAACACTTCAACTACACTGATTGTGTCATAGAAGTTCGAAGAACCAGAGATGCCATGGATGTGCATCTATTTACATTCCGAAGATGATAGCACATGTGTCTTTCAAGGTTCATTATCAATCACAGTGAAAATAACAAACCACTGATATAGTTCATCGGCAATGGATATCAATCCGGCGTAGTTAGCCTCACTTTATTGGTAAGGTGACGAGGCTTCATGTTTTCCACCCTATATTGCCAAAGAAAGTTACTATGGTAGGACAAATTATTCATTACTTTCCCCTTTTACAAGCAAACACTTGGTAGGAAAATAATTTCACACCTTGGAGTGTCTTGTAGGATAAAGGGAAAGGAGAGTGGGTATCTTGGTAGTAGATGCATTGGTCTTATGAGCATTATGTCACTTTTCATTTGGGCCTTCAGAGCAAAGAATCACCATTAAAATTTGTTAATTTATAAGCAATGATTTGGTTGAGCGACGTGGTGCAGAGTCACTATGATATATGTCATTTATAGATCAAGAAATGACAAAACATTTGCCTTGTATGGATCATACTAGAATAACTGACTTGTTTCAGAGATATGGGAACAATGACCTTATATTGTTTGACCTCTCAGACATAGCAGACCAATGCCAAGAAAGAAATTACACATTATATAATATAAGTGGGAGCACCCACGACAACCTTTTCTTCAACCTAATCTAGGTGAATTCCAGGGGCCTACTCTCATAATTTCTTTTGAGGAGATTGTGCTAAGTATGGAGGAAATATGCATTCTCCATCTTAATCCTCCATGGAAACTTCGAGGTAAAACCCTTATCTATGGCTCAGACTTCCTTAGTTGTTAATGACTATGTGACCTTCCATTGATAGTTTCTGATTAAATTCTTTATTTATTTGATCCTTTGGTTTGGTCCTTAATACGTCCTTAAACCCTAGTGATTTTATAGCTTCAAGATCAGCAAGTGAAAAATGGTATTATTTACGAGGCACAAATTTTTGTAGGAGGCTCCAAGATAAATTTCTTCCACCTTCTGTTAGCAAAACTCTTTCTTGGGCCTTATCTAATCATACAATTATCTGTATGCCTTCAAAGTCTAACTCTGCAGAAGATAGTGTTCAAAGTGGTGATCAAAGAATCAAATGATTATTTAACAAATCTAAATATCATGTTTATGTTGTATTTTTGTTTTTTAAGTCAGTTGAATAGGTGTTCTTTTCAACTCAAGAAACAAGATTATCATTTCCATGCTAGAAATATGTTATCTATGTGGGTCCCACATTTTCCATTGTAAGGAGTTTATTTCCTGAAAAAAGGTGGAGAAAATTTCAAATATAATATTTATTCAATAGCTCAAGTGTTGCAACACAATTTCATACTATATATCTATGCATAGTTAAAGATGGGAGTGAAATTACTGACAAATGGCTTCTTGCCATTACCCTTGGTTCCAGACAAACAAGAAATATGGCAATGGATACGAGGTATATATCTTACAACTTGGCTCAAATTGTTGGTGTTGTTACAAATGTGTCTTGGAATGGAAAAACTATGAGGGTTTGTTCAGATGATTGCATCTTAACCTCCCTTACATTGAATTTATCAGCAAGCATTCTAGCGACGATTATTGTATGTTTTCTTATATTCCACAATGTGGGGTCATATCTATTTGAAAATGAATCCTTCGTAATTGCTTTAGGAAATAAACATGAAACACACAATCAACTTATCGCCTCATGGAATAAGGAAATGATGCCTTGTGTTCAGGATTCCTATGTGGAATTAATGGTAGAATTTCAAAGACATAGAAATGATCCTTTAACTTCACGTGTGGACTTATTTGTTGCTCAAGTTGTATGCGTGATCCTACATATCCCTACTAATAGCGTTTATTCATTTTGGCGACAGAAGAAGCCGGAAATACTGTCTCATAATCAACTTCCATCTACTAAAAGTTTTATGAGTACTTCGATAATTCCAGATGTTGTGTGGCAATGTCTAGTAGAAGGAATTCGAACATGGAGTCCATTTGCTGCAGGAACTATTAAAGAAAACATTCGGCAAGCTCTACCATTCAACTAATGTTGAATGCCCAACTTTGAAATCTACAAATGTAAAGGGTGGAAAAGTAGAGAAAATATATTTTGACACCGTGAACAAGACCACCAATGTGAATGCCCATAATCTCTGAGATTGTAAAAACAATGCTCATTTATCAGAAGTATCCTTAAAAAATCTCTCCTTAGAAATTTAGATCAAAATTAGATGCACAAACCAGTCTGTTAAGAGAAATCCTCAAGAAGTAAAAGCTCTAGGTGACAGGGAAATGAAGAATGTTAATGAGACCTATATGGAAAAATATTCCTCATATACTAGGAAATAGAGATGCAAATCCATGATTTAGATCATACCTGTAGAAAGAGATCCATATTCATACACATGGGGTGGATTCCTCTCAGATATATCTACCAATATCTATGTCAATCCCCTTCGGCCAAACAACATATTTCACCAGGTTGACACACCAGCGTGAAATAAGAAGGAACCTTTATTATGTAAGGTGTTCAAAGGAAAAAAAAAGGAATAAAGGATGATGAATTGGGGGAAAAAGAGCACCTGAGTTTCTGGGCTAGAAATAAAAATGTTGAATTCAAAGACACAAACATTGAAGCTTCAATGAATGGATCAAGATCCAATGTTACCCAAGGGCACATTGTAACTTTTTATTATTTTTAGAATCTTTTCAAGAATCAGTGGTCTGGAAACTATTTGAGAATCAATTTTCAAACTGATTATAATAGTTAGAAAGTTAGGGCTAGCATCAATAATAAAAGACCATAATTCCCCTCATCAGAGGGGTTCAAATGGGCATAGTCACCCATGACTAACATTGTAAACAAAAATTATCGTTGAAATCTGAATATATATCACATTTGATTCTAGGATTAGGAAGTTGTTGTGATTATTTTTCCCTTCTATTCCAACATTCACATATGTATTTTCCTCTATTGGATAGTCTAAGATGTAGTTGGTTCTTTACTTTTGTTTTCAATTAATTTACTTAATTCTACTCATGAAAATTAACCTCGAATCACTTAACGATGTGATCCACATCCAAGGATCCCATTCATATTTTCTCAGTCTTGCACTATCCTTTCTGAAATATTTTAAATTATGATTCTTAAGTGCCTAATTCTAACACTATATATTTTTCTTTAATCCATTCCATTAGTCCAACGCTTTGCAACTTTCATAGTTATTCTATCTAAAATAGGGCTTATTGAAGGCTAGGGTTTTAGAACTAGAAGATTTTCTTTCAAGCCCCGACGACTTGTTCTTCCATCCATTCATTTTAATTGTTTTTAATCAATCTCAAGATGTCTTGGGAAATGGTTCCCCACAACCAGGAATTGTCTCTTGAGAGTTACAACAAAGTGTAATGTCAATAATTTTGAGGTTCGGTGGATCCAACAATTCCAAGGCATCTAGAAGTCTCATTTTTCTTCTTCATACACACATATTGGGATGTTTGATTCTCTAGGATAGTTTCACAGTCAAGGATTGGTTACAACACTTTGGTTTTACATGGACCTTATTTAATCTGTCACAATCTTAAAATGGTTAAGCATGTGATGTGGAATTTTTTATAAGTCCACACATTTTGGGCTCTGATTTCTATTGGATATAGTTACCAGAATTATTTTTGTTGCTTTGCTCTATTGGAATGGAGTCTTTCTCACAAATAATTAATAAACGGATGGTCCAAAATGTTGCTAGGAACATGTACAATGTGGTCCCATAAATACACTATATTTTCTCACATCAAACATGGTGTCACACAAAATTTTAGGAGGCATTATCCCTGTTCAATTTGAGAGAAGTTTCCACATTCATATAAGATTTGACTCTCCAAGTTTCAACAAGGATTTACATGTTCAGGAAGGATATAGATTGTGAATTGGAGCCATAGCAGTGATTTTGGAGCTCATGGTAGGGATTTTGTTGTGCTAACTATTTTTTTACTAGATATGTTGATATTCATGCACATTTTAACACCCTCTTCCCACATCTACCCAAGTAACTGATCAACTGGGGTAAAAATGTGACGAGAGGCTACTATGATGGGATTGAAGGTTGGGATCAAGGTTCATGTTTTCTTGTGGAGAAAGGTTGTGATCAAGATTGTCAAGTCTGAGTTGACGATAATACAATTGGAGTTGTTATGAAGTAAAGATTGTCATCAAATCTAATTTGACCAGACTGCTCAAACTAGTGTTTGAAGAGTTTTTTTTAGTAGTTTAGTTAGAGCTCCTTTGAAGAAATCCTTTGAAGTATTCCTCAATAGACTTAAAATTAGATCTAAAACAGAAGTAAAGTAATCCTTGCAGAACGAAGGACATTCCTTAAAGAACACATGAAGAGCCTAAGATACACATCCATTGAATGATAAAATCATAGCTTGCTTAACGTATATTTCTAGTTGATAGTATAGTGCGTTCATGATGAACTAATTGAGCATTCTTCAAGCCTTTGTTGAAACAACACTCACTCTTGAAGCGTAGTTGAAGACCAACACTTGAAGATTTGTTTTTTGAAGTAGTCATCCTTGGAGTATAGTTGAAGACCAACACTTAAAGACTTGTTTTGTTGGAGCAGTCATCCTTGGAGAATAGTTGAAGATCAACACTTGAAGACATGTTTTGTTGGCACAACCATAAAAGTTTTGTTGAAGCAGACCTGAAGCTTTGGTAGGAAAATTTAAGAACACACCATAAGCCTATCTTTCATAAATTTTATGGAAGTATTTAAATAATTTGATGGCTCGGGTGTGAAGCAGTATTGAATTCACCTTAAGGGGTTGAAGCAAAATGAGAGGGTTGGATCCCTAGAAGATCAAAGTCATCATACGAGGTTGGAGCCTGGATTAATATGTGAGGATTGGAGTCCTCATACAAGGTTGGAACCTTGTGAGAGACCAAGTTGGAGCTTGGATTTGTAGTTGAATATTAGAGTCCTGATTTAGGGTTGGAGCCTTGAAGGAGTTAAATAATTTGTTGTACAAGTTGGAGCTTCAGTTTTTATAGTCATCATCACTTTCATTAATAAAATTATTTTCTTGTTGCACATATTTTGTTTTCATTTAACTGGTGATTTTAATTGCCATAATATAACAATTGTAAAGAAATATTGATTCAACCCCCCTCTCAATAATCCCAAGACTATCGCACCTTACGTTTTTTTCACCATGCAATACTTTTATTGACATGCTATAATGAACTTTCACAATGCAATGTTTTTATTGGTAATATGGTGGTATATGATAGAAGTAAATCTAATATGTGTTAGAGTTTATTCACCTTCGAATGTTCTTATTAGAAATGTACTTGTGTTTATGTTAATAAGAAACATAGTGTTACACTAAAATTTGTCACCATGACTATTTGCAGTTAGTATGGCTCCATCAACTGTCATACTATCCTCCTTGGCAAGTCTCATACCTCTGCTCTTCATGTCAAACTCCAAGAAAGAGAGAAAGTCTTTAAAAATCTATATATCTATGGGTACGCAGTTTCTCTTAGCCTTACCTGCGTGTACGCACCCCACGTTCACAATACCTGCGTACATGTACGCTCTGTCTATAAAGGGGTGGGTGCGTACTCCTGTAAATGTCAAAAGGTGCAAGTTTGACTTCAAAAAAGTTACTTGCGGTCATTTCTAGAGCATTCTAGAAGCTTGTTTGACGTGTATTGAGCGCCTCCAGATGGTTCATGTATCCCTATGAAAGAGGAACTTATCCCATCAAGAGGGGAGCTATCCCATTCAAAGAGGGGCTTATCCCATTGATGGTGCACCTGATTAACTTCCTCTAAAAAACTATAAATACAGGCAATGGGCCAGAGGGAGGAGAGGTTGAAAGCTGAACATTCCTAAGGGTAGATGCTGCTGGAATTAGGACTCCCTTATAGAGCTTGAGAGGAGAGATTCCCATCCTTTCCTAGCCTTATTTGGAAGTGGGTGAGCTGATCAAAGTAAAGGAAAACTCTTGCTGGACCCTGGGAGGGACGTGCACAACACCAAGGCTCAGGTTGTAATGGTTTCTTTTGTTTCCACTTAATACAAATAAACTCACTTTTCTCAACAGATTGTTATACATGATTTGTTCCATATACTCCTTGGTCTGTATGATGAATATGTTTTATTTTATAAGTTATTCAGGTGCTATGTAATCTTTTGGCTTGTTAGTGAATGCATGTTTCGAAGAGAAGGAGGAGCTCATCTGGATCGGCGAGGCTGGACTACTACAAAGCGTTGGACTAAAGGTATGTTATAAACACCTGATTACTTGTATTCTAAATGCATATTTAGAGAAAGGTAGTGTTTACTTGTCTTGTTTGTCACTAGAAAGCCTTAGCTTCTAGGGAGGTCGGTTTTGTCTGCAAAATTGACTCTTTCCACATGAAAAAATGGTGACTCCGCTAGGGATTTTGTCATGCGGAAAGAGTCAATTTTGCGGACAAAACCGACCTCCCTAGAAGCTAAGGCTTTCTAGTGACAAACAAGACAAGTAAACACTACCTTTATCTAAATATGCATTTAGAATACAAGTAATCAGGTGTTTATAACATACCTTTAGTCCAACGCTTTGTAGTAGTCCAGCCTCGCCGATCCGGATGAGCTCCTCCTTCTCTTCGAAACCTGCATTCACTAACAAGCCAAAAGATTACATAGCACCTGAATAACTTATAAAATAAAACATATTCATCATACAGACGAAGGAGTATATGAAACAAATCATGTATAACGATCTGTTGAGAAAAGTGAGTTTATTTGTATTAAGTGGAAACAAAAGAAACCATTACAACCTGAGCCTTGGTGTTGTGCAGGTCCCTCCCAGGGTCCAACAAGAGTTTTCCTTTACTTTGATCAGCTCACCCACTTCCAAATAAGGCTAGGAAAGGATGGGAATCTCTCCTCTCAAGCTCTATAAGGGAGTACTAATTCCAGCAGCATCTACCCTTAGGAATGTTCAGCTTTCAACCTCTCCTCCCTCTGGCCCAATGCCTGTATTTATAGTGCTTTAGAGGAAATTAATCAGGCCCACCATCAATGGGATAAGCCCCTCTTTGAATGGGATAGCTCCCCTCTTGATGGGATAAGTTCCTCTTTCATAGGGATACATGAACCATCTGGAAGCGCTCAATACGCGTCAAACAAGCTTCTAGAATGCTCTAGAAATGACCACAAGTAACGTTTTTGAAGTGAAACTTGTGCCTTTTGACCTTTACAGGAGTACGCACCCACCCCTTTACAGACAGAGCATACAAGTACGCAGGTATTGTGAACTTGGGGTGCGTACACGCAGGTAAGGCTAAGAGAAACTGTGTACCCAGAGATATATAGATTTTTAAAGACTTTCTCTCTTTCTTGGAGTTTGACATGAAGAGCAGAGGTATGAGACTTGCCAAGGAGGATAGTATGACAGTTGATGGAGCCATACTAACTGCAAATAGTCATGGTGACAAATTTTAGTGTAACAGATTGCCCCCTAAAGTGCGAAGCCTGTAGTAGATTAGGGTTTCATATCATCTAGGAAGGGTGAAGTACTTTATCATTTCAAGGATTATCTTGTCGAGAGCCCAGTCAGAACCTTCAAATATTCAACACAAAATACATATATAAGATCATATCATCGCTGAGGTAGGCATTCCCATACTCAGATCAAAAACTTTAACTAAGAAACTAACTACTGCTCTGATACAGGAACGATTTTGCAGTACATCATAATCATAGACTTGTGTAGACACAGTATAGACGCAACCATCTATTTATAGTTGGTCTACTTATACAATGAATACAAAACTCCTCGCAGCCTGGATGGTGGAAACTAGATCCAGGGTCTTCATTTCTACTTCTCGAAAAGGTACGATTCTATCCATGCGAATAAATGAATTGATGTCGAACATGGTAGAAACCACTTGATTACCAGTCGATGATGTAAACTGTTAACAAGTGTGAGAGAGACCACCAATGATGTCAATGGTTCTCAAAGTACCCAGTACAATCCATGAGATGTGAATGAATGAGCACAGTTCATGTCCGCAAAATTGACTCTTTGCGTCATTATGCTGGGGGAATGTGAACTTATAACAAGCATAGTTTTTCATTTCAACCTTGCGTAAACATGAAACCAGTTATGAGCATAGTTCCTTATCTTGTGTCAAGCTCGTTTAAAAAATGAAACAAGGGTTGTGAGGAAAGTTCCTTTTACTGTGTCAACCTCGTTAAAAAATGAATCAGTGAGATACGAGGATATTTTTTTCCTGTATCAACCTCGTTAAAAAATGAAACAGGCTAGTACGAGGAAAGTTCCTTTTACTGTGTCAACCTCGTTAAAAAATGAATCAGTGAGTCACGAGGAAATTTCCTTTTACTGTGTCAACCTCGTTAAAAAATGAATCAGTGAGTCATGAGCACAGTTCTTTTCCTGTGTCAACCTCGTTAAAAAATGAATCAGTTAGTGAGGAAAGTTCCTTTTACTGTGTCAACCTCGTTAAAAAATGAATCAGTGTGTACTAGGATAGTTTTTTCCTGTATCAACCTCGTTAAAAAATGAAACAGGCTAGTGCGAGGATAGTTTTTTCCTGTATCAACCTCGTTAAAAAATGAAATAGGCTAGTGTGAGGAAAGTTCCTTTTACTGTGTCAACCGCGTTAAAAAATGAATCAGTGAGTGTGAGGAAAGTTCCTTTTACTGTGTCAACCTCGTTAAAAAATGAATCAGTTGCTTAGAGGACAGTTCTTTTCCTGTGTCAACCTTGTTAAAAAATGAATCAGTTATTTGAGGATAGTTCCTGTTACTGAGTCAACCTCGTTAAAAAATGAATCAGGTATGAGGATAGTTCTTTTCTTGTGTCAACCTCCTTAAAAATGAAACAACTCCCTTTTCAAGTTAAATATTGAAAGTAAACCTTCATTCCATCCACCTGGTTGAATGCAATGAAGCCTGGGGGGCATGTACCTCACTTTGCATCATTATCCTGGGGGCATGCGAACTTCTTGAGTAGTTCCTTGTCTTGTGTCAAGCTCGTTTAAAAATGAAACAAAGAGTCTTGAGCATAGTTCCTTGTCTTGTGTCAAGCTCGTTAAAAAATGAAACAAGGGTAGGTTAAGTAGGTAGATTGTAGAGAGTAGTCATGAGCATAGTTCCTTGTCTTGTGTCAAGCTCATTAAAAAATGAATCAAGGATTTTAGAGCATAGTTCCCTGTCTTGTGTCAAGCTTGTTAAAAAATGAATCAAGGTTTTTAGAGTAGAGTTTTTTGTTAGGTAGATTGTAGAGAGTAGTTACGAGCATAGTTCCTTATCTTGTGTCAAGCTCGTTTAAAAAATGAAACAAGGGTTTTGAGGATAGTTCTTTTCCTATGTCAACCTCACTAAAAAATGAAACAACTCCCACAAGTCTTTCCAAGATCTTGAAAGTAAAGCTTCATTCCATCCACCTCATTGAATGCAATGAAGCTTGGGGGGCATGTACCTCATTTTGCGTCATTATGCTGGGGGCATGTGAACTTATAACAAGCATAGTTTTTCGTTTCAAGCTTGCGTAAACATGAAACCGGATCCGAGCATAGTTCTTTTCCTGTGTCAAGCTCGTTAAAAAATGAAACAAATCCTCCTCTAATTGAGTCGAGAGTTTGACTAGACCTCATAGATGTTAGGTTGTATATTTAGGTTAGTTATTTCAGTTTTTTGCATAATTTTCTTAGAGTTTAGGTCGAGTCTTTCAAATGATCTCGTAACTCAACCTTCATTTCATCCAACTGGTTGAATGAAATGAAGCTAGGGGGCATGCGCTCTAGCAGTTATGCTTAGGGGGCATCAAGCACAGTTTTCTCTCTGTTTCAAGCTTGTGTGAAAATGAAACTACTTTGAAGCATAGTTTTTCTCTGTTTCAAGCTTTTGTAAAAATGAAACCTATCTCGAGTCAATTTCAGTTATTTTGAAGACTCGTTAAACTCATGAAAATCCCGAGATTATTTTGCTATTTTTCATTCTCGTAAAACAAATGAAAATGCCGAGTTCTTTCCGTCTTTTCCTACTCGTAAATTAAATTGAAAGTCGGCCATATGAGTACATTTTTATCATTTTTTCGAACTCGTTAAAACTTACGAAAAAGTGAAATCGTAGAGTCATCTTTAAGCCCTTTTCTGACTCCTAAAACATGAAAAGATTGCCGAGCGTTTCTTTTACACTCGTTAAAAAGGAATTAAAAGACGGTCCTCTTATAGCCCTTTTCTGACCGTAAAAACAGGAAAAGATTGCCGGATTTTTGTCGTTTCAAATTCGATATTGGAAATAAAACGACGTGTCCTTGATCGCTTTTAACTTTTCAGGTCAAAGACACTAATCATGAAAGTACTCCTTGGTCGCAAGATCAAGCGGTTCTCTCAAGTATTATTTTATACTTTTTCGGGCTTGGGAGACACAAATTTACGAAAAAGTTCAAACCTAGAGTTTTCTTAAGTTTTTTCAGACTCTCTAAAATTGAAAAATGTCGAGTTTCTCCTATACTGGACTCGTTAAAATTTCACAGTAAAGGACCTGTTCGATTACAAACAGGAATGAACCACTCCTTCTTAGGGTTTGAATCAAAACTAAGTTGGACACATCCGAAGGATGAGCTTATAATCAAGCATATGTTATCCTCCTTAAGCTTGTAAAAAATAAAGAGGTACTTGCCATAAATGGTGGGGGAAAAGAGAGGAAAATGAGCCTATTTGTTATCCTTTGCCTCAAAAGAAGCCCTATCACCACTCTTGAACACGACACTTTTCATTCACCTGGGTTGGGAAATCCTTTGCCTAACAGTTGAGCAAACCACATTGAAAATCTTCAACCGGTTCCGGGTATTAACTTTGGGTCAATTGTCACCAAGCCATCTGTCATGTCGTTATGTGTTCAAGAGGTCACTGCAAATAAACCATTCATCTGCAAAATACCCGTCATCCATCTCGACCATCCCTGAGTCAGTCCTTACAGCTACATTTCTTCAACTTGATCTATGATTTCGTGTTGTGGTCTTGCCTGCAACAGGTCGCTTTCTATCGACATCAACACATTATCTAGAAAGATGACCCAAAAATCGTCAGTACCTTGAATTTTGCATGCATCAATGGCAGGTTTCTCGCCTTTGACGACGATTTACATCATTGACTTTCGATTTAAAGGATTCCGTGAAATATTCGAAATCAACTCATTCATTCACATCTCATGGATTGTACTGGGTACTTTGAGAAAAATTGACATCACTGGTAGTCTCTCTCACACTTGTTAACAATTTACATCATCGACTGGTAATCAAGTGGTTTCTACCATGTTCGACATCAATTCATTTATTCGCATGGATAGAATTGTACCTTTTCGAGAAGTAGAAATGAAGACCCTGGATCTAGTTTCCACCATCCAGGCTGCGAGGAGTTTTGTATTCATTGTATAAGTAGACCAACTATAAATAGATGGTTGCGTCCATACTGTTTCTACACAAGTCTATGATTATGATGTACTGCAAAATCATTCCTGTCCCAGAGCAGTAGTTAGTTTCTTAGTTAAATTTTTTGATATGAGTATGGGAATGCCTACCTCAGCGATGATATGATCTTATATATGTATTTTGTGTTGAATATTTGCAGGTTCCGACTGGGCTCTCCACAGGATAATCCTTGAAATGATAAAGTACTTCACCCTTCCTAGATGATATGAAACCCTAATCTACTACAGGCTTCGCACTTTAGGGGGCAATCTGTTACACTAAAATTTGTCACCATGACTATTTGCAGTTAGTATGGCTCCATCAACTGTCATACTATCCTCCTTGGCAAGTCTCATACCTCTGCTCTTCATGTCAAACTCCAAGAAAGAGAGAAAGTCTTTAAAAATCTATATATCTCTGGGTACGCAGTTTCTCTTAGCCTTACCTGCGTGTACGCACCCCAAGTTCACCAATACCTGCGTACTTGTACGCTCTGTCTGTAAAGGGGTGGGTGTGTACTCTTGTAAAGGTCAAAAGGCGCAAGTTTGACTTCAAAAAAGTTACTTGTGGTCATTTCTAGAGCATTCTAGAAGCTTGTTTGACGTGTATTGAGCGCCTCCAGATGGTTCATGTATCCCTATGAAAGAGGAACTTATCCCATCAAGAGGGGAGCTATCCCATTCAAAGAGGGGCTTATCCCATTGATGGTGGACCTCATTAAATTCCTCTAAAGGTCTATAAATACAGGCATTGGGCCAGAGGGAGGAGAGGTTAAAAGTTGAAAATTCCTAAGGGTAGATGCTGCTGGAATTAGGACTCCCTTATAAAGCTTGAGAGGAGAGATTCCCATCCTTTCCTAGCCTTATTTGGAAGTGGGTGAGCTGATCAAAGTAAAGGAAAACTCTTGCTGGACCCTGGGAGGGTCCTGCACAACACCAAGGCTCAGGTTGTAATGGTTTCTTTTGTTTCCACTTAATACAAATAAACTCACTTTTCTCAACAGATTGTTATACATGATTTGTTTCATATACTCCTTGGTCTGTATGATGAATATGTTTTATTTTATAAGTTATTGAGATGCTATGTAATCTTTTGGCTTGTTAGTGAATGCAGGTTTCGAAGAGAAGGAGGAGCTCATCCGGATTGGCGAGGCTGGACTACTACAAAGCGTTGGACTAAAGGTATGTTATAAACACCTGATTACTTGTATTCTAAATGCATATTTAGAGAAAGGTAGTGTTTACTTGTCTTGTTTGTCACTAGAAAGCCTTAGCTTCTAGGGAGGTCGGTTTTGTCCGCAAAATTGACTCTTTCCGCATGACACATAGCACGCACTATATTTATTTTTGCATGCAATGTTGTTGTTGCTAGTATGCTTGTTTTGTGCCACATGTAAAGCTAATTGTACTAAATTTATTTCACCTTGCAATTCTTTTATTGTAAATGTTCTTGTGTTTGGGATAGAAACTATGCTATATTTATTTTTATATGCAATATTGTTGTTGTCAATTTGGTTTTTTATGATAAAAGGAAATCTAGAAAGTGTTAGATTTCCTTCACCTTGGCAATGTTATTGGAAATGTGCTTGTCTTTGGGCTAGAAGTTGTGCTCTATTTCTTTTGCTATGAAATATTGTTGTTGTAAATTTGGTTCTTTCTTATAGAAGGAAATCTAACACTTTTCAGATTTCCTTCACCTTGGAAATGTGATTGTGTTTATGTTAGAAGGAAATATAGCATGCGCTAGTTTTCTTTTGGCATGAACTGTTGTTTTTGGTAGTATGCTTGTATTTATGCTACATGTAAAGCTAGCATGTGTTAAATTTATTTTACCTTGTGGCATTGTTATTGGAAATGTGATAGCGTTTGTGATAGAAGTTGTCCTAGATTTACTTTCCATGCAATGTTGTTGTTGGAAATATGCTTTTCTTCATGCTGGAAGCAAATCTAACACACTAGATTTCGTTCACCCTATAATGTTGTTCTGCGCTTGTGCTTGTGTTATGCATAAATCTAACAAGTGTTATATTTTCTTCACCTTGCAATGTTTTTACGTGACATGGTTCTATTTTGGTTCGAAGAAATCTAGCATGCACTAGATTTCTTTCTCACTAGAATGTGGTTGTTGGGAATATGCTTTTGTTTGTGCTAGAAGTAAATATTACCATGTGTTAGATTTCTTTTACCTAGAAATGTTATAATGTGTTTGTGTTTGTGGTAGAAGGAAATCTAGCATACACTTCATTTCTTTCACCCGTCTATGAGTTTATTGACAATGTGGTTGTATATGTGTTAGAAGGACATCTAGTGTGCACTAGATTTCTTTCGCATTGCAATGTTGTTGTTGGCAATTCAAATTGTTTGTGATATAAGGAAATCTAGTATGCATCATATTTCATTCACCTTACAATGATGTTATTGGAAATGTGCTTGTGATTGTGCTAAAAGGAAATCTAGTATATTCTAGATTTCTTTTTCCCTAGAATGTTGTTGGTAATATGTTTGTGTTTATGCTATAACAAAATCTAACATGCACTAGCTTCTTTAGCCCTACAGTGATATTTGTTTATGTTTGTGCTAGAAGGAAATCTACCACACAATGGATTTCTATTTTCTTGCAATGGTGTTTTTGGCAATATGCTTGTTTGTTCTAGAAGTAAATCTAATATGCAGTATGTTTATTTCACCCTACAATATTTTTATGTGCTTATGTTTGCAAGAGAAGGAAATATAACATGTGTTAGATTTCATTCACCTTGAAATGTTTTTATTGGTGACATGTTTGTGTTTGAGATATAAGTACAAAGAATATGTTAGATCTAATTCACCTTGCAATGTTATTGGAAATATGCTTATGTTCGAGATAGAAGAAAATATAGCATGAGATAGATTTCTTTTACCCTACAATTTTGATGTTGTTAATATGTTTTTGTATGGTGGAAGTAATTCTAACATGCACTAAATTTATTTTGGAATGGAATATTGGTGTTAGAAAAATGCTTATGTTTGTACTAGAATAAAATCTAGTATGTAATAGATTTGTTTTTCAATGCAATATTGTTGTTGGAAACATGCTTGTATTTGTGCTAGAATGAAATATAACCTGCATTGGATTTCTTTTTAAATGCAATATTGTTGGAAATGTAGTTGTGTTTGTGCGATAATGAGTTCTATCACACGTTGGATTTTGTTTTCCCTACAATATTATTGTTTGAAATGTGCTTGTGTTTGTGCTAGAAGCAAATCAAGTGTATGCTAGATATCTTCCACCCTACAATGTTTTTTTTGGCTACCAACTTTGATTTTTCCACCCAGGGTTCATAAAAACTTGGAGGTGACAATGTTGTATACACTGTAGAGGTAATGGTCTAATATTGTCTCTTTTAAATTGGGGTGATAGACCACTAGGGTTTTTCAAACTAGTATTCTATGGACTAGAAGGAGTTTGTCTACGAGATGGAGGAGGGAAAAATATCATTAATGAAAGAAAATAAATGAAACCTACTTTAAGGAATGAAAGATTGAATTGGAAGATGCTATAAAGTGACATGAAATCATATAGATACACATTTTACTTGCAGAACAAACCTAACTTAAACTTGTTTAGAGCATGTGATGATTTAGAATAACTGAGCATGGAATCTGATCTAAGAAGTATTATTACTTCTGCATGCATGTGCTAATTTAGGAATTATAGAAAAATCCCTTTTGATATTTTAATTTTATGAATGAAAATGCTAATTTTCACTTGTTCTTTACTGGGGGAGACATGTATGGACGGAAAGGTATGGACTTGTCTCAAGGGTACGGAAGCCAAGTGGAGACCTAATCTAAGATCAAATGACAATTTATACTAATTTCAAGCTTAAAACAGGCTGCTACATGGTTTCCTGTGGTACTACTACAGGATGTCCTAGTTCTACCATAGGATGCATTGTTTTACTACAGGAAGCAGGTCAAAAGCTTAGGAGATGGTAGGAAAGGTAGAATGAAGTGTTGAAATGTATTTGATGGAGAAATAATGCATGGAGGAGGTGAACATTATCAAAGTCTCAGTAAGATGCTTCAAGATGGTTGGATTTTCTCAATGGAAATGAAATTTTTTCTTACAAAACAAGAATTCAAATTTAGGGTTTACTAGAGTTTGGGAGCATGGGTGGATAGGACTTGGATGAGGTGAATGAGGTGAAGCCTACCTACAAATTAGAATCTTGTGCAACAACATACAAGATTTTCTTCATTTATTCACACATTCATCTATACATGAAAATGGTTATCGAATGGAAGAAAACAAAGTTATTATTAGCTAATGGATAAGTTCATAAATAGAAGTGTTTTGAAACCATAGAAAAACTTAAAGTATCAAAATGACAATTGAAAATAATCCTAAGAAACTCAAAGACAATGTTATATTCATCAAGAAACCCTAGATTATGTGGTAATCAAACAAGAAATATGTTTTTGGGTTGCGTGAATGGAACCCTCTAGTCATGATCCCATAAGGGAGATGATTTGAAAGCTACTATCACAAGATTTTCTGGAGTGTCTACTACTACTAAGATACCACTGTTATAACTATCCAAAAATGAAAGCGAACTAATTAATCATCTAAACACTTGCATATTAACAAAAACAAAATCACTTTAACAGATAACTAGCAATGTAATCTAAGCATACATGTACAAAAAGAGGAACCGTTGCTGCTAGGGTTAGGCCCTATTGCAAGAGCTTCAACCCCTCGGAGTCATCTAAATGGTGGATCAGGGGAATTCTTCTCATTTTCATTAAAATATTAAAAATACATGAGTTGTCAATCACAATGTCTTATATAAAAAATGCCTCTTGAGTACAGAAAAAAAGAAAAAAAGAAAAAGAAGAAGTTGAATCCTAACAAGTCTCTAGGCCTTCTTATCTATATAACTGAAGCTACCAACATATTCTTAAATTTAGGTAGGCTTGGCTTTAAAACTAGAGATCAACTGGTCTTCAACAATCACTAGATTTCTTGCAAATGATCTTAATGGCTCAACTTCTTGTAACTCTGAGTTGATGAAATCTAGTGGAGGAATATTTGAGTGAGTGAGGAGTTAAGTAGGGATATCTAATCTCCTAAAATCCCTCTTTCTTGTCTACTTCAAGTTCCTGCACTTTAATTAGCCAAAATTTTCTCCAACACCTGCAATCAATGCACATTAGACAACAAGACACGACAACTCATCTTTACCCTTCTCAATAAGAAAAATATAACAAAACATGTAAATAAATGTGAGAAACGTTGATTTTAATAAGTTTGAGAGTGGCATTAAGGTCCATATAATTTACCCATTGATGAGCCTCATCACTATGTACACTTGTAGAGGCTTTCTTTGTAACTCCCAAGTTTAATCATCTTGCTACCTCACCGAGACCCTCAATTGCCCCTCAACTTTAGACAACTTATCTGCTCACTCAACACACACCCTTATAAGCTCCTCAATTTTGCTATTTTTTTGCAAGATGATGCCTTGGACTATCTGGATCTCTTGCTTCAATGCCAAAAGATTTGTCATGAAATGGTCAATATTGTCATGATGACTACTAACTAAAAGTGCAACAATTATGCTATATGCTTATGCATATATCTGCTCCTTATCAATGGCTAGTCCAAAACATGGTTGCTTATCTTCCTCTATCATGAGCTCAATATGAAACTCTAACTGGATCTCAACAAAATGCTTACCACGCATACTATTTATAACATCCTTCTCAGCTGACTCATGCTCCACCATATGTTTCCCATGCTAAATCGTCACTGTGACTCATCACCCTGAATATATCCCATAGGGTCCACTGACTCCCCAATATACACAACAAAATATATGCATTGCCTATAGTAAGCAAACCCACATGACTACTCATGCTGCTTAGAGGCACCCTCATATGAAGCCATGGACTAATCCAAATAAGAATCACCATCTTCAGAGTTCGAAGGAATATCCTCCTTCTATTCCCCTTCTGTCTCCTTAGTGTTACCCATGCATGAGTGTTGAGGTCCCCAAGGTTCCTTGCAACTAAAGAAATGACCATTTTTCCTCATGTCATTCTTATTGCATGTTTGGTCATGAAAAATCCATCACAGTTCCTCCTGAGTCAATTGTATCCTGAATAGCCCAATTTTATGCTCAAACAACCTTTTTTCTAGTTTATAGTAGCAGGTGGAACCAATAGTTCCTCCCTTGAAATGGCCAATAATATAGACTATAACACCCTGCAAATGACGTCACGTCCTCCCATGCATGAACATAAAATAGACAGCATGTGTGTTATAACCATGTCAGGATGATGTTTTGTAATTTTGAATAAGCACTGAAACATCGCAAGATCAAATCCTCACATTCCATCTCAAACATGAGGTCATAATATCTAGCCAAGGCCATGACTTCTAGAATCTCATGCCTCTTCTCAAAGGTATTAACCTCATTGTTATCCAAATCCTCAAAGGTCTCCACTATCTGTCTGAAAACTATCCTCATAACATCATCGCTATAAGGAGGTATAGGTGGGGTTAGTCTCATGATGCTACCGAGACAAGATGCAAATATAATTTTTACCCCTTCATAATCTTTGTTCAAGAACTTATGTTCTATGAGAGTAAGCATATCTAGTTTCAGAGCCGAAATAGTTTCTTCCCTTCTAACTAGTTTACTTCAGAAGGGTGTTCAATGAGTTTATTTATTTTGAAAATGAATTTCCCTGTGACCCTCGTGTTTTAAATATGTCCCAAGTTTAAATATTGTGTGTCTTACTTTCATCACATTTTGCACATCCTAGACCTGCTCTTGCCAAAGAAGGGCATGAAACCCTCTTGAGAATGTTTTTTTGTTCTGCTTTATTTTTTTCTCCAATGTTACATCTTCTATATTATTCAATATTTTCAATTAATTAAGAGTTCTCTGAACTTCTCCATAACTTAATGATAATAAGTGTTGGCATTATGAAATAGGTTTGGCACTATGACACAGGTGTTGTCCTTGATGGCAACTCACTCAAATGACAGATCACAGTTCAGGCTCTCAGAATGAAGAAAAAAGAGATATACACAGGTTCCACTTAACAAAGCCACATATACATGCAAGATATCCAACCAAAGGGCATGTATGCGTATACACACATTTTCATGGATAGAAAAGCACGTACAGTTTGGAAATCTTGGTTTTTGGTCCTTGGTGTTTGGACCATGGTATCTTGTCCGAAGTGTTGAACCTAGGTATTTGGACCCAGGTATTGGTTCTAAGTGGTTTTGCACCATGGTCTTGAGTAAGGCCTAAGACTATAAAAGGTGAAGGAGATCATTAGGCAAAGACACTCAAGGATTGAATATCTTATGAAGAGCAAGATCTAGAATACTGGTCTTTGGGTTATGGTGCATAATTGGATCTCAATCAAGGAGGAACCTGAGCGCTAGAAGAAGGATAAGTTCTATTGATGGGTCAAGATCTTAAGGCTTGAAGAGAAAAATCTTTGTGTGATTTTGATCTGTTATGGTTGGCGCATGACTTGATCTATAACTTGGATGTTCTGGGTATAATTGATGTCTGAATAATTGAAAAGGATAAATTATCTTTTATAGAACTGTACACAGGTTCAACATAGCAAATACATATATACACACTGGTTCGGTAATTCAAAACATCGTATATGTAGGTTTGCCTTAATATATCAGCATATGCACGTAGGTTCTACATATTGAAGTAGCATATGTCGCATAAAATATGTTTTAGCTACTCCTATTTATTACTGCAGTGTTCTAGGTTCAGGATTGGTTTCTGGTTACTGTTATTGTATTCTGGTTACAACATTCAGAGAAGTGATTTTTTGATTCAATTTTGGTTGGTGCAAAGGAGATTGATTGATGCAGATATATTTGATGTTTGATTAATGCTATTAATGGTTCCAGTCTGAAAATTTATGAAACGTGGTCCCTGGAATAAAAGAGAAGGTTCTAGCCTTCTATAGGTCAGCACCTATATACTAGTGCATCAGTTGGTACAAGAGCTAAGGGGGTTGTAGCTCCCTTACAGGAGAAGCTAGAGAATGAGAGAAGATTGTAGCCTTCTGCAGGTAGAACCCTGCGTACTGGTATAAAATTGCACTGGTACAGAAATATTGTAAAAGGAAGTTTCTTATTAAAAGAAGATAGAGACGAATTACAACAGGTCGTTTTCACCCACTTTAGGTTTCCACCTTATATCATGTGTTCATGTGTGTGATTACTTGTACTGTTTACTGCACTTGATTACTTTTTTATGGTTCTGATACACAAATTAAGATCAGCTAACTAAATTAGAAGTCTGTAAGATATACGTGGTTTTCTCTAAACATACTTGCGTATATATGCAGGTTTAATTAACAGAAGTAGTGTATATCAACTCTTTTATGAAAATGAAAAATTGTTAAATTGCTAATACTGATTCACCCCCCTCTCAGTATTATTTCTAACAAATAAGTACATCAGGAGTACACAATAGTGACTTGTTAACTCAATACATAGACCTCTCACATCAAGACATACTCGTCCCTCATAACTCACAATCAACAATTACAAACAAGTCTAAATATAATATGAACACCTTGTGTAGACTCACCATGCTCTCTCACTAACTTAGCAATGACAAATTTTAACAAATAGTTAGCAAACAATACTTTTGTCAAACGCTTCAAAAATAAAGTGGAAACACTTGCAACATAAACGCATATGAGAGGAAAATGCTTGAGAGAATTATAATGCTCAAATTAATTCAATACAAAATTTTATGCATGAAAACCTATACTGAATGAAATAGACCCAAGTGTTGGAAATGGCCCAGACAGGTAGCATGCACTACCCAAAAAATATTGTCGTTACTACTAAAGAAGACTGGAAGTTTCTACTCTCAAAACTGCTGAGAAATTTTTGAAAATTTAACTTGGAGCTCCTCGCACCAAAACCATAAAACTGAGCATATGTTTCACTTAACTCCAACCTGAGATCAAGCCCACCAAGTTGTGTGAATTACCTAGCTTACCAATAAAATGAATTATTGAAGGAATGCTGATTTACAACACAAATACTACCCAAAAAAGTTTGAAATTTTAACCACGAACTCCTATCATAAAACCCATAAAAACACATAAAAATATTTGGCATATTTCAGCTGCTCTGGAAATCCCCAATTTAGTGTGAGTTTTTGAGTCCCAACAAAATTTACGATTTTCCTAAAAAAAATATCCAGAAGTAATTTTGTCGTAATTTTAATAAATTCCAACAAAAATTTAGATAGTTAGTGAATCACAATTTTTATTGAAAAATGTCACAACATGAAGCCCACCAAATTATTAATAATAACAAGGAAGTGTCTTTTCACCAATAAATTGAACTGCTACAAACTAATTTGACCCAACAAAAAAAATTCAACATGACAAGAGAAATTTAGCACGATAAGATAATTTTTGCCTAACATGACAAATTTCCCTAAGCAAAATAATCTCGATTTCACAAAATGATAAATTCGGTCCAACAAAATAATTTTGACTGAGTGAAATAATTTTAGTGCAGTAAAATATTTTTTTCTTAGCCAGATTATTAATTTTAGCCCTGCAAACCAACATTACTCCATCCAATCTATTCTCTTCAACACTTTGAGAAATCAATTGCAACAATTATTCTCGGACAAATAGATTAAAAATTCTAATTCACAAATTTTTCTCAATTATCCTTTAGGAGCATTACAACAACTTTGATTTTAACCCACAACTAGCCAAAATCATGCTCTAATGTCCCCTTCAAAATATTTGGCAAAAATAATGGTGATTCCATTACAAAAAAATTATCCCATAAAGTACATGCATAAAGTACCATAAATTTATAATAATTTTTGCCAAATATATTTTTAATCTACAAATATAGCCCAAAAAAATACACAATAAAGATACTATGAGAAATTCATGATATTTCTACAACACAATAAATAACCAGAAATGTCGAACACAAGGAAAATGTAGCTAATCTTGGCTTTATTATATTAACCATAAATAGGAGTAGATGGAAATATGAAATGTTGGAAATAGTTGAGAAGATCAAACAACTACTCCAAACTAGATCTAGCCTCAAAATATGTTTGTTGCAATGCTAGATCTAGCTTCTCAAAACGAAGTTGCAACCAATAAGCACTCCTGTGAATTTTGAATGAATTCACCAAGGGGAGAGAAGCATTCTCACCAATTGTCATTGAAATCACCTCGAGGTTTCCATCTTCGGGTTACTGCTAAAGCTAGGAACTCCTGGTTCTCCAAACCTGTTCACATGAAGAAAACTACTCACATATGTTCCAAATGATGTCCTCCCCCTACTTTTAAAGACTCCTTATATAGATCTCCGAGTCTCTAGGAAAATAAAAATGAGGACATGACAGATAGAAACCAATTTGGTCCTTAGCAAAGTGGTGTAGCTAAACAAGATTAGGAAGATGGCATAAGAGGTTATTTTTTGATGTTTTCACTAGTAAATGCACGTTGAGTAAGTGGTTGAGTATGTGGACATAGAAAAATTGCAACACTACTTGGATATATCCTGTAATGTTTGATTCATGCATGGGGCTAGATGTTGTGTATTGCTAGGTTGGGGAATGATTCTCATAAATATATTCATGGTAGATTGCTTTGGGGACCACTGGTCTTATTTCTAAACCAATTGGAGCCTTGAGCTTGATGCTCGTACTAAAAGGACGAAGGTCAACTTAGCTTGGGTCAGGCTTCTAGGCAGTCCTTTGGTTCTCTCAATGATGGATATATTTGAGGAAATCAACAATAATTTTTATTCCTCTTGGCATCTTAATATTCCTTTCAAACTACAGGCTAGATAGGCATGTCTTGAATATTAGCCAGCTCAAATCTAGTTATGGTCATGGACATCATCATACCCATAAGCTTCAAAGATAAATAATCAAGTAGTGGTTGGACTATGAAGATGTCCCCTCTAGATGCAATCATTAGCACTCTTATACCCATATAAAGTTTGATTTCCGAGTGGATCATAAGTATTAGAAATGGGTTATAAATTTGTCTTTGACCCCATCATCCCTTCTAAATTGAAATCTAAAAATGAGGTAGAGGAAGAAGTTGTATTCATGTTTTCTTTTGTACCTATGTATGTAACACCTAGATCCATTGTTTCAAAGCTAGTCCCAGGGAAGTTGTCATCTTCCTAGGCTATGTCCCCCGATCCCATCATTTTTCTCATTTTCCTATTTTTAAAAAGCCTTCTATTGAACATTGTGTTTTTGATTTGGTACTACTTGGTATTACTACGCCTAGTTTATCATCTCCCACCTTCCTACCTTGGAAGGGCTCATTGTCAGAATTTGTTCCGCTGGTGAGTTGTAAGAACTCACCCCCTCATTCCCCTTGTCGTATTTCTCCCCCACACCCTAGAAAGTAATGGTTTCAATCTAAGGCCATATTATAAACCAACCTTGATCTTAGAGTATTCATAGGCCTTAGGGGCACTGGCCTTGCTAATTAGGGGTTTGAGTGATATTACCCCTATTTTGGGTACAAAAGTAGGCTGAGGTCGAAAGTATTTCTTAACTTCTGCTCCGCAAGATACACAAGGAGGAATTAGGATGGGAAGACAACACTATGTAAATGGGTATTTTAGAGCATTGACCCTCAGAGTGGTGCCTCTTAAATGTTCTATGATATAACTATTGTTATTTAGCCAACCCTACCTAGAGAATAGTGTTGAGGAGGCTCGTTCAAAAGAATATGTTGCATATTTTTTTACTTTATGAAACCATGATGGAGGGGATTAGGATTCTTCCCTCCTTTTCATCCTTTGCATGGGTTGGTAATTTTTTTCCCTAGATGCAATTGGGAGGTCTACCAGTCTTGTTTATGGGTGGAAGAACATAGATTTTCAACTTCAGTTAGCTTCTTCACCCCATAATTCTTTAAATATTGATTTTCTCTCTAGACCTAGTCCTCCATTTGTTAATTTTAAACATATATGGCCCCTATCAACAAATGGATCCCTTTTTGGAAACTATTTTCTCTCTTCCAATCATCCTCTCCAATCCATTGGTCCTTGCGGGGGATCTAAAATTTTCACTTGGGTGAAGGGAAATTTGGAGCATTGTTTCCAAGATTAATCCCCTAAATGACCTTTTTATGTGGAATATAGATTAGTTTCTTCTTTTATATATTCGTCCTACAAATATTCTTCCTACATGGTGAGGTAATAGGGCCATAGAAGAAATGATTTAAAAGAGGCTTAATGAATTTCTCATTTTGAGATAATGGGTAGATGAGAGATTGTGACAGTGGTTCGTTTAAGGTGAAGCTTAGACCATATTTTTATTCTATTTGATATTAATGAAGATCCTCCAAATCTTGCCAATCTATTCAATTTAAACCCTCATCGGCTCAAGGATTCATCTATCCTACAACGCATAAGAAATATATGGATCCCTCTCTCTTAAAATGACCGAGAACCTTCCTTTCTCCAATTTCAATCAAATCTAAAAAGGGAAGAAGAAACTACTGTCACTTTGTAAAATAAATACATTAATCAAACTCCATGTTTCTATAGGTTGTCAAAGCAAATCTTGGGGCCCTTCAAGAAGAAGAGTGATTTGGAATGCTAAGAAAAGAACAACTTGAAGAAGTAAAATTGTTGAAGTCCATAAGTAAAACATTTGCATACATAAGGAGTGGAGGATGATAAGAAGAGCCATATTGCTCCAAGTATGAAATGTGAACACTAAATCATTCCACCACTATGTAATTCATATGAAATCCATCAATATAATTTGGTCCATAGTTAAGGATGATGGTTCTTAATCCTCCATCTTCCAGGATATTACTTAGGAAGGAACTAATTATTTTTTGAATCTCTATAGAGGGGGTGGACGAGCAAACATAGATAATATTCTAAGAGCGGCAATAGATTTTCCTCAGTTTGTGGATTAAGAAGACAAGGAGGCTCTAACGGAGCAAATTTCAATGGACGAGCTTGGATCCACCATTCATAGCGTCCAAAAATGAAAATGTCCTAGGTTGGATGGGCTTCCTATCAAATTCTATATTGGCCAATTCAAATTTATTGGAGAGGATCTCTTTGAAATGGTGGAATACTCTAGACCTAGAGTGAATATTTTAGCTCCTTTTAGCACTGCTTTCATTTCCTTTATCTCAAAGGAAGATAACCCCTCCTCCATAGATCACTCTAGACTTGTATTTCTTTGCAACTCCATACACAAGATCATACCTAAAATCATAGCTTAGTTCCTAACAAAATTATTTCAAACAACTTCTCCCGTAAATAATTTGGGTTCCTCAAGGGTAATCAAATACATTATGCAATTGCTCTAGCTCAAGGGGTACTCGACATTATTGATACCGACAATCATAAGGCTATCGTCTAAATGTGCATTTATCAAGGCAATAAATAGGGTAAATTTGTTATATATAAAACTACTTCTACAACATTTTGGTTTTCACCACTTGTTTGTAGCTTGGATCCTTGGTTTGATCTCCTTAGCCACTTTTGCACTTGTTACAAAGAGTGAAACTTCCCCTATTTTCAGTTTAAGTCAAGGGTTGTGAAAAGGATTCCTTGTTTATACTCCACTCCTCCTTCTAGTGGTAGAATGTCTCAATAAAATTATAAATGTTGCTCTTTCTCTTCTCCTGCTCAAAGGAATATCTATGGGAAATCAATGCACTTTCACATATTCTTTTAATGGATGCTATTCTCATATTTTTTGAAGGATCATTTAGAGTTCTACATGCATTAGACTTAGGTCTAGATGCTTCCAGTGAGGTTATAGGAATGGTAATTAATGAATCAAAATCCTCGATTTTCTTCTATGGTATGGAAGAACATGACAATATCCAATTCAAAATGCTCCTAAATATCTAGGCTAGGGATATTTTAAATGGTCTAATATACCTAGGTTTTCATTTAATGTGAAATAACTATTTAAAACAGGATTAGCTTTCGATGAAGGAAAACTTGAAAAATGAATATCTACCCAGTGCTTCCTATGACTCTCCCAAGCTAAAAAGTTCCTATCATAAAATTAATTATTAAAGAAATTCACAATTTTCTGAACACTCTTACATGAATTCCTAAATGAGTTCTTAAGAAAATTAGGAAACTCACCCTCTAGTTACTCTAGTCTGGAAATAAATAGAAACACATTTTTACAATGACAACCTGGAAATATTTTACAATGTTCACTTATACTCTACCATCCAAATTAGTTCACCTATACTCTTGCATCCAAAATTTGTTCGCGGCTCATACGTGGGGCAAGGATTGTGGGCACAATTTATTGCTAAGAAATATATCCATCCCACCTCCATGTCTAAATGGATATTATCCATATCAAAATCATCTACCTCAAGTTCTATCATATGGAAAGCCACTGTAAATGTCTGCCTTGTTTGCAATGGTTGAGGTTGGTCTATTGGATATGGGGCAAGCTACCAAATTAGGCAATATAGTTGCTTAGGTAGTTCAAAAAATGAAATTTTCTTAGTGGACCTCATCCTTGCATTAAACCGAGCATGAATTTTCAATATTGCACAAGCATCTCCATAGAGAGATGGTTTCTAGTAGTGGATAATCAATGAGTTGTTGCATCTAGAAGGATTCTTAGTTTCTAGATGGAACAATTATACTAGTTCTGTTAGGATTTCCCACACTTCTCTCTCAAAATTTCTAGATCAAATTTATTCTAGTTCAAATTCGCATCTACTCTTCAAAGCAAGGATACATATCCATTATGTAAGAAAATGTTCTCTTCCCTCTCCCTTGTGGAGAAAAAAACTGTGGACTTTTTTTTTCTAGCCAAGGTAAAGTTTCATATGTGGTTATTATTGAAGAACAAAGCTCCTACTTAAGACATCTTACAAAATCATAAGTTGTTCCGACTTAGGATGTCTTACAAAAAAATGAAGTTTTAGGGATGAGATAGATTCCATCTTGCAAAGAATGTAAGAATATCACCTACCCCTTCCCAATCGAGGTTTGGAGTGAGATCATATGGTTAAAAGGAAAATCCTTCAAAATGGCATGGATCCTCACTAGAAAATGCCAAGAAAAAGGTATTTTGTTTATTAGTTAGACTATCCACTTAAAAAATATGGGTTTCAATTCATATCTAAACATTTTAATTTTTTTATTTTGGAAAAAGATATTTTTATTGAAAATTTACTCACATGGCTATATGAATTAAATGGTTGTTAATTTCATAAAGACAATCGAAGATAAGCATAACACTTCATCATAAATTTAAATTTTCAAAAAAAAAAGGCAACTTATAAAAATTGACTAAAGCATATATATATATATATATATATATATATATATATATATATATATATATATATATATATATATATATATATATGCGCAACTTTTTTGGAGTTTTCAGCAAGTTTCTAGTTCGAATCGGACTAATTTTTTTTTCATCAAATCTTGATTTGTGTCGTTTAAACTTACTACATATATGGATTCACCACCCTAAAAAACCCTTGGAACACTTAAATTGTGAAGAAATCACCTGTCAAAATTCTGATTTCAATGAATCCCTATAGGATTCTAGACAAATTAGATAAAAAACATAAAGCAATTTTTTTTTTTAAAAGCCGGCTACTCTTATATATATATATATATATATATATATATATAAGTTTTAAACGTATATACGTTAAAAATATACATAACAAGATTCTTACAACATAAAAAGTTTTCTTTGACACTTGTTCATATGACATTTTTTTAAGCAATCAATTTGTTTAAAAAAAGAGAAATGAAATACCTAGTTATGAAATAAATCTCAACCTTTGTTATGTGATTGGCCATAAAAATAGTCATAAATATTTTCTGAAAATTAACTACAATATATAAAAAGCTATAAGCAAATATTTTTACAAAAAACTAAAAATATATATAACATAAAAATATTAATATTAATAAATTAGGAGAAGACATAAGTTGGTTTTCACTTGTGTTACAAAAATAGATTTAGAATGAAAAATATTTTTGAAAGATTAAAAAAAATCAAAATTTATGAAGCTCCATACAAATAAAATGATCACATTCTAATATAATGTACATCTCTTTCTATACAATATTGGGTGCTGCCCCAACCTAAACTCAAATTAGTGATGAACCAATTTACATCTTTTTCCATACAATAATGGATGCTGCCACAACCTAAATTCAACCTAACTTAGTGATGAACCAAAAAACATTAAAAGGAAAAAAAATTCAAAACTATTCAACACTGGTAAAATAAAAAACAGGAATGCAAAATATATTAACCCAAGAAACCTTAAATAATAGAACTAGTAAAAAATGGAATAATAAACTAAATCAAACTTCCATAATGTCCATGTCTAACACACTTGCGTATATATAGAAGTGCACCCACCAAATTGCTATTCTGATCTAGTTATTAAGGTGTTCATAAAAAAGTTGCACGTTATAAGGAATCAAATTTGTTATTTAAAAATCTCTCCCACGTTGATGATCGTATCTAATAAATTACATCAAGGTGGTGATAAATAAGTTGCACATTGTAAATAAAAAATTTTAATTTAAAAGTCTCTCACGCCTTCCACCATGAATACAGGAAAATAGTTGTATGGTAAATCCAATTTGACCGGAACCAAAAACATTGACAAACAACTATTGTGAAAGTAATATCACAAACGAAGAAAAAATTCAAAGTGCAATAATTATTTAAAATAGTATTAGGTTTGGATGATAGAAAAAATTGAAAAATGCATATCTACACCGTGCTTCCTATGACTCAGCCGAGCTAAAAGGTTCCTGTAATATGATTAATTATTAAAGAAATTCCCAATTTTTGGGCCACTCTCGCATGGACTTCTAAAGGAGTTCTTAAGAAAATCAAGTAGCTCACCCTCTAACTACTCTAGTCTAGAAACAAGTACAAACACATTTTTACAATGACAATTTGGAAACATTTTACTTTGTTAACATATACTCTACCATCCAAATTAGTTGACCTATATTCTAGTATCCAAAAGTTGTTGGGGGGCTCATACTTGGGGCGAGGATTCTGGGCACAATATATTGCTAAGAAATATATTCATCCCACCTCCATGTCTAACGTGATAATATCCATTACAAAATCATTTACCTCAAGTTCTATATGGAAAGACATCGTAAATGCCTACTATATCGTTTGCAATGTCCTTGGGTGGGTAGTTCACAAAATGAAACTCTCGTAGTGGACCTTATTCTTGTGTTAAACAAAGCATGAACTTTCAATATTGCACGAGCATTTCTATAGAGAATTTCTATAGAGAGATGGTTTCTAGTAGTGTATAATGAATGAATAGTTGCATTTAGAAGGAGTCTTAGTTGTTAGATGGAACAATTATATCAGTTATGTTAGGATTTCCCACGAATTTCCTACACTTCAAATTCAAGCATTACTCTTCAAAAGAAGGATACATATCCATTCTATAAGAAAACGTCCTCTTCCTTCTCCCTTGTGGAGAAAAAAGTTATGGATTTTTTTTCTAGCCAAGGTAAAGTTTCATATGTAAAGTTTCATATGTGGCTATTACTCATGAACAAAGCTCTGGTTTCAGATGTCTTACAAAATAGGAAGTTGCTCTGACTTAAGTTGTCTTACAAAAAAGGAAGTTTTAGTGGCCAGATAGATTCCATCTTGCAAAGAAAGTATCAAATTCATACATCATCTCTTTATCACCAACCCCTTCTCACTAGAAGTTTGGAGTGAAATCATAGGGTTAAAAGGACTATCTTTCAAAATGGCATGGATCCCCACTAGAAAATGCCAAGAAAAAGGTATTTTGTTTATTAGTTAGACTAAGCACTTAAAAAATATAACTTTATATATATATTATGTGTGACTTTTTCGGAGTTTTTGTTCGAATCCGGCTAAAAAATTGTCATCAAACCTTGATTTGTGTCGTTTAAACTTGACTAAATAGATGGAATCACCACCCTCAAAAACCCCTAGGAACACTTAGATTGTGAAGAAATCACATGTCAAAATTGTGATCTTCATAATGTTTGTTGCAATACTCACTTTTCTAGCCTTTTACGATGTCAAAATTATAGTGAGCTATGAGGTTTCTCTTGGAGCTTTTTGAGGATAGGAATAAAATCTTAAATCAAACTAATAATTCATTTCTTCAGGTCTGATAGACCAAGTTTGGTCTGAGTGGAAATTAACCACCATCATCACCATCAATGAATTCCTACAAGATTCTAGACAAATTTGATCAAAACCATAGTTTTCATTACAAAACCATGCATATCCACATAGCTAAAAACCATAAGTCATTTCATGACACTTGTTCATATGACATTTTTTAAAGAAATCAATGTGTTAAGAAAAAAAAGAAAGGAAATACCTACTTTTCAAATAAATCTCAATCTTTGATATCTGATTAGTCCTATGAATAGTCACTAATATTTTCTGAAAATTATCTACAATATATATAAAAAAATAAATAAGCAAATATCTTAAGAAATAAATTAAAAAATATATAACATAGAAATATTAATATTATTAAATTAGAGAAAGACCTAAGTTGGTTTTAATTTGTATAACAAAAATGGATTTGAAATGAAAAGTATTTTTGAAAAATTTGAAAAAGCCAAACTTAATCAAACTTTATACAAATACAGTGATCACATCCTAATATAATGTACATCTTCTTCCATACAATATTGGGTAGTGCCCCAACCTAAACTCAAGTCAGTGATGAGTTGGAAATAATTAATTCCTACTTGTCTATGGTTGTAATTTTTTATTTGAGGAGTTTGTTCCTACATAATAGGAATAAGCTAGAATATATTTTCTCCTAGTTTAGTGTGTGGTTGAGAGAATCTCTCAACCACACTACTGTATGTCTAAGATAACATTCCTATCTTAAGACTATTGATTGTATAAATATGTGTGTAATTTCCTCATTCAATAATTAATAGAATATATTATTGAGTGTCTGTAATTTTATCTTGGTATCAGAGCCCGTAAGGACCAGGGCCTCGGCCCTGGTCCCTCCTGGGCGGAAGAAAATGATTGAGTGTATAACTTCATTATTTGTTTGTCCATCGAAAGTTGTGTGGGTAATGAGCGATCTGCGAGAGTGGTGCTGATCTCGATTTGTGTACACTGTGTACACTGCATCCGCCGATGGCACAATCAAAATCTATTCCGGTGGAGGTGATTCTTCCGTTTTCATGTGGGAGGTCAATAAATTGATAGACAACCTGAGCATATCTGTCACTGCTGAGTTGAGAGGACATAGGCAAGCTGCGTTGTGCTTAGCGGTTTGAGGCGTGAGCAGGTGAGACAGATGCAGGAGAAGGTGATTAGTTTGATTCCGCATGTTATTTACACAATGCAGACGACGACGAGCGATTCAAAGGCGGCGGGATCGGTTCGGGATGCGTTCGATATCGGCGTGGAGAGGGTGGTGCAGTCGATGACACAGCAGTGAAGACTATGAGGAGGAGACAACCACTATAGGATTCGAAGCCGAGGTTCATGATGATACTGCCACGGATTAAAGTTTACAACAGATTGCAGAATAAACTCAGAGATATCTCCAAAAGAGTGGCTCATAATGATTCAGCGGTGTGTATGTCATCCAAAATGTTGGAATTCATGGCCAAAATACTGATTTCCAGAGGCATGACTCATATTAGAAGCTTCTTTGTTTTAGAGAACAGGCCCCGGGCAGTAGGCTTGCTGGAGGAGGTTGTTCGAGGTTCGAACCCTTATTATGTTGAGATCGATGCAATCAATGACGAAGAATGGTTCCGGCGGCAAGCAGCTGGTACAGAGTTTGGCAACTCGACTTAGAACGACTGGTGCAGAGTTTGGCGAAGTCTTGCGCTTCTATGGCCAGGGATTGAGTCTAAAAAGGGTCGGATTGCCTGCAAGGAAGCGGTGGCCGTGCTTGCTGTGTTGTCCCTAGATGATGCGATGAAGCGAAAGGTTGGTGGGGCTGTGGAGCTGGAGACCATGGCAGGATTGCTGTGGAGAAAATGTTGGGCATTTTTAAATGGAGAAAATACCAAAACCAAACAAAATAAACATCACAGAGCCAATGCTCTGTTTCCACTGTTCCAGGATTATTGCACAGGGAAGCTATTAAAAACAAAATGACTCAACAGTCTATTACACAGCCATAAAATACTTCTGTTGCTTAAAACAAAACTCAGATACACATTTCATCCTCTGCACAGAGAGGGATTCCCTGGGAGACCTCTGTCTCTCTCACTGGTTACTCCACTACTGTGGAAATTTACACAGTCATCTGTTTTAGAATGGGGGCAAAAACAACATTACATCCCCTGTTTCATATCTTTTCTCACTGCTGTGCGTTCTATTCATTTACCACAAAAATTACCTCCGCACACAAACTCGACACAATGTTTTATATAAAACATACATTCAAAAAAAATACCACACACACATCGTGCGCAGGCTACATACATGTTTTATGCCATTCCCTGGTTTTTCAACTCCCACGCGGGCACAATCCACACCCAAGAAAAATACAACGCGCACAACCACACCACACCAAAAAAAACTGCTCTAAAACTACCGCACATATACACCTTACCACAACCACCCGCAGGCTTACATAATACATATAAAACATATATAAAAACATATAAAAATGGGACGTGTGCCCATCACCATATTAAACATATGCCCATGACTAGAATTAACGCCTCCACCTAATATCTACGAAGACACATTAAAGACCATTGATTTCACTACGGCGGTCAACGGAAAAGTCATTCACTCCACGTAAAAATTGATTTGACGCGGGCAGTGCACCTTCGGGAAGTCAACGGCAGTGATTGAGCGCCCAGATGATCCGACGTGGTTCGCACACCAACCTCCAGCAAACCAAACGACCTTTACCATTCGGGGAAAGTGGTTTTGGTGTTCGTACTGGGGACACGTGGCGGAGAGTGAATGTGTTCGGAGCCTCCGCTACGGAAACAACTTTTTCGGAAAAGCGGTGCGAAATGCATCAGGGTGGTTTGCTGGTTTGGCTCCGACGGTTTTGGGTTTATGTACGCCTGCTGAGTCGGCTGCCCACGTCCGCCTGCTGCCTGCAGTTGGCATTAACATTCCAACACTCCCCTTTAATTTCAACTGCTCGGCATTAGGACATACCCAAACACTTCCTCTCATAGAGGGATTCCTCAACACTGCTGTTACAAAAATATCATCCTCACATAGAGGGATTCACCAACTGTTTCTGATGCAGTTCACAAACAAACAAAGTTGTCTTCCTCTTAGTAGAGGGATTAACCTGAAATTGTGCTTAAGAGCACCTTCCTCATGACAAAGGGATTCACCATTACAATGTGCTGAAGAGCACCTTCCTCTTGACAGAGGGATTGACCATGTAACTGTGCTTAAGAGCACCTTCCTCATGACAGAGGGGTTCACCATTACAATGTGCTGAAGAGCACCTTCCTCATGACAGAGGGATTCACCAAATGACTGCTTCAAATGCAGTTCCAAAACAAACAATCATTGCACTGTTGTGTGTGCAAACTCATTACAATGTTCTTTTATGCTGCTGCATATTCTCTGCTGCACTGTTGTGCCATCTTCTTTGCTGTGTCTACACCTGCACTGCTTGTGCACTTTTCAAAGACAAAATACTCTGTCTTTTCTGGAACAATTACACTGTCCCAATTTACAAATTTACACTGCTGTGTGTAAACATTTCTTACACTCACTGCTGTTGCATATGTTGCATTTCAATTCAATGAACAACGCATTCATTACACATACATTTACTGCTGTAAGGAAAATTTCTTTTGCATGTGCTGCTGTCCATTACATCTCATTTCTTCAACAAAACTTCATGCTGCTGCATTTTTCTTGTTTGCATTGCTGTGTGCTTCTCCTTCTTCACGATGAGAAAACTTTTCCTACAAGCTGCTGCTGTCCATATACTTGTTGTTGTGTTGCTGCTGCAATTTGCACTGCTATGTGCACATACACTTGGCACTTCATTCTCCACGGAAAAAAAATTAACACGGGCTGCTGCCTTTTCTTATGCACCCTTGCTTCACACAATCTTCAGCTTCATTCATTTTATTTTCACAACGCACTTCTATGCAATCCCTTTCAATTTCCTGCTACCTCACACATTCTCATTCATTCCATGTGCATTAAAACTATGCGCTGCCCCTGTTTTTCTTTATGCATTTCTATGCATATTGCATAAAAACAAAGCGAAAACATTGCTGATTTCATCACTGCTGCATATTACCCTTCAGAGGGATTAACAAAGATTTCATTTGCAACTGCTGCGCTGCAATACATCCTCCATCAACAAATGACTGTTAATACAGTTCAACAAACAAAAATTACAAGCTCCCCTTTAATGTATGCTTGTCTTCTTTTAGCAAGTTTTCTCAAAATAAACTTAGATCAGTTGCGTTGCTTAAGGGGCTTTCACACTGTATTTCTTTTCTTCTCCATACTTGTGTAACTTTCTTCTTTTGCATGGGTCTAGTTTGCATAGCAGCCCATCTCAAATTACAGTCACGTGCCATATGCCCAATGTTATAACACTTGAAACATTCAACATTGTTCATGAATAACATTTCATGATTTCTTCTAAAATTGTTTCTTGGAGATTTTCGGAGACCACAACATTTATCTTTATTAAATGCTCTACAGTCTTTTGCCATATGACCAAAGTTTGAGCAAGCATAACAATAACCATAAAATGAACTTTGGTACCTGGGAGATGGAGGTTTTCTTGATGCACTTCTGAAGCCTTGCTGCCTTGAGAATCTTTGTTGATAACCATTGCATCTTGCCTCTTTGACATCAGCTACATTTCTTCTTGGAGCTGGCTTTCTGCTTGGAGCAGGATTTCTTCTATTGCAGCCTTCATTTTTCTCCTTGCCTTTGCTGGAACTAGGAGTATCACCATCTCTTTCTGGCTTCTTCACATCTCCTTTGCTTAAAGCATCCTCATCCTTGTTTGAGGGTTCACCTACATACCCAAGTCCTGATTTATCAGATGGAGATCTGTGATAGCTGAGCATGTCATCCAAAGCTTGAGAGCTCTTCATGATCTTGTTCATCCCTTCAACCTTCTTCCTGAGGAGGACAATCTCTTCTTCTAACTTTTCACATTCATTATTTTTCTTTGCTAGTTGTTCCTCAGTTTCTTCCTTGCTACGAGTAGCTTCAGCTGCTACTATTTTGAAGGAGATAATATCTGTCTTCATTTTGGAGATTTCTTCATCTTTTGCTTGACTGCTCTTCATTTTCTTTTCAGCTCCTTGTGCCTGCTTCTTGGCTTCTTGTAGTTCGGACTTAAGGGAGGAGACCTCTACCTTGTACTGTCCAATCTCTTCCACAAGCTTATTCACTCTCATGTGCCTTTGTTCAAGTTGACTTGTCAAGGCATCTGCCTGCTTCTTTGCTTCATTCAGCTGATTTGTCATGGATATGACTTCTTCATGGTGTTTCCTCTTGCATTGATCAAGCTCCTTCTTAAGCTTGGCAAGCTCTTCATCCCTTTCCTTTACTTGAAGCTTGATGAGGTTAAGCTTTTCATTCTCAGCTTCTATGATGGGTTCTTCTTGACTCATTGTCATGGTCAGTGCTCCCTTTGCATGAAGGTCATGCAGTCTGTCCCATATATCCTTTGCTGATGTATATTTTCCAAGATTCTTCTTCACTGAATCAGGGAGACCATCCAAGATAGTCTTTGCTGCTTGTGCATCATACTCCATGGATTCTTTATCCATCTTGCTATCATCAATCACTGATTCCAAGATTTCAATCCCCTCAGACATTAGGAAAGCCCTCATCATTATTTCCCATACATCAAAGTTTCCATTAAACTTTGGAACCTCAAATATAATGCTTTCAAATAGATTGTCTTCTAGTTTAGTAGAGGAGGGAGACACATTTTTAACAGGCTTGGAGGCTTTCTTCTTTGACCTCGCCATTCTTATCTAGGCTTTAAATACTTGACTGTGTTTTTTTTATAAATCACTGACTGTTTCTTCAACAGTAACACAAAGGAAAGCTTTGAAAAATACCTTAACTCTTTTAGCTGAGTCTTCACACTGCTGGAGAAGTTTGACTGCTGCAACCACACCTTCCTTCAGCTTCTTTGAGTTTTCAAAGAGCCTGGACTAGCTCTGATACCACTGTTGGGCATTTTTAAATGGAGAAAATACCAAAACCAAACAAAATAAACATCACAGAGCCAATGCTCTGTTTCCACTGTTCCAGGATTTTTGTACAGGGAAGCTATTAAAAACAAAATGACTCAACAGTCTATTACACAGCCATAAAATACTTCTATTGCTTAAAACAAAACTCAGATACACATTTCATCCTCTGCACAGAGAGGGATTCCCTGGGAGACCTCTGTCTCTCTCACTGGTTACTCCACTGCTGTGGAAATTTACACAGTCATCTGTTTTACAATGGGGGCAAAAACAACATTACATCCCCTGTTTCATATCTTTTCGCACTGCTGTGCGTTCTATTCATTTACCACAAAAATTACATCCGCACACAAGCTCGACACAATGTTTTATATAAAACATACATTCAAAAAAAATACCACACACACATCGTGCGCAGGCTACATACATGTTTTATGCCATTCCCTGGTTTTTCAACTCCCACGCGGGCACAATCCACACCCAAGAAAAATACAACGCGCACAGCCACACCACACCAAAAAAAACTGCTCTAAAACTACCGCACATATTCACCTTACGACGACCACCCGCAGGCTTACATAATACATATAAAACATATATAAAAACATATAAAAATGGGACGTGTGCCCATCACCATATTAAACATATGCCCATGACTAGAATTAACGCCTCCACCTAATATCTATGAAGACACATTAAAGACCATTGATTTCACTACGGCGGTCAACGGAAAAGTCATTCACTCCACGTAAAAATTGATTTGACGCGGGCAGTGCACCTTCGGGAAGTCAACGGCAGTGATTGAGTGCCCAGATGATCCGACGTGGTTCGCACACCAACCTCCAGCAAACCAAACGACCTTTACCGTCCGGGGAAAGTGGTTTTGGTGTTCGTACTGGGGACACGTGGCGGAGAGTGAGGGTGTTCGGAGCCTCCGCTACGGAAACAGCTTTTTCGGAAAAGCGGTGCGAAATGCATCAGGGTGGTTTGCTGGTTTGGCTCCGACGGTTTTGGGTTTATGTACGCCTGCTGAGTCGGCTGCCCACGTCCGCCTGCTGCCTGCAGTTGGAATTAACATTCCAACAGAAAAAAAAAACGCAGAGGCACAGATCGGGAGTGCCGAGGTCATCGAAACACTGACGACTGACGAATGGGTCCTGTGGCAAATTTCCGCGGTCGACGGACTAATTGAAGGCCTGGTGGAAATGTTGAGAAACCCTACGGCTGTAGGGGCGGGTTTGAAGGCCCTTCTGGCGGTTTGCTCGGTTGGAAAGAACCGCGCCGAGGCCGTGGAGGCGGGGGCCATTGAAGGACTGGTGGATATTCTCATGAAACGAGACGCGGGCATGGATGAGCCCCTTGGAATCGCTCTGTCGGTGAGCAGAGGGCCGGGCGGCCGTTGCTGGTCATGCCGTAGTGGTTCCTGTTATTGTGAAGAAGAGCTCCCTACTCTGCTATTTCTAATCATTTCCAATCCCACATTTGAGAAAAATCCCAATGGCGAGAGGCAAAAGAGACCTCGAGATTTCAATTCCCCCATTACTCACATGCCTGATCTCGCTGGAATTGATGAAGGATCCTGTGAGCACCTGCACATGAGTAACACACGACAAGGTAAGGAATCGGGCGCGAAGCGATGTGAGTTATCCTCGGCCAGATGAAGAAAGGAATCGGCAATGGCTTGGTTCTGGTGACAATTTCACCGTGATATGCGCTCAGAGTTAAGGGGAAGCAACGTGGAGCGGCGGTGACGTGCTCGAAGTGTGAAGTCAAACTTGGATTTAGACCAGCAGAGAGAATTGAAGATACTGGGCGCAGACTGGAAGACTATGCAAAATCTTTCGGTGTGCCCTTTGAATACCAGGCTATTGCAACAAAGTGGGAGAACCTAGATGTGGAAGAACTTGGGCTCAGGAGTGACGAGGTACTGGTGGTAAACTGCCTGTACAGGTTACGGAATTTGCTGTTATGATTCCACCAATTACAATAATGATGATTAACCTCATAGCTATAGCTGTTGGATTTTCAAGGACAATTTATAGTGAGATCCCTCAATGGAGCAAACTCATTGGTGGAGTTTTCTTCAGCTTTTGGGTGCTGGCGCATCTCTATCCATTTGCTAAGGGCTTGATGGGCAGGAGAGGAAAGACACCTACTATTGTCTTTGTATGGTCAGGTCTTCTTGCTATTTTAGCTCTGAGGCCCATGATGTTTGTCAGGAACCGAGGGCAGATTAGAATTTGTCTGTTTTGACTGGCAGAATTCTTTCTCTGTATTTTACAACGTTGTTGTTTGTTTGACGTTCGCAGAGTTTTAAGTACTAAATGATTGTACTGCTTTGTCTACTTATGATCTGCCCTGTATATGAATGCAGTATAGTCTAATTGGCCCAGAAGCAGGAGCCTTGCTACTTATGATTTGTGCCCTGTACATGAATGCCGTAGTTAACGATTATGCTTCTTGGCCCGGAAGCAGGAGCCTTCATGATACAGAGGACAAGAGTTGATGTATCTCGCTGTTTTGTATTAGAAAAACGAAGGGCTTCTTATGATTTGCCTTGTATATGGATTTCTCGTGGCAGAGAGTCTGGGCGAAGGATTACTTTTACTTGGAAAAGTGCTATGGAGGCCATTAGTTTGAAATGAGGGCTGGTTAGCATGGTGATGGACAAGCCATAACAGTTGGGTTCAAGTTTCTTTGGTAATATTCTGCCACTACAACAGTAAAATGTGGTATTTATAAATGTTTTGGAATTATAAGAATTGAGCTTAGCTAACTCAATGGAGTGGTTTTGTTAGAATTAGCTACTCTAACAAATCATGCAGGTAAATCCAAGACAATTAAATTAGAGAGGTGATGAAAATGTACTATGTGGTGGGTAATAAGGTTGAATTGTACCAAATATTAATTTTGTGCAACAATGACACTAAAGGAGCAACGACAACTTTTATGGTGGAGAACAAAGTAGATGTTTGTTTGAGTTAGTGTGGCTTGTGGAATAGACTCCCTAGCACGTTATTGTAATAGTCATTGTATGTACCCAGAAACTCTAAAATGTGGAATCAGATGTAAGATTTTTAAAGGCATCTGAAAGTTTGTGGTGATCTTAAAACCACTTTGTAATGTTTTATGGTCAACCTGAAACCATCTTTTGTCAATGTAAAGTGATGGTTGGTTGTGAGCCAGAAATCATCTATATAGTCTTTGTGACTGAAGTGCCTTTGTGGCCAGCTTGCCTTTGTGGCTAAATCGCCTATGTGGCTTGAGGTGCCTTTGTGGCTGGAATCGTGGATCTCAATGCGTTGTTTGACAAGTTGAGCGAATCTTTTGCCTTTGTGGCTGTGTACACAAGAGCTTTGTGCTCAATTGAGCAGGTGGACTGCAGAACACCTGGCTCAGACTCAGATGATTTTTTCTGAGTAGAAGGGGATTGGCGGCCAGGAAGGCCAATTGGCGCGTCTGTTAGGCCATTAATCGCGCCAATGGACGCGGGTTTTTCGTTCAGGATCGCGCCAATTCACCTTCAAGGGGATCCGCGGGATTAGTGAAGTTGTGGATCTATCTGAGGGCGGAAGATTGTGTTTTTGGAGGTTTTGTACATGCAATTCGCCTGATGGTGGTGGATTTGACTATCATGACAATTAGTCATTAAGGGTGGAGTTGGAAATAATTAATTCCTAGTTGTCTATGGTTGTAATTTTCTATTTGAGGAGTTTGTTCCTACATAATAGGAATAAGCTAGGATATATTTTCTCTTAGTTTAGTGTGTGGTTGAGAGAATCTCTCAACCACACTACTGTACGTCTAAGATAGCGTTCCTATCTTAAGATTATTGATTGTATAAATATGTGTGTAATTTCCTCATTCAACAATTAATAGAATATATTATTGTCTTGATGAATCCAAAAAACATTAAAGAGAGAAATAAGTTTCAAAACTTATAAAATAAAATCAGGAATGTAAAATATATTAACCGAGAAAACATTAAAAAATCGAAATCATAAAAAATAGAATCATGAATTAAATCAAGCCTCCATAATGTCCATGTCTAACACACTTGGGTATATCACCAAATTGCTATTCTGATCTAATCATTATGATTTTCATAAATAAGGAATCAAAACGTTATTTAAAATTCTCTCCCACGTTGATGATCGTATCTTATCAATTACATCAAGGTGTTCATAAATTTTATAAATCAGAAATGTTATTTTAAAAGTCCCTCAGGCTTTCCACCGTGAATACATGAAAATAATTGTCTGCTAAATCCAATTTGATCGGAACCAAAAACATTGACAAACAACTATTGTGAAAGTAATATCAGAGACGAACAAAAATTTCACGGAGAGGGATCTCCTCTGAGATCGTTCCCTGCTCACGACTTTTCTTCAAAGACTCCCACATTTGGAAAAAAATCTTCGTACAGCTCACGTTTTTCTGGAGGTTGCGGTTTCACTTGTTTGAGCCCAGGAGCTATTTGAACAAGGCAACCCAACAAAGGAAGTACTCTCGCATCGTATTTGATGATATCTACTAATTGAAGATTAGCAAGTGGGTACGTTGAAGCTGGTGCAATTGGATCTCCTTCTGCATCTTCCTGCGTTACAAAGTATAAAAGTCATATATATATTATATACCCCAACATGCACTCTCAACAATAATGACATCTCAACAATAATGGCGACAGAATAGGAGTTTCTCACAATAGAGGATTCTGGGATTCTGTCATTTATGATTAAAGCAAAACTCTTACGGATAAATCTGAGATGGAAGCGCTTCTAACCCCTATTGACATTCATCAAAGGAGTTATTCACTTACCAGAATCGACAGAAATCCCTACTGAAGTTCATCAAAAGAGTTATTCACTTACCAGAATGGGCTGTCCGTGCAGGCGTAATCGCCGAAGGTTAGGAAGCCTCGAGAGCAGGTTCAGCAGAGGCACCGTCATCATTTCTCTCCCATCAGATGCACACCCAAGATGCATGGTAAGCGCTTTCAATGACCTAAGCGTACCCATCAATTCAAGAAATCTGTTGACAGACAAGTTGTATCCTGCATCCCCACCTGAACTCAACGACAACTCAATCAAATTATTTCCACGCTCCATTTCGAATTCGTGGATTCTTGAGGATAGCTCATAAAATCCCATTCCATTCACTGTCAAATCTTCGCCCTACGTGACTGCCTCCAGAGTTTGAATTTTAGGGCAATTGACCGTCAATCCTCCCTCCCTAAAATCATATAGAACTAAATCTGTAAGGCTGTCAGATAAAATGACAGGCCTCCTGAGTCGAATAATCTATTTTGCACAGTTGACAAATCATATGTGGTAGGCGCTTAATTCGGTGATGAGACACGATAGGGAGAGACGATGAGATGGGGTATTTCTCTGTAAAGGAATCTCCAGCGACGAGAGAGGACAGAGCATTTGATGGCATCTCTAATGGCGAGCTTAGAGAGGACGAGGGAAAGGATATCGTCACGGAGTGCAGACAATCTATCGAGAGCCATTGCCATCACTATAAAAATGGACCAAAGATTGCTCTTCCCGGTCACGGACGGAATATAGCACCGATTCGATTGAACAAGTCCTGCAGTAAAAAAGCTGACCAAGAACCTAAATTGAAAATGGTAAGAAATGAAACAAATATTTATAAGGCTTCCAAACATCTGCATAGGTTACTAGATCTAGATTGGGGTATCTAGGTTTTTTTTATGCCATAAACTATGGCGCCATTACATCATTTTTCGTGTAGTTTTTGTGATTTATTTTAAAATTATATTATTATTATTATTATTATTATTAATACATTGGTTTTGAGGATTTAGGGGCGGACATAATGGGATGTTATTTCTTTTACAAATTTTCAAATCTCTCGAGAGATACCTTTGGTCTTTGTTACAAGGGTAAGGACTAGGCTATGGGCTATCATTATTACCATGCGTATTGTCTTATGAGAATCAATTAATAAGGACAATAAGTTTATTCATTTTATTGAAAGGGTTTTCATAATTAGAAAAAGGCAATTCAAACTTATAGAAGATATAATCCTTTTCACCCAAATATGACAATAAAATTTTGTGCAAGATTGTGATTTTTTTGTTTAACATATATTTTTGAATGCATGAATGCACTTAGCACCATGAAAAACTTTTAGGGCATTCGAATTCTATAAATTAAACAACTTAAACTCAAATTTTGGTTATAATTAACCAAAAGAAATGCCTTGAGAAAAGTCATTTCATCACTACACCATTATAAAATATGTTTCAAAAATAATATAAAACTTTAAATTAGTTTGGTCATCATAGAATTACTTATTAAATTAATAAATAAAATGGTTTTTTTAACCCCTTTTACAAATCAATTTTCCCAAAACCACTTACATATTTCTTAAGAATCATAAATTTCAGTTGTCAACTTATTTTTTGTGATTTGTAAATTAAACATATTTATTAAAATATGTATATAATTAATATTTGATAAATATAAATAATAAATATAGTATTTTTTTTAAATTATATGGTGTGTACTTAGTTGATATGTTTCGTTAATATGGGTGAGGCGTTCAACATATCAGTTAATTCAAAAATAATATAAAACTTAAATTTAGTTTGGTCATTGTAGAATTACTTATTAAATTAATAAATAAAATGGTATTTTTAACCTCTTTTACAAATCAATTTTGCCAAAACCACTTACATATTTCTTAAGAATCATAAATTTCAGTTGTCAACTTATTTTTTGTGATTTGTAAATTAAACATATTTATTGAAATATGTATATAATTAATATTTGATAAATATAAATAATAAATATAGTATTTTTTTTAAATTATATGGTGTGTACTTAGTTGATATGTTTCCTTAATATGGGTGAGGCGTTCAACATATCAGTTAACACAATACATAGTTTACCAAAAGTTTTCATTAACATCAATTTATTTACTCTAAAAATCTTCATGGTAATCTTTTTTTTCTATTTATATATTATTAATTTAATATTTAAATTTAGAATAAAACATTTTATATCTAATTTATCCTTATCAATTTTTTAATCATTATTATTATTCATAATATTTTATACCGATATAAAATAGTTTAGTCTAAAGAGCCCACAGATTAGTCCCAAAAATAATTGAAATTCTCCCAAGATTATAATAAAATCTGGCAATTTTTTTAAATACGTTGGTTATCACTCTCAAAGTTGAGGGTTTTTGGGTGCAGTAGGGTTTCTGAATGGTGATGAATCCATTTCCACCATCAAATAAGTGATTAAAACATTCCAACGTTATGATTTTTTTTTATTTTTTTAAAAGACGTGGGCAATAAATCTATTGTCCCGGTGAATTTGTGGTGTGAGTAGACAAGGCCATATAAAATTAACACTTAATTGAAATATAATCAATGATCTTTTAAGGGTAAATATTGTATTTCCTTCTAAATTGGAATATACATGGATATACTAAATATACTAGGTGAGTCTTTCACTAAGGAAAGATAACCATAGAGAGGCATAAGAAAGCATTATTAATAAAAAAAATTAAATAGATGATATATATACTAATAAATGGGCCAAATTGCCTAGGAAAATGAACCATATAGTCATAATGAAAAATCAGCCAGAGCATAAAAATATTAAGCTAAGGGATTAGAGTTGGTATTGGTAGCTTAAATAGAGTCTTCAGTGTTACCAAGAGTGCTACCTATTAGGGAAGAAGGCCAAGATGTTGGTCATTGCAACCCAAGCATTGGTCAATATCCCTCAAGTGATGATGAAGGTGTTGCACATTATGTATGATGTCATATCATTCCTCCAAGTGGTCCAATAAAAGTATTGTTGAGAAATGGCAACAAGAAATTACAGTTTAATTTGTCCTTGATTTAAACTCAAAATTAAATTCGAATTCTATTCTCATAGCAACTTAAAATAGTTATTTATTAAGTTTATTAAACTTACTTAACTTAGGAAATTCGAGTTGGAAGTCTCTATGTCTTCATGTGTATATTCTCCCTACATTATAGCAATCCAGTGTGAGTTAATTATGAGCTGTAAAATAGAAGACTATGTTTCATTAGCCAGTTCAGTTAAATTAGTTCTCAAACTGTTTGAGAGAACTAATAGTGAGTTAACAATCAATGGTGTCACTAACAAACTCCACCAATGCTACTCTAGTTAACTGAATATTTACTCATCAAAAACTCATGCATGTCGATTCTGAGAAAGACCCAGTTGAGACTAGAGTGCAGGGACAATGTACTACTTGTTTTAGATTTTTCTAAGGTGCATTGATAGTGGTGCATGCATTCAGAAACTTTTTGTGAAGATATTGCACAATTTTTAAAGGCTTTATTTCCCTTTAAATATGAGCCATCCTCCATTGGAATTACGCATTGGAATAGAGACTCGGAGAGCTTTTGAAGAGGCTAATATTTGGCCTTGAGCTTGCTTATGAGTTCAAGATTGAATTCGCTAGGTGCTGGGATTGTTCTATGTTAGGCCCTTATACTACTATTGTAACCCCTTATTGTTATCAATACAACCCACTTATTATATTGATGTACCCATCTAGTGCCCATATTGTTACTAATGTGCCCCATAGAAGCCCACTATTGTTATTATTGTGCCCTTACATTATTATTGTTATGTCGGCTCTGGTTATGTTATGACCCCTTAGACTCCTATATATAGAAAGGAGGTCTTTTCATTTGTATCATCCAAGAATTGTTCATTCATGTAATGTAAAGGAGGTTGCCCCCTCGAAGAGGCTGAATTCTAAGGCATTGATATATCTTTTCTATCTTTTCTTGAGCTCGTTTCATAACATTTGGTATCAGAGCTTTGGATTCTAGGGTTTCGTTGCTCCAAATAGGTCATCGTGGCATTTTCGCTATAACTTTTTTTTGTGGCGTTTCAGAAGTCGCAAAAAAACCCATTTGCGAAGAAATCACGTTGAACCTTGGGTCCGAATTTTAGAGCTTTTCGCGTGATATTTGCGGAGATATGATCTAAGGAAGTTGGTCTTTTTGTAGACTCCTGAATTACATTCAAAACAGGTGACCTGGGGAAAATAGTCATAACTTTATCTCCGAGCATTGGATTGAAATTTCTTAAGAAGTTACAAAAAGAGGACGGAATGTAGTTTCTTGTATGCATTTTTCAGATCCATAGGTCGAAAAATTGACACGTGGCACTTCATACAAGTTCCCTCTTCTGGAAAGGTCTATAATCAGGTCATCTTGGGAGATTGTGCATAACTTTTTGTTGGGGAATCCAATTTGGATCAGACTAGTGGCATTGGAAAGAGGACACAGAGGGCTACTACAGGTAGCAATTTCAGAACTTAAATATCCACAAGTACAGAGTTACAGGCGTTTCAAGTTTGAGGTCCTAAAATCAAGAAAAAGCAAGATGAGGAAGTTTGATGGCAAGGATCCAATAAATTGGATACTTCATACGGAGCAATATTTTGATCTACATGGTGTACCACTGCTACAAAAGGTATGTATTGCATCTTCATACTTAGAACCGAATCAATTTTTATGGTATAAAGGGCTTTGTTCTCATAAAAAAATTGTTACGTGGTCAATTCTCACGGAGGAAATGATAGCACATTATGAGGATACAAAGAGCAACACCTTCTTTAGAGCAACACCACAACAATTGGAAAGAGTAAAAGGGCTTTGTGACATATTTGAAAGTAAAATTATGGCAACAAGGAAGTCTACCCCTCACAACTATAAAGATGGACGTGTTGTTCCTCCTAGCCTTCCACAACCTACAAGGGTTACACCACAACAATTGGAAGAAAAAAGAGAAAAAGGGCTTTGTTACAATTGTGATAGCAAATGCACTAAAGGTCATAAGTATGCTGAGAAGAAATTATTTTACATAGAGTATGAAGAGGAGGAAGAAAAGGATCAAGAAACATCAAAAGAAGAGGATATATGCCAGGACCCGACCCTAAAGAAGGAAGAAATGAATCAGAACATATCTTGTAAACTATTGGCAAGAATGACCACTCGTCAAAATCTCAAGATAGAAGGAAATATCAAGAAGAAAAATGTGGAAGAAGTGAAAGATCACATCAAGAAAGAAGAAATGAATCCAACCATATCTTGTAATTCACTGGTCAGAATTACCACTCCTCAAACTAGCGAGACAGAAGGACATATCAAGAAGAAAAATGTTCAAGAAGTGAAATATCACATCGAGCGTCAAGAAATGAATCCAAACATATCTTGTAAAGGATTGGAAGAAATTACCACTCCTCAAAATCTAAGGATAGAAGGACATATCAACAAGAAAAAGGTTCAAGCAGTGAAAGATCACATCGAGCATCAACAACAAGTTCTGCAACTTTTAAAGGATAGTGCCACTTCGGTGCAAAATCAAATGAAACAACAGGTAGATCAACATCATAGTGAAAAATGTTTTGATGTAGGCGATTGGGTATTTTTACTGCTACATCTAAAGCAAGCTATTTATGAGAAGGAAACATTGGCAATACTACATGCACTTAAAAAATGGTGACCTTACCGAATGGGAAGACTCTTCAAGGATGAGGATGTGGAAGCATTGTTTTGTGCTATTTCTATTATCCAACCAGATTGGATAAAAGAAGCAATGGATGAATGGAAGAAGGACAAAGAAGTATGGCCACTTATTCAAAACTTGCAAAAGATCCCAATTCAAACAATATTGCCAGATATTGAAAAGGAAGGAAAAATCATATTGGAACCTGGAGCAGTCATAGAAACAAGAACCCGACAGCTACGAAATCGATCAATTTCAGAGTATCTCATGAAGTGGAAGAACTTATCCCCTGAAGATTCCACATGGGAGGACAAGAATTTTATACAAAAGCATCAAGAACTACTCGAGCGTTGAGGATAACGCTTTTTGGAGGAGAGGGGCATGTTAGGCCCCTATACTACTATTGTAACCCCTTATTGTTATCAGTACAACCCACTTATTATATTGATGTACCCATCTAGTGCCCATATTGTTACTAATGTGCCCCATAGAAGCCCACTATTGTTATTATTGTGCCCTTACATTATTATTTTTATGTCGGCTTTGGTTATGTTATGACCCCTTAGACTCCTATATATAGAAAGGAGGTCTTTTCATTTGTATCATCCAAGAATTGTTCATTTATGTAATGTAAAGGAGGTTGCCCCCTCGAAGAGGCTGAATTCTAAGGCATTGATCTATCTTTTCTATCTTTTCTTGAGCTGGTTTCATAACATTCTAGACATAACAATCATTGTAATTTCATCTGGATTTTCTATATTAATGCAAAACAAATAGTAGTTTTTTGAGTTGTGGCTTTCCCTGGATATTTATTGGTTTATGTGCCTTTGATTCTCTTCCTCTATTGATTATTGTTTTCTCGAAGTTTATGGGCTTCCACCGTAAAGAGTAGAAGTAGATTCTTATATCTTGGTTTAGAAAATTGCATTAGCTTGTGAATCTAGAAGACTTTCTACATAGTATTGGAGCAAGAATACTTTTTGGGCCGAGAGTGTGTAGAGTAGATCTGAATTTTTTTGTGCAAAATTTTCATAAACAAATTTCAGATTTGGATTCCCTGGGAAAGGATACACAAATTGAAAAAAAAACATTGCCCGAATCGGAGTTTGGATGAGGCAGATATCGTTGATTTACAATTAGCTATCTAGAGGACATTTCAAAGTTTTGAGTTTCTGGGTTATAGGTGAAAGTCAAATTTTCAATACATACTTCAGGATTGGAAGATAGCATTCCATGGGTTGAGGCTTGAGAATACCTTGGAAGGTAGCTTGAATTTCATATCCTGAAGGGACAGGATGGAGGCTGTGCTATAGGACAATGGCTTGAAGGTATTTCTTGAACAAGTAATACCCAAGGCAACAACTACTAATGCACAGAACTTTGTTGAGTGGAAGAAGTGTGTGGCGAAGGCAAGGTGGATAATCCTTGAGGGAGGTCAAGATCATATTGTCTCAAGTCTCCATGGAAAGGAAACCCCGCTTGCTATGTGGAAAACATTGATGGACTTTTATCAGAATAAAAACAATCAAAGTAACTTGGCACTGAAGAATAAACTTCATAAAATGAAGATGGAGAAAAGCGAGACAATTCAAAAGTACTTGTCCAAGTTCACTCAATGTGAGGATGAACATGGAAGTGTTGGAATCACAGTTTCTGAGGACAGTATGGTGATCCTTTCTGTTCTTGGACTCCCAAAAACTTGCCATAGTTATCAGGACTATGTCAATGGTTGCGAGAATTTTCCAGATTGGGAATGACTATGGTCGGATTTGATTCAAGAGGAGATCGGGAGGAAGAGAAATGTGCCTTAGCGATTAAGGCGAGGAAGCGAAAAGGTAAACTTTCCCATTCCAAATAATATTCTTATCATGGAGGTAAGAGGAAGGACATGAAAAAAGTTAAATGCTTTCATTGTCACAAGATGGGACACTTTCCTACAAATTTTCCATTGGAGAAGTCCAAGGAGAAGTCCTCAGGAGGAGGAGCGGGTGAGGCTTTGGCCTCCCAAATTGAAATGGAATTTTCCCTCATTGCATCCATGCTGTCTTCAATGATGGGAAGTGTCTGGTACATAGACAATGGGGCTTCTTTCCACATGACTCGTGACAAAGAGTTATTTAGTGAACCGGAGGAGAAAAATCTCAAGATGCTTGCCAAGATGGGTGATGACGGTAAGTATAGTGTTACTAGCGTGGGCACTATTACGTTTCAGAGGGAGCATGTGGCTCCACTCACCCTGAGGAATGTTATGCATGTACCCAAACTCAAAAATAACTTGGCATCTGTTTCCATGCTTGAGGATAGAGGTTATGATCTGATCTTTTCGAAAGGAAAGGTGTTCCTTTAACAAATAGCCACAGGTCAAGTAAAGAAGATAATGATTCAAGTTCAGAATCTCTAAAAGATAGAGGTAGAGGGTTGTGCTTCTTTGAGTTCAAAAGTGGAAAATATGTTGAGCTAAGACATCAATGAGTTGTGGCACAAGCGATTGGGCCACTTGCATCATGGTGCGTTGAAGATATTGCAGCAAATCTCTACCAGTCTTCCCAAAGGTATGCTTGAACAAGTTGATACATGTTAGGGTTGTACTTTGGGAAAATAAACCAAGCAGGGAAAATTTTAAGAACCCCCCCAAATTTACATGTATAATAAATGGGCAAATCTCCTTGGTATATAGGAAAAATGGAAGGCGATTTTATCAATAATATCATATGTATATATAATTTTTTGGCGAATCTCTCACCAGGAATGGCGAATATTTTACTCAATTATAAAATCTTGTGTTTATTGAATACACAAATGAAATCATTGCAGTTCTTTAAAATAGCTTTTGAAATCAAAATTACCGAAATTACATATCGATAACCTAGTTGGTGTAGGATAAAATTCACCTGTGCCATTCACAAAAAGCATGAGAAAAAACCTAATACTATATATAAAACCAAGAAATATTCAAATTCATCACTTCTAGGGACTTCGTAACCACCTTGCCAAGACACAAGTATGTTCCTGTGCAATTAGAACAATTACCCAAATTACAATCTGTTTACTCTAGCATATGTTGGAAAGTTATAGAAGGATGACTAGTGCAATCAATCGATTCCTTTTAGCCCTGGATTTGTTTCAGTTTAAAACAGAAGTATACAAATATACGTGTCCAATGTCTATGCTTTAACCATTCACCTTAAGATGTTTTTACAATATAATTTCCTAAGTCTATTTAATATCTTCATTATCATAAAAACCAACCTATATCCATCTTAACTCCACATCTACCACTCTTAGGGGGATGAAATCTATTTATCCATCTGAGCACTTGGTAGACCCAGAATTAAGATGGATTTAAGATGATTCCCCTTTAAATAGTTTATGCTCACATGAATACCATGGTATTACCATGGGTCAATACCATGGGTTATCATAAACCTGGAGCTTAAAAATTATTATTAGTAATTTATAAAAATTAATAAAATTAATAGTTGATTTTTATTTTAACCAAGCTAAAATGTTTAACATACATTAAATTACAACATCCATTTTTACTCTTGATCGGACCAAATATTTTTTCACTCTATGCTAGTTTGCATATCACGATATTTGGTACCTCTCGGGGGTTAGTAGATCCAGAGTAAAGATGGATCTATGTTGGTTTAATTCCCCCACTTAAATAGGCTACATCCCAGGTGAATACCATGGGTCAATACCATGTGGTATTTTGGTGAATACCATGGGTCAATACCATGTGCCATTTTTATTTTTATTAATACTAATATTAGGGTTAATAATTTTTTTTGCGTGGTATTAATAACAATCTAGTCCATGGTATTTGTCACATAGTATTTTGCCCATAGGTTTCACCTAAATATAATGCATTTTTTGAGTGTTCGTAAATATAAGGTGACTTATGGAGTAAATATAAAAAAATGTTTTATTTGTTTACCATACCTCTCGTTTATATATATTTTTATTAATTAACCATACCTATTTTACAAATATGGTATTTGGCCCATAGGATTCACTTAAATAAAACCTCTTTCTTGAGCCTTCATAAATAGAGCGAGGGTTATGGACTAAATATAAAAAGAGATTTTATTTATTTACCATGCATCTAGTTTATTTATATTTTTATTTATTTACCATACCTTTTGAGTAAGTATAAAAATACATTTTATTTATTTACCATAAATCCACTTTACTTATACTTTTATTTGTTTACACCCATGCATGTATATAAGGTGACTTATGGAGTAAATATAAAAAATGTTTTATTTATTTACCATACCTCTCATTTATTTATATTTTTATTAATTTACCATACCTCTTTTATAAATATGGTATTTGGGCCTTTGGCCCATAGGATTCACTTAAATAAAACCTATTCTTTAAAATGGGCGAATGGATTAACTTAAATAAAACCTATTCTTGAAAATGGGCGAATGGAAGGTTGTAACTCCTAATTTCAAGGGCTAAATTTACCCTTTTTACCCTATCCCTTAAAATAAGGTGGGCTATTTGAGGTGATTTGTAAAAATGAACTATGATACAAAATATTCGCCCACTGAAAATTTAAAACCCCTTAATTCCCCCAAAGGGCGAACATTCGCCCCTAAAATTTTCTATGAAACCAAGTCTTCCTTTAGAGAGAGAGACATTCGAGCAAAGTCTATTATGGAGAGAGTCCATTCAGATGTGTGCGAACCATTCTCGACAGCATCCATGGCAAAACATAGGTATTATGTTAAATTTTTTGATGATTATTCTTGTAAATGTGGGTTATTTTTTATGCAAAAAAAGGGATAAAACTTTCACAAACTTTTGTGAGTTCAAGTAATTGGTAGAGAAGGAGTCTAGAAATAAGGTTAAAGCTCTGGAGAGTGATAATAGTGTTGAGTATGTCTCCAATGAGTTTAAGAACTTTTATGCAATGGAAGGGATTAAACAAGAGTTGGTGGCATCCCATAACCCTCAACACAATGGGGTTGCCAAGAGGAAGAACTAGAGCATAGTATGGGTAGCAGGGGTGATGTTGCATGATCAAGAGCTACCACTACACTTGTGGGCTAAGTCATTAAACACAACGGTTTATGTTCAAAACCGTAACCCACATAGGGTACCTGTGATGAAGACACCAGAGGAGGCTTATTCTAGTAAGAGGCGATATGTTTGTCACATCATTATTTCTAGGTCATCGGTTTATTTCCATATAACCAAAGATGCAATGAAGAATCTTGAGCCAACAACAGAGTTGGGAAGCTTTATGGGGTACAACGATACACCCCACAACTATCAGTTGTACATTTCGACTAGTCAGATGACAATGGTTTACAGAGATATTAGGTTTGATGAGGAGAATTCCATGCGAGTATCCTTTGAGCTACATGCAGATGAGGATCTTTTAGCTCCTAAGGTTGAGGGGCCGCATATTGATGTGGAGCAAGCACATGCAGAGGTTTAGAGAGTGGATACATCCACTCAGGTAGAGTCTTACAAAGAAGGAAGAAAGCACACTAGAGAGGCTAACAAATTATTGGATGATGCACAGGTGAATGTGGGAGCACCCTCTTCTCAGCGTAGATAGAGGAGGTCACCATAGTGGTACACTGGATAGATGTGACTTATGGGTGCATGTGTTGTGACATAGCCATTTTCCTTTTAGGAAGCAGTGCGAGAACTAGTTTGGGTTGATGCGATGGTGGAGGAGTATGAATCCATATTTCGAAATGATTTTTGGATGTGGTCCCAATGCCAAAGGACAATTCAATTGTGAGTTCCTGTTGGCTTTTCAAGGTAAAGCAAGCTACAGATGGTAGTGTGGGGAACCATAAGGCTAGATTTGTGGCTTGTGGCTTTTCACAGGTAGAGGGGATTGACTATGATGAGCCCTTTGCTCCTCTTGCAAGCTACTTATCAATCAGATATATTTTGGCACTATCAGCACAGATGGGTTGGAAGATCCATCATATGGATGTGAGGACTACCTTCCTCAATGAAATGATTGGAGAAGAGGTGTACATAGAGCAACCCGAAGGTTTTGAAACTTGGACCATGAGTTGCATATATGCCAAATCAGGAGAGCATTATATGGGCTGAAGCAAGCACCCTATCCTTGTTTCACTAGGATAGATATCTACTTCACTAGTTTGGGCTTCACGAAGAGTGAAGCGGATGCTAACCTGTATCACATAGTGGTGGAAGGTAAGATGATGATCATTGTACTTTATGTATATGATCTTATACTGATAGGTGATGAGAAGCTCATCAAATCTTGCAAGGAGGACCTTGCAAGAGAGTTTGAGATGAAGGACATGGGGCTCATGCATTACTTTCTTGGCATGGAGGTATGGCAGGGAGATGGGGAGTTGTTTGTATCTCAGTGAAAGTATTCTGACGAGATACTCCAGAGATTCAGCATGGAAAGGAATGAACCCATGGAGACTCCTCTAGTTGGTGACTTGAGGAAGGAGGATACTACTTCAGGGGAAGTAGTGGAGGCTATTATTTATAGGTAGGTTGTGGGTTCACTCATGTACTTCATGAACACACGACTGGATATGTGTTATTTAGTTAACCATCTTAATCAAGTGATGGTTAGGCCTACCAAGTTGTATTGGAAGATGACAAGTCATGTATTGAGATAGCTCAGAGGCACTACTCAGTTTGGGATATGGTACAGATGGAAAGAGGGAGTGAAGCTTCAAGCCTTCATTGATGGATATTGGGGAAGGAGATCACACGATAGGAAGAGCACATCAGGAGGGATCTTTAGTATTGGGTCAGCGATAATTTCTTGGTAGAGCAGGAAACAAACATCGAATGCACTTAATTCGATAGAGGAAGAGTACATGGCTGCAAGTGAGGCAGCATGTTACGATATCTAGATGACAAATATATTGGTTGGTTTTCTTGGTCAGCAGATGGATCCAATAGTGATTTATTGTAATAATCAAAGTTGTATAAAACTCTCTAAAAATCTAGTTTTTCATGATTAGTCCAAGCATATTGATATCTAGTATCATCATCTAAGAGATTTTGTATTGAGGTAGATCATGTTGTTATATGACAATCCCATGGAGGAGCAAGATGCTCAGAGCTTGAGAAAGGAATTGTCAAGATGTAAATTTGACTTTCATAGAGACAAGATTGGGATAGTTGATAATCCCTTTCTTGTTGAGAGGGAGTGTTGAGAAATGGCAACAACAAATTCCAGTTTAATTTGTCCTTGAAATAAACTGGAAATTAAATTCGAATTATATTCTCATAACAAATTAAAATAGTTAAATGAAGTTTATTAAACTTAACTTACGAAATTCGAGTTGGAAGTATTTTTTTCATCATGTGTATGTTCTCCCTACTTTGTAGGAGTCTATTTTGAGTTAATTATGAGTTGTAAAATAGAATACTCAATTTCATGAGTCAACTTAGTTAAATTAGCTCTCAAACTGATTGAGAGAACAAATAGTGAGTTAGAAATCAGCGATGTCACTAATGAACTCCATGCGTGCTACTCTAGTAAACTAAATATTTACTCATCAGAAACTCATGCATGTCGATTCTGAGAAAGATCGAATTGAGACTAGAGTGCAGGGATAGTTTACTATTTGTTTTATATTTTTTTGAGTTGCACTGATAGTGCATGCATTTAGGAACTTATCCTTAAGGGATTTCACAATTTTTAGAGGCCTTATTCCCATTTAAATACAAGCTATCCTCCACAAGAATTACACATTGAAATAAAGACTTGGAGATATTGTGAAGAGGCTAAGGTTTGTCCTTCATCTTGCTTATCAGTTGGAGATTTAATTTGTTGAGCATTGGGATTTTTCTAGAGAGAACAACCATTTTAACTTCATCTAGATTTTCCAGATTAATACAAAAGAGATAGGGGGTTTTGAGTTCTGTCTTTTCCCTGGATACTTATTGTGTTATGTGCCTTCCATTCTCTTCTCTATTGATTATTGTTTGCTTGATGTTTATGGGCTTTCGTTGTAAATAGTAAAAGTACATTCTTCTTTCTTGCTTTAGAAAATTGAATTAGCTTGTGAATCTACACGATTTTCTATAATTATACCAAGGCGAATCTTCAAATGCTAATCAAGGTTGATTGTGTACATGTACTAGTTAAAGCGCCTCTTATATGATCAACATCTGGAACCCAGCCAACCAAATCAACATGAAACTCTAATTCAAGAGTTGTCCCTATTGGGAAGCCCCTTCTCGTGTCATACAAACTAACTCCTCTTATATGGCACGTCGGATTAGGTAAAAAACATGGCAGTTAGTTCCTAAAGCCAGTGGATGTGTGTGCCACCAAGGGGCTTGTTTTTTGTAGTAGGTAACCCCTTGATGAATGTAGGCTCACTAATGGGCCATATCATAAGGCTAGAAAATGATAGTAATAGTCAAAAAGATGAGTGAATAGTGATGGAATCATTACGATATGCAATGTAAGGAATGAAGGGGAACCAATAAGAGAGAATCATATGAAACAAAAAGTTATAGACAAGGAAGCAAATCTACTTTTCATAGAGAAGCAGTAAGAGTATGATGATGGACGATGAAAAATGTTAAATGTACTAAGGAAGCCTATGAATGGAGACAAAAAAACTGAAAGAGAAGGGTTGACAGATGAATGCTTTAGGGGAAGATACGGAGAAGTGCAAAGATTCAAGAGAAGACTCAGTGGAATACGAAGGGTGATAGGTGAGTGTAGCAAATCTAATACTAGTAGGAGAAATCAAACAAAGAAAAGAATTGAGACCATATACTATCAAATCAACAACCACTATAGTGGTCTAGTGCTACAAGGGCCAGTTTCCAAAATGCAGTAAAATCTTGTATCTCGAGCGATTGCATGTTCACTTGCAATCACACCTACTTAGTTGTGAAAGGGAAACATAAAAACTGAGTCAATAGTCCAGGAAGAAAAATTGAAAGTTTCACTAAAAATTTATATGAGGAGGGGAATTGGTTATTTTTTAAGCCAAGAAATAGAACTTGAATTTGAGAGATGGGACTCAGTTCAGCTCATAGAAGTGGACTGGAAAATCCCCAAGTTCTTGCTAATGAGATCTGAGGTGGGAATAGTAGGCAAGGAGAACAGGTAGTCCATAGCTTCAAATGAGATAATTTATACTAGGAGGAGGAAAATGGATACAATTGTATTGAAACTAGTCACCACACAAGTGGGGACATGATATTCCTAATGCAATGGTCACATATCAATAATGTTGCATTACAAAGGCTTGGGATTGAGGAGATTACATGCATCTCACCTTAGGTGAGATCATAAGAGGGTGTCTATCATAAAACTTGTTATCACCACATATCGCAACATCCACTAGCCACTTGGGCAGGTTGAGTGATGGAAGCCCCCTCAAACCCCACCACCTCCTTTGGTTAAAAATAAATACTAACTAAAATAATAATAAAAATTCACTCATGAAGCATAAACGAGTTGACTTGCATGGGGTTTAGTACTAGCTAGGTCCCAGGTTCAAACTCTATGGGGATGGGTTGAGAACGGAAGCCATTTCGTGGAATTAAAAGCTATCCCAAGGGGCATCCAAGATCGAATGAGATTCATACATTTCCGGTGATAAGCATCCCATTATGGTTTTTTTCTTCTTCTTCCACCCAATAGGTAACATGGTTCTGGCCTATGCTCAACCTAGTCACAAAAATAACCACAATGTCACCTCAATTGAAATATAATAAAAAATAAAAATAATAAATTTGTTCATTTCCTTTTATTATATTGTAATTATGTTTACACTGATAAAAATGAAAATTTCATAATATGCATATCGCACTAAACTAAATTTAAATAATAATGATTAATATTGTTAATAACATTAACATATAATTATAAATATTTTTTTTATAAATATAGAGATGTGAAATATATATAAAATACAAATAATAGTTATAAGTTAAGATCCATTTCATTATAAAAAATTAAATAATGATTCTTATTCATAATTGGTATACTTCAAGAGAAGAGAGGAGTAGAGCTACCAAGAATATGGGAAAGACAAGTCTAAAAGGTTTTGAATTTGGATGGTAGCAACAAGAGGAGGGAGTTATGATTAGTCCTATCGTAATGTACTATTCGATATATGAAAAGGAACCCAAGGTGGGTTTCAAGCTCATAATGATGGGACCGTGGAGACTAGACAAGAAAACAACCAGGCAAGGTCAACAAAGGATCGGAAGTAAAACAACGCAAATTGCAAAGCAGTTAAGAGAGAGTCCTTAGAAAAAGGACTAGGGCCTGCACATATAGGCTCAAATGGGGCATGTAATCCAAAGTCAAAAGAATAACCCTAAGGTGGTGATCGTGGATCAAGAAACCCAAGCCCACAAAGACCACATGAAAACATATGCATTGATCTGTAATTGTATGGGGATTTGGAAAAATCAAAAACCACTACAAACCTATATTCACTATGTCTGAAAACCTAAATAGAAAGTTGAACTCCATCTGGGATCCAAAGGATTCTCTACGACTATATTTTTTAACCTAGAAGACATACATATGGTATTTGAGGGAGCATTGTACTTTCTTTCCTCAATACTGCTATCCATACGAACCTGGAAGGAGAACATTACAAGAACAATAAACCTTTACCTTCATTCCAGTTTGGATAAAATTATATTCTTTTCATTTAGATTACTAGTCACTGAAAACTCTAGAAGCTATCGATAACTCACTAGGATGATTTCTGAAGCTATTGGAGGCAACCAAGAATGGTAAATACATTTTTTTTTGGATCTATTTTGAAATGCATATAATAACTACTCTCCCAGATGTAGTAACTCTCCAATTCCATGATGGGATCTAGTCATAGATCATTAACTACAGGCATATTCCTTTCTAATGTAAAATATGACAGAAACAAAATAATATCCTCAAAGAATGGCCTCTTAATGTCAAAATAGAGACCCAATATCTTATTTAGACAAGGAATCTAAGGGTGTCAGAAAAGTGGGTACAAATGTTGAAATATGAAGGAAACAACAAGAGAATCCTTCCAGGGAAAAAATGGAATCTAAGAACTAATATGACATGTTATCGGATGAAACCCTACCAGAGGAAATAGATATATTCAAATCTCAAGAACCATAGTCAAAGGAAACAATGATGCAGGATCCTCCAACCAATGCAAAAAGCTTGGGGAAAATAGGTCACTCTCAAGTGATGGAAACATGGGAGGTATGCTTACAATTAAAGCTAATATTTTGGGTAAGTATTCTTTTAAAATTGTTAATCATGGTTCTCTCTCTCTCTCTCTCTCTCTCTCTCTCTCTCTCTATATATATATATATATATATATATATATATATATATATATATATATATATATATATATATATATATATATATATATATATATATATATATATATATATATACTCTTATTTCTAATTTAACATAGGGGTAATACCATGTTTACAATGAAAGGTTAAAACAAATAAAAATAAGATGGATGTATGGAGACTAATAGTCATATTGAAATAATATTGGGTCAACATTTTTTTATGTGAGCCATTTCATAGAGACAGACAACTTTTCCTTAGACATGGGAATGTGAGGAAGATTTGAACCTCTAATCTCATGGTACTATATATAAGGTTATGGTTTCAACTATTTTTGAAGTATAATGTTTTAATAACATGTGGCTAATGATGTCATGCATATGTGGTGTTAATTTTTTGTGATAATGGATTTGTGCACTCATAATGGATATGATATGGATAACACAGATTATGATGTTGTAATATGAGGTATATTGACCTGTGGTTCATTTATTATGTGATTTCATGTTATATCTTTGATGTTGATATGATGATGTTAAAACTTGTGATGGTGAAGCCTATGGTAATTGCATGCATATTTTATAACAAGCATGAGCATGTAGTTCCTGACTATTCAGAATGTTGTGATTAACAATGATGTTATGTTATCATTATGACATGCAAGAGTTGGCATGTGGATTATTTTTATGATATTATGATTATAGCTAATTCATTAGATGCATGTTGTGATGTGGTTACTAGCAGGAACTCCAGAAATGGTATAAGAGGGCCTAGTTATTTGATTATCTCATGTGGGACCATACTTCTGAGGGAGAATAAGTAACACCATATGGGTTGGGGACATAGTAAATCAACACTAAATATGATAGTGGTTCCTTTGTCTTGTACTGCTCTTGATGAGCTATGGGACCATCTTTAGGAGGCCAAGTGCTTGATATTGTAGACCAAGTGCCTTCTATTGGATTGGGATGTCGAAGTTTGGTGGGGGTGTAAGGATTTCGATGCTTAGGGTTGTGAACCTTAGTTAGTGTGCAAGGAGTGAGTTAGCCTTTCGAGATGCCTAGAGTACTTCTTCATGGAGTACTAAGTCAGGTGCCTACTTTGTGGAAGATGAGGTCTGAGTCGGGTGCAAGCCTTGGGGTGAGCCTTGGGCTGTGGTACATACCAATGAGGCTCATTCCTAGTTCGGAAAGTGGGAAAAGGACAAATATTCCTTCGGATTCCCAAGTGTTGTGGATACTTTCAATGCTTGTTGGATATAATAGATTAGTAGAAGGTATGGGGAAAACATGAAACAATAAATCACTAAATAAAAGCTTAAATTATTGGACTTAACTTCAGGATGAAGTTCCTTAAAGAGGGGGAGTATGTAATGTCCCCTAATAATAATAATAATAATAATAATAAAAAATGATAAAAAAAATAGTATAATATTAAACTATAAGCAAATAACTAATCAAATATAAATAAAAGATAATAATGGTAAATAAATAACAAAAATTTAAAGAAAAGATAATAATAGTAAATAAATAATAAATAATGAAGGGAATATAATAATAAATAAATAAATAAAATAGTGAATAACAATATTGGAGTTCTAAATATATATCTATATATATATATCTATATATATATCTATATATATATATATATATATATATGTATATATATATATATATATATATATATATATATATATATATATATATATATATATATATATATATATATATATATATATATATATATATATATATATATATATATATATATATATATATATATAGAGAGATAGATATATATAGAGATATATATAGATAGAAGCTATAAAAATAGTACAAATAAGTAAAGTTTTTTTTTTGCTAAAGCAAGAGTCGTACCTTCGTTATCATTAAATCGGAAAATAATTTACATAGAATACAACCATCCACATGGATCCATGGACCAAGCTAAAACTATCTAAAAAACCAAGGGCATCGAGTTAAGGGTAAAAACTTCGATCCCTACCCACAAAACAACAAAACTCTCAAATGCCAGATAGTACCAAGGCCAAGCATTTGACCCACCAAAATCCGAATGGACGACGAACACTCATAAAAATAAAATATCTAACATCCTTGAAACAGACATTAGCCTTGAAGCCTATAATCTCCACAGTCAAAACTCTTTGCCTGAACCAACGAAAAAGGAAGACATCGCAATGCCATGATGCCAGCCAATTAACAATATGGACCCACTGACAAGCACGCTATTTCCTGACCATAGATCCTCTAAGCTTGATGCAATGGCTAAGGAAGATATCGCAATGCCTAAAATCCTACCGATTAACTTTATGGACCCACTAACATGCTCGATAATTCTTAATCATAGATCTGTTGTGCCTGATTCGACAGTCAAGGGTCATATCACATGGGTCTAAAGCATTGTTAGTTAGCGTGTGATGAGGGCAGTATTCATACCCATGCCTGGGCCACATGTAACGCATTGAGTGGGATCGCTCCCAAATCTTAAAAACCGCTTCCAGCTTGAGAGGCTTCCGAGAAACTGAAAACCACTTTGCAGGTGGAATTGCATTCTTGTGAAGAGAATCAAGTGTATTTCGACCGCCACAAAAACCCAGATTATGCCTTCTCATGCCATCCCCTATGCAGTTGTTTGTAAACCCATGTAAAGTAAAACCCCATCACTTCAGCTAACTACCCAGGTAGCAGAATCTGTTGAGCATCCCAAGAAGAAACAAAAAGATGAAAAAAATAGCAACTCATAACGAAGCTAAATTATCTGGACATAGCCTCTATGGATTTATTACAATACACCATCATATCTTCATCCACTTGCTAGAAACACTGTTCCTTAAGACTGTTATGAGGCAACCATTGCCAACCCATCGCGACCCTGCTAGTGGTACAATTCACACCTTGATTAGCTAGTAAATCCGCTAGTTTGTTGGCCTTCCTTTGCACATGGTTAAAACTTACCATGCGTACGACCCTGAGGTGAAGTTGTATCTATTGAAAGACCTAGATCAACTGCCAATGTTTTGAAACCTTCTCCAGCTCCAAGCCCCAACTAATTCTTTTGACCGAGTTAATGATTAACTCAGAGTTAGCATCAATAATCTCATTTTGTCAATTACCCTGCACCAGGAGTTCTAGGCACTGCTCCATAGCCATTAATTCTGCCATGTTGTTAGTGGCTCCACCTAAATGGAAATGGAAGATGAAAAGTATGTTTCTGATTTCATCCCTCAACACTCCTCCAAAGCCAGCAGTGGACGGATTGTCTTTTGGGGTCCCATCAATGTTATATTTCAGAAAGCCCTGAGGGGGAGGATGCCAGTAGTCCTACTCAGTGTCCATAGTCCTAACCTTACTGTCGAGGCCCTGCGGAATAAGCCCATTCATACCTAACTATCTTAGAATCCTCATATCAACATCTGAAGGTGGATTCTTAGGGGGATTTCGCACAATGGTACTAACCGTCTCCTTAAGTTGTATCAAGGTCTACTCAAAAGGACATTGGAAGGGTCTTTTTTCATTTTGAAGATTCTCTTGTTCCTTTCTTTCCATACATTCCAAATCATGAAACTAGGCGTAAGAGCCCAAGATGAGCCAAGAATTTCATAATCAGAAAAATTTTGCCTCCAATTGGTTAGGGTGTTGATGATACTCCCTATATCCCTGTCGGTCGTTTGGAAGATGGTGGTGAAAGAATCCCACAATCTAGAGGTGAAGATGCAATTGTTGAGGAGATGTTCCATAGTTTCCTCTTGGGCCTCACAGAGCTGGCATCTGGAGGGCCCTAGAACATCCCTTTTCCAAATGTTATCCCATGTTAGAATTTTCTTATGATAAACCAGCCACATGAAGAATTTAATCTTCATCCAGCCTTGATGCCTCCATAGATTCTGCCAAATTATATCCGGAGCCAGAGAATCCAGCTCAAGGAGTATGCATTTTTCCTCCTTAAGGTTAAAGGTTCCCTCATTGTTGTCACCCCATCTTAACTGGTCATGCCCCCTTGTTACTAGAATCTTCCTTTGTTCCAACAATTTCCTAAGAGCCTCCGCTTTAGCTTTCAAGGGTTGTCTTCCCTATCAACAATGTTCCTCCAATTTCTCCATTTGCCTACATTATTGGTTTGGTCCCCAAAATATTTGACCTTAGATAACCCTAAGATGTCTATCTCTATCTTGAGATCCACAAAATCCTCTTTTAACAGTATTGTTTCTTGTTGCTATTTATCTTCCCAAAATAGTGCCAGATCTCCCTCTCTGATTTCCCAGAAGCTGTTCTTTTGTGCTAAGCCTCTGTTCTCCCAGGCCTTATTCCAGATGTATGAGCCCTTTATATTTCCAAACATCCTTATATGTTTGCTAATTTGCCAAGTGCTGGCATATTTTTCTTTCCAGATATTATCCCACTGAGCCTTTGGTTCTTTAACCCAATGCCACCATAATTTAGCCCCTAAATACCTGCTTAGAACCTATGGATCATCTAAACCAAGACCTCCATGATTTTTAGGTTTGCAAATCTTTTCCCGAGCTACCAAGGCCCATTTCCTTTTTTTCTCCCCCTTACCCTAGAGGAAGTCTCTTTGAATGGTTCTGAATTGTTGTAAGACTCCTTTAGGTGCTGGGAGTGCTGATAGCATGAAAACTGGGATAGATTTAACAACAACCTTAGTAAGCACCAACCTACCAGCCAAGTTTGAAAATCTGATGGTCCAATTCCTGATTTTATCCTGCATCTTAATAATCACTGGCTCCCAAATTTTCTTATGCAGAGGTTCAGTAGTTAGAGGAACTCCCAAATATTTTGAAGGTAGGGAATCCCTTTGAAAGCCCAGAATTATGGAGATATTCCTTTGAATAACAATATTGGTATTAAAGAAAAAAATCTTAGATTTGGACAGATTAACCTCCATACCTGTAGCCATGGCAAAGTCGCTTAGAAGTTGTTTGTGTGCAAGAGCTTCTTTGACTGTAGGGATTCCGTGCAACATGGTATCATCCATGAATTGTTGATGAGTCAAGGACTGTCCATTCTCAGAAAGTTGGAGACCCTTGATTTTTCCTTCTTCTTTTGCCTGCTTAATAGACCGACCAAGTCCTTCCATCATGAGTATAAAGAGAAAGGGAGAGAGCAGATCACCCTGCCTAAGGCCTCTTGACGGAATAAAAATCTCGGAGGGAGAACCATTTACAAAAATTGAAGAGTTGGAGGAAGTTACCAAAGCCATGACCCATCTACCCCAGTTATGATCAAACCCAAAGCAATAAGAACCCTCCTAATATAGGTCCAGTTCAACTTATCATAAGCTTTGGCTAGGTCCAGTTGCATGATTATTCCAGCCTTCCTATTGCTAGTTAGTGAGTGCACCACCTCTTATGCTTGAATGATGTTATTGAGAATTTGTCTTCCTTCCACATAACCAGATTGTTCCCCAGGCACCAGAGTGGGAAGAAGAAGTTTGAGTCTATTGGCCACAACCTTGGATATTAACTTGTAAACCACATTGCACAATGCTATGAGTCTAAACTTATCTGGAGTTAGGGCATTGTCCTGTTTAGGGATCAGAGAGATGAAGGAGGTGTTGAGTGCCTTCAGAATAGTTCTATTCCTCTTGAAATCTTGTACTACATTTAGAATCTCATTTTTAGCAATATTCCAGCAAGCTTTAAAAAAATCAACATTGAAACCGTCAGGGCCTAGCGCTTTACCATTCTACATTTCCTTGAGGACGTCACTGATTTCCTGTTCATTTACTGGCCTGTTGAGGTTGAAATTTTCCTCTTTAGACACTAGTCTTGGTATATGTCTTGTTAAGTCCTTGATGAAAGGCTCTCTGTCTCAAATGGTTTCCTTTGCAATCCCACTAAAGTGCTGAACTAACATGTTACATAGCTTCAATTTCTTCGTGAGTACTAAGAATTTTCCGTCCCTCATCCTTGATCGAAGAGATTCTATTATGAGATATGTTTGCCAAGGTGGATCTGTGGAAAAATCTGGTATTTCGTTCTCCCTCTTTTAGCAATTGCACTCTATATTTTTGTCTCCAAAATATTTCTTCTTGTTTACATAAGTTCTCCCAATCTTGTTGGAATTTGGTGGCTTTATCATTTTTGACTTTGTCAAAGCCATCCTTGATAAGGGTTTGGTTGAGTTCCTGCAATTTGTTTTCGACATCTTTTTTAACTTCAAAAATATTCCCAAATTCATTCTTGTTCCAATCTTTTAGCCTGAGCTTGATATGTTTTAGTCTTTTGTGAAGAAGAAACATACTTGTACCCTAAATATGCAAATATTCAGACCACCAATTTGAAATGTTGTTAGTGAAATCTGGATGGGTGAGCCATATATTCTCAAATCTAAAAGGTCTATTCCTGGGGGTACCAATGCCCTTGACCTCTAGTTAAATCGGCCAGTGATCTAATCCTCCAAAGGGGAGAATTCTCGCTCCCATTTCCTTATCATTGAGCATAAGGTCCTCTGAGATGATGAATCTATCTAAATTTGAGGCAACTAGAGACTCTCCTCCTCTTCTATTGTTCCAAGTAAAGAGACCATTACTTGAATCAATGTCAACTACCTTAATAGTATCCATAAAAGTTTGAAAATCTAAGGAGTTTTTATTTAGAGTTCTGGTGCCCCCTTTCTTCTCCGATAGTGATTTGATCATGTGCAAATCCCCACCCATAATCCATGGTATCTCTACATATCTCTCTAAGATCCATAAGAGACTCTAGCAACCTGAGTTTGTCATCCATTCTCTGAGGGCCATAAACATTTGTGACCAGATAGGTCTCCCTATCCCCCACAAGTTGAATAACCACTGATAAATAATTTCTATAAGCCTCAGCATCTGTTATACCAATCTTTAGGGGGTTCCAAAGAGTAAGAATGCCTCCTGCTGTATTTTCTACCTTGACTTCTAGAAACTAAAATCGATTGAGCCATTTGTTATATATTTCTTTGTTTTTTTGAATGGAACATTTAGTTTCCTGGATAAAAATCATATCCAGAGCTTCTTGTTTCATTCTATTACTAAGTAATCTTTATTTCCTTTTACTGCATAGACCTCTGGTATTCCAACAAGTAAACTTCATCATTAAAGATTTGTGAAAGAGTAACTGGTTAGGTCTTTCATCTTACCTGAATCTATCATTAGCTTTCCACATTCCATGAACACCTCATTCTATTTTTTCCTGCCTCTTTTCTTTCCTGGGCATCTAGGTGCTAATCCTGGTATATTTTTTTATATTTTTCACACCTTCGTCAGCCTGCCTTGCAGTGTTATTTTTCCTGTCCACCCCTTTAGCTTGGGTTTTCCATAAGTACAACTATTTTACTCTAGTGAACTCTTCTTGAGGTAACGAGTCTAACCCTCCCATGGTTCCCTATTTCAAGAACCCTTCGAAATCTAGGTGTTCTCTATCAAGAATCTTCTGTAGTTCACGGTCTTCCATTTCAATATCACCTCTGGGTCATTTCCTAGTCCATATCCAGTTCTACATAGCTCATCATAGCCTCTTTCTATTTATTATTTTCCTTTGTTTGATCTTTGTCTTCTTCTTTCTCCTTCTCCTCTAGACTTCCCTCCATTTCCTGATCTACTTTTGTTATCTCTTCTTCTTCCTCGAGAACTTGGTACCTGTTTAGATTGGCCTAAGGCCCTTCTACTTGATGTTGCTTGAGTCCCCTTTTGCCCTCTTTTCCTCTATGGCTAACTTTATTAAAGCTTTCCGTATATTTCATTGTGGAATCTTTCCTCTTGTTCTCTATTTTACTGAGAGGGAAATCCCTGAAAAGGTGTCCATGTTCATGACATTTGTGACATCTAAAGGTAATATCTTCATAATCTACTATTTGTACCCATTCTTCATCAAAAAATTCCAAGATCACCTCACCTGGTAGAGCTCCAGAGAGATCCATTTCCACACAGATACGTGCAAAGGAAGTGTATTTTCCTCTTTTGGTGGCTTCAGAAGCTTTGAAAAAACGTGCTAATTTATTTCCAATGGCTGTTAACGATTCTATTTGCCAGTAATCAAGAGGAAGGGAGTAAAGTCTTACCCAAACTAGAACTAAAGTGAAAGTCTCCCTCTATGGGACAAAGTTCATCATCCACGACCTCATATAGAGGCTTGCAGCTACGTAGAAGTAGGGCCCTGCTTCAAACACTCTGTCTTTATCCTCAATATTTGTGAAGACCACAGTAAAGAATCCCTTTGATCCTAGATGTAGGTCAATGATCCCTTTTGGTTTCCAATGGTATTTAATCCCTGTCTGTAATGGTTTTTTAGTGGGCCATACTCCCATGAATTTAAAAATGATAGCATATCTCCGCCTGTGGTCCCTGTGTGCCTGCAGAGCACGATCATTCAGAACTACTCTGGGTGTAACTTCAGTCTTAGGTTTACATGGTCACTTCTACAACTTGGTTTTTTCTCCCTACTCCTTGTCATCTTCCTCCCTCTCCTTTGTGATTTTATTCTCCCTTGCTTTGATTCCCTCTTACTCTTCTTCCACGCTCGCTTTCCCTTCTTCAACAAGACCTTTGATCTCTTCTATTGGCTTCTTACCTCGGCTAGTTATAGCCTACTTGTAGGAGGGAGTGGTGCTCCCTCCTTTGCACCCTTCCATGTATTCCAGACCTACTAAATACTATAAACCCTAGGTGTTCGTCCCCTCGTGGACTTCCAACAACACCCCTATCCTCATTCACCACTATTAGAAATAAGTAAAGTTAACAAAAAGTAGAAGGGAATAAAATAAGAAATAATTAAATTAAGAGAAATATTAAATTAAGTAAAACTTAATATAAAGAAATAAAAGTTTCATGTTGGCACATTGAATGTGTGCATACATACCCCTTCCATTTTTTGGTTTATTTAATAAATGATAAGGAAGATGAGATTCATCGTTCTTTCATCCATTCTATTGGGAGAAAGTGTTGTGAGATAAAGGATTTCCTAGCAATACTACATGGATTGAGGCCTTGGGGTTGGTCAGTTGTCGAAATATTATGTGAAGCTAATCCTACGGTTGGGCTCCTATTTAGATTTGGCAGCTCATTTGTAAATTTCTTCAACAATGTCACTACACTCTCAAAATAAATAGCCTCATTTTCAATTGGCTTATTCGTTAATGTCTTAGGCTTCTAAATAATAGCCTTATAATTGTCTTCAGTTTTGTGTACTCTGAGAGAAATCATAGCATTTTCAACCACTAAGGCTTCAACAAAATTTTCTACCAATCTTGCTTTTTTTCAACAACTATTCCAACATTAGAAGGCAAGGTAGTTGTATAATAATCTTTTGTTATCGAATCATGAGGTTGTACATCAATAGAAAATTTATTCAAGATTGTAGTGAAACAATGATTGCAATATTTTACCTTTTTGTTGTTACACATATTCAAAACACTTAATTACTTTAACAACAATGTTGGCATTTTCTTTTCAAAATTTTTTTCCAAGAAATCATTCTTAAAATATTCCATATTGGTAATAGAACCTACCAAAATATTATGGTACTAGGTTGCGGATTTATTTTCAAATGTGTTATTCAACCTCTAAAGTGTCCTCATCTTGAAAAACCATTTTCCCTTTCCTTCCTCCATTTGGTGCACATTTTTTCTTCATCCATGAATTATGAGGTCATCCAAGTCATACATAACTATAATAAAAGGTAGCATTCACTTGCTACTCATATTTTATGATTTATTTGTGAAATTGGTTAAAACATTACTATAGCTACAAAAAAGGTGCATATTTCGTAGCTAACTAGCATTTCTGCAACTAAATCCAAGGTTGAAAATGTTCTCGTGAACTTGAAGATAAGCAAGACATATGGATAGATGCCAAATGTCAACTACATGGGTATCCACCTATTGGGCTTAGTGGGAAGTTTACGAAATATGAGAATCATGCTAGTCAAAGCAAGAGTCAAACATGGTTATAGAAGACTATTCTTATGTAGAATTTCAAGGACTCAATCTTGTCACCAAGCGAGCATGCATAATTCAAGCAAGAGATATCTAGAATTTAGAATTTTTAGTGATGATGTGTCAATTAAAACGGCTATCATGATTCAACCTTCTAGTAGTGAATCATGCTAGGAAATTTCTTATTTGGATTTTAGAACCTAGTTATTGAATGAAGGTTTTACTTCTTGGAATTTATCTATTTAATTTTTTATATCTTGAACAATTATAAATTGCTTCGAGTTCGAAGAGAGAGGATCATATATTAAGGTTGTACTTATTGTTACTTATTGTTACTCTTATAGAGAAGTCTCTGTTTATAGTTAATGCAATTACTATGTTTATGGCGCAACTGTGAATGTGATTGGTGATTTAATCTAGTGATCTAAGTTTCTATTTTGCCACATTCACCAAGAGGGCCCCCTCTGGAGTTGTGAGATAATGTAGTCATTCTTTCAATATCCTCCATTTTATCATTCATTTCAAGTAAGCTTTTGAATAGTTAGATCTTCAATACTCTATTTTCAAGCATAGCTTGCTTTTATTTTGTTTGTAATAGGTTCAGCACTTGACGGTAATACAAAAACCTAAAAATTTGTTATTTCATGTTTAATATCATGCTTAGTCTCATATTTAACTTTCATGCTATGTTAGGTCCCTATAATACTAGTGATTCCCCCATTAATATTGTATTTGTATTCCTTATTATTATTGTTGTCCCCCTATTGTCCCCATATTGTTATTACTGTGCCCCGTAGAATCCCACTATTGTTATTTTTGTGCCTTTATATTATTATTGTTAGGTCAACTTGGTTATATTTTGGCCCCTTAGACTCCTATATATAGCAAGGAGGTTTTTTCATTTGAATCATCCAAGAATTGTTCATTTGTGTCATGTAAAGGAGGTTTCCCCCTCGAAGAGGTTGAATTCTAAGGTGTTGATCTATCTTTTCTATCATTTTGTGAGCTAGTTTCATAACATTTGGTATCAAAGCTTTCGATTCTAGGGTTTCACTACTCCAAACAGGTCATCGTAGAATATTTTCTCTAATGGTTTCGCTGTGACGTTGCAAAAGCTAAAAAAAAAAACAATTTGAGAAGAAAACTCGCTGAACCTTGGGTACGAATTTCAGATCTTCTATCGAATATTTTTTGAAATTGGATGTGAGGAATTTATGGTTTGTGAAAGCTCCATAATTTCATCTAAAACAAGTCATCATGGAAGCTAATATGGATGGTTTAAAGAAAGGCATGGAAGATTTGAAGACAAATTTGACAAAGTTTCTACAAGAAATGCTTACTAATGGCGAAAGGGTAGTAAACGAAACTCACGATGAGAAAAAGATAAATGTTAATCATGATTTCATAGACTCTAACATTGGATCGAAAAACCACCATGTTCCAAAGATCGATAAGAGGAAGTTTGATGGAAAGGATCCTGGGACATGGATACTACAAATGGAGCAATTTTTTGATCTCCATAATGTGAAAAACACATAAAAGGTACGCATTGCAACTTTATATTTTGAACCAAATCAGTTTGTATGGTATCGATGACTTTACTCTCGTAAACAAATAGTCACTTGGGCTATTTTTATGAATGAAATGATAGCACATTATGAGGATACAAAAAGCAACACTTTTTTAGCCAATTGATAAATCTCAAACAAAAGGGTTCAATGATGGAGCACATTGAGTACTTCCAAAAGTTGGATATAAGGGTAAAAGATATTCTATGGGAGCATAGGATTGATGTGTTCATAGGGAACTTAAATGATAGCATCCAACACGAGGTTCACCTTTGGGAACCAGATTCATTGGGGAAGGCATTCAAGTTGGAAAGAAAAATGGAAAGAAAAATTATGGCAACAAGGAAGCCTACCAGTCACAATCATAATGATGGAAGTATTTCTGCTAGTAGCCATCCACAACCTACAAGGTTGAGACCACAACGATTGGAAGAAAAAAGAGCAAAATGGCTTTGTTACAATTTTGATAGCAAAAGAACTAAAGGTCATAAGTGTGTCGAGAAGAAATTATGTTACATAGATTGTGAAGAGGAGGAAGAAAGGGAACAAGAAATGTCAAAAGAAGAAGATATACACTAGGAACAAATCCTAGAAAAAGAAGAAATGATTATGACCATATCTTGTAATGCATTGGCTGGAATTACCACTCTTCAAACTATCAAGATAGAAGGGCATATCAAGGAGAAAAAGGTAATAGTGTTGATTGATTAAGGAAGTACCCATAATTTTATTCATTGTAAGATAGCCAAGGAATTGAATTTCTTCCTGTATATAGCACCAGAGTTTCAAGTGATGGTTTCAAGTAGAGGAACCATAAATTTCTCAAGAAAGTGTCATAATATCAAGCTATCCATGGGATAATATGTATTGAATAACCCAATCCTTTCCATTCCAATGAGTGGTGCTCATGTTGTACTAGGAGTCCAATGGCTACAATCCTTAGGTACAATAGCTTTTAATTTTCATGAAATTCTCTTCAGAAGGAAAGGAAGCTGAATTAAGGGGTATTGCAGGGAAACTAGGAAAGATAATCAGCTCTAACAGAATGAAAAATCTTCTAAATAAATAGCAACAAGGCATAATTTCACAATTATGTCCACTAGAGGTTCCCACATTGAAATCATCCATTTCTCTAGATCTCCACAAAGTCTTGGACAATCTTTCCAAGGTATTTGGGACTCCCAAAGGCCTCCCACCTATTCATGATCATGATCATGCTATTAATTTGATTCCAAGAAGTGTTCCTCCAAACATCAGGCCTTACAAACATACCTATGTCCAAAAGACTGAAATTGAACATATGGTTGCAGAAATTCTAGAGGCTAGTATAATTCAACCTAGTCAAAGTTCTTTCTCTGTTCTAGTAGTATTGGTTCACAAGAAGGATGGATCATGGCATGTTTGTCCAAATTATAGGGAGCTCAACAAGCTCATTATTAAAGATAAATTTTCCATTCCCATCATTGATGAATTATTGGATCAATTGCATGGATCAATTTACTTCACCAAGTTGGATCTTCATTCAGGATATCATCAAGTCAGAATGAATACTGAAGACATTTCAAAAACAACATTTAGAACTCATGAGGGTCATTATGAATTTTTTGTCATAACTTTTGGCCTTACTAATGCACCTTCTACATTTCAAGGTTTGATGAATTCCATTTTCAAACCCTTCCTTAGAAAATTTGTGTGAGTATTTTTTGATGATAAACTAATCGACATCAAGCCTTGGAAGGATCATGTCCAACATGTTGACATGGTGCTCAAACTGTTGGAGGAGAAACAATTATATGCAAAATCTCCAAATGTTTCTTTGGAGTACAAGAGGTGGAACATTTGGGTCATATTGTGTCTGATGAAGGTGTTAAGGTAGACCCTAACAAAATTAAAACCATTAAGGAATGGAAAATCCCCACATCGATAAAGCTTCTACGAGGATTTCTCGAGTTGACAGGGTACTATCGCAAGTTTTTTAAGAATTATGGGAGAATAGAAACACCTCTAATGACATTATTGAAGAAAGATGCACTTTCATGGACTCTAGAAGCAACAAAGGCCTTTGAACATCTTAAAGAGGAAATGTGCCAAGCATCAGTCTTAGTTACACCAGACTTCACAAAAACCTTTATTATGTAATGTGATGCCTCAGAAAATGGAATTAGTGTTGTTTTAATGCAAGAACAAAGACCCATTGCTTTCGAAAGTTGTCTAATCAAAGGAAAGTATTTACACAAAGCTATTTATGAGAAGGAAATGTTGGCAATACTACAAGCACTTAAGAAATGTCGACTCTACCTAATGGGAAGATAGTTCAAGGTAAAAATAGATCATGATAGTCTTAAACACTTTTTAGAACAATATTATCTTTAGAAGAGAAAAAAAAATGGGTGACAAAGATGTTGGGTTATGACTTTGAAATAATCTACAAGAAAGGGAAGAAAAATGTTGTGGCAGATGCACTCTCCACAAAGGATGAGGATGTCGAAGCATTTCTTTGCGCCATTTCTATTATCCAACCAGATTTGATAAACGTAGTAATGGATCAATGGAAGAATGACGAGGAAGTGTGGGCACTCATTAAAAATATACAACAAGATCCTAGTACATCTAACACATTTAGCAGGAAAAATGATTCGTTATGGTACAAGGATTGGTTATACCTATGTAAGAATTCCCAACTCAAACAAAAGATTCTTACAGAATTGTACACCTCTCTCTTAGGAGGGCAGTCAAGATCACTAAAAAGCTACCACAAGGTTAAGAAGGATTTTTTGGGTATGGCCTTAAATCGGATATTCAAAAGTTTGTGGCAGAATGTTTGGGTTGCCAACAAAATAGAGTTGAAAAAATTAAGATCCCAGGACTATTAAAAACTTTATCCATTCAAAGCCAACATTGGGAGGAGGTTTCAATGGATTTTATTAGAGGTTTACCCAAGTCCAAAGGAAATTTTTTTATCATGGTGGTAGTTGAAAAACTTACCAAGTATGCAGAATTTTGTGCATTATCTCATCCATTTAAAGTGAGTACAGTTTCTACTGCATTTATGGAAACAGTTCAAAAGCTACATGGAAACCAAAAGATTATTGTAAGTGACAAATATCCCATTTTCGCTGGAAATTTTTGCACATAATTATTTTCTTGTCTTGGTACTCAGTTAGCTCATAGCTCATATTATCATCCTGAATCTAATGGGCAAACTGAGATAGTAAACAAATGTTTGGAAGGATACATTCATGTCTTTGTATATGATAAATTGACGCAATGGGTTAAATGGTTACCTTTGGCTGAATGGTAGTATAACACTTCCTTCCATACTGCAACAAAAATGACCCAATTTATGGAACTTTATGGATATCATCCACTGTCCATCACATCATATTTAAGAGAGAATTCTAAGGTTCAAGTAGTGGAAGATCACATCGAGCACCAACAACAATTTCTCCAACTCTTAAAGGATAACCTCACCTTGGCGCAAAATAGAATGGACCAGCAGGTAGATCAACATCATAGAGAAAGAAGTTTTGATGTAGGTGATTGGATATTCCTACGGCTACAACCATATAAACAAATGTCCCTCAAGCAATCTAAGAAGGATAATAGATTATCACCAAAGTATTATGGTTCGTACAAGCTGTTACAAAAGATAGGTACTATTGCATACAAATTGGAGCTTCCTGTAGCTTCCAGAGTGCACCCAATTTTCCATGTTTCATGCCTAAAGAAGGTTATAGGTAGTAAGCTTCTAATTCAAACAATATTTCTAGAACTTGATGAGGAAGGAAAAATCAAATTGAAACCTGAAGTAGTCAAAGAAACAAGAACTCAACAACTATGAAATCGATCAATTTAAGAGTATCTCATTAGGTGGAAGAACTTACCCATTGAATATTCCACATGGGAGGATGATAATTTTATATAGAAGCATCCAGAACTACTCAAGCATTGAGGACAATACTTTCTTGAAGGATATGGGAATGTTAGTCCCTATAATACTAGTGATCCCCCATTACTATTGTTGTCGTATCCCTTATTGTTATTTTTGTGCCTTTATATTATTATTGTTAGGTCGGCTTGGTTATATTGTGACCCCTTACACTCCTATATATAAAAATGAGGTTTTTTCATTTGAATCAACTAATAATTTTTCATTTGTGTAATGTAAAGGAGGTTTCCCCTTCAAAGAGGCTGAATTCCAAGGTGTTGATCTATCTTTTCTATGTTTTTGTGAGTTTGTTTCATAACATGCTAATATTAATTCCAATTAGGAATACACACATCAATAATATGTAAAGGTCCTTTTATTTTGAGCTTATCTTATACTCTTTGATTCTTCTCTTTAACTTATCAATAACTAGATTTCCTTTCATGTTTTTAGATAGAATTGATCTCAATTTATTTATAATAGAGTTATTTATTTCTTGTCACATAGATTAGACTTTCATTTCTTGTTCTATACACTAGAATTAGATTAGAACCTATTCCAAAAGATTTCTGTAATAGTTATTCTTTTCAAGTCAATTAAATTAGATTTATCTATATCGTCTAATAGAATAAGATTTTTATTTACTTTCAATTAGAATATATTTAAATTAATGGTTAGACAAAAAACTTTGAAGTTGTTTTAAAATAGAATTATTATTCATTTTAATATTTTTGTTTGAAGTTTATTTAAAAATTGAATGCCTTATAGGCAAAACATGGGAATATAATTAATAATAACAACTAATAAATAAACTAAATTTAGATTATCTATTCATTCTCTTTGATCTAAAATAGATTCCTAGAATATATGGTGCACATAAACTTCACAAGTTTAAAAACATATAAGGAAATAGTCTACAGGCAACATCCTCGTACTAAAAATTCATCAATATCAAAGATAAGTAATAGCTGTTAACATGGTCTTCTGTAGTAGGGGAATTATTCATATTAAAATTTGTAATGAACTTCTCCAAATAATAGGGATATGGATGAAGAATACCTGGAATTTTTAATGTCCCTTGGGCCATCCCTACCATTTTTTTATTACCAACCATATCATTGTTAAAATATTCCTCATCACTTTTAGAATCACTACCTTCTTTATTTCAAGATGTTCACCAGTTATCAATTCTTCCAATTTTTCACTGGTTTTCACTGGGAGAGGGTTGTTCTTCAAAATTGGAGTTTTCAAATAGTTGAGGTTTTTAAGGAATTTAGACTTCTGTGATCCATAACATTGTTTAGATAATCTTCGGCAAAATCACATAATCAATCTTTTGTCGACGCGTTTCGAACCAACCAGTGTGGTTCATCGTCAGGACAAGTTGAAGAACCAATCAGGCTAAGCTGGCTTAAATAGAGTGTGCAGAGATTCCAACGGCTATAATGCCAACGGCTAATTTTGACCACTAATTATATTATTAATATTCTTAGAACCGCTAAAATGTATAATTCATTTTTATTAGCTTATATACTAAGAGAGTTCCATGGTTAATAATATACTATTTATATAATCCATTCTTAAATATAATGGTCATTAAATAATATCATTCCAATGTTATCTAGTATTAAATTATTATTATTCTAAGAAATTTTGTTACATTAGGTAAATTGAGTATTAATTTAATAATAATTGTTTAAAGCTAGAGGTCCAAAGGAAAATTCTAATATATTATTTTAATTAATTATATCAGAATGGCCCATTCGAAAATAAAAATAATAATTAAATCATCTATATAATTTATAATTCCAATATTATTAAATTAGTATTCTCGTTAAATCTATATTATTTAGTTACATTAGGTAAATACATAATTAAAGTATATGTTTATCAATAATAGAATATAGGTAAATTGTGTATTAATTTAATATTAATTGTTTAAAGCTAATGGTCATATATTATTTTAATTAATTATATCAAATTGGCCCATTCGAAATTAAAAATAATAATTTATGTTTATTATATAATTTATAATTCCAATATTTTTAAATTAGTATTCTGTTCAATCTATATTATTTAGTTACATTAGGTAAATACATAATTAAAGTATATGTTTATTAATAATAGAATATAGGTAAATTATGTATTAATTTAATATTATTTGTTTAAAGTTAATGGTCAAAAGGTAAACTTCAATATATTATTTTAATTAATTATATCAAAATGGCCCTTTCGAAAATAAAAATAATAATTTATGTTTATTAAATAATCTATATAATTTATAATTTCCATATTTTTAATTTAGTATTCTTGTTAAATCATTATTATTTAGTTACATTGGGTAAATACCATCATTAAAGTATATGTTTATTAATAATAGAATATCAAAAAATATAACTAACTCAAACTCACTCACTATTATAGGTATATCATATAATTATATCAAATTATTATATATAAAAAATAATAATTTCTTATTTATTATTTGACATAAAGGTCATTTTTTAAACTATATCAATTCTTATAATTTATATTTTTAATAATCTATATAAGTAATATTCATTCACTAAAAAGATATCTGTGTCATTAGGTAAATAGATTATTACTAATAAGGTTTAGAAAAGGGTTTAATAGTCAAATATATAAGAAAAAAGGTAAAGGGAAATACTAAAGGAAAGGAAGAAATAAATAAAAATGTATAAAAATGGAGATAAACAATCTATTCTAAAGGAAATATACCCCTTAGAATCATAAACGGGATAAGGATAATACTTAGCCCGAAATTGCTTAGTAAGTAATTAATAACCCATACATTCCATAATAATAGGAAAAACCCGCAAAAAACACACCTTAAGGAGCGGGAAGACAGAGACCCTAAGACCTAACAAAAGGGGAATGACGGGGCTAGGAAGACAAGGCTGGGACCCAGCAACTGCTAATCTTCCAGCCATCATCCCTATTAAGATTGTTCGGCCTTTTCTCAATCTCCAGGGCCTCTCTAAATTTGCGATGGTGAACTGCGCTACTTTGGCAATGACTTGAGCCTCTTCTATACATACATGATGCATAGTCGTCCCCGCATGCTCAGCCAGGGCTAAGGACTTGGTCCTACCATGCCTTAAGTCTGTCGAATGCTCGCTAATCCATTGATTGATAGAGCGACCAGTCTCACCAATATAAGGGGTCCCACAGGAACATGGAATGACATAGACGCCTTTCATGTCCTTAGGGTCAATAGGGTCTTTCACAGACCTGAGGGAGCCACGGATAGTGTTGAGAGGCCTAAAAGTAGCGGGCACATCGTACTTCCTCAGAATCCTTGCAATCCTGTCCGTGGTCACTTGGATGTAAGGGAGGTTCACACCCGAGATATGGTCTTTAGGAACCCTTTGGGTTGAAGGCTCCTTCCTAGCCCTGAGGAAGGCTTTTCGACCAAGGTGCCTATTGTAACCATTCTTCTCAAAGACATCCAAGAGATGGGCCTTCTCCGCTTCCAGGTTCTCCTCATCCGAAATCCTAACAGCACGAGTGGCAAGCGTGCTAAGAACCCCTAACTTCTGAGCTGGGAAATGATGCGAAGACGCATGCAAGTATTGCTCAGTATGCGTCTTCTTTCTAAACACCTGATGAGAAAAGGAACCATCCGTCTTCTTAGAGATGAGAACATCCAAGAACGGAAGACAACGATTAACTTCTTTTTCCATCGTGAATTTAATGGCGGCGGACTGGTTATTGAGGTGATTGAAGAAACGATCCAGCTCGTCAGGACCATGAGACCAGACAACACCAGTATCATCAACGAATCTTTTCCAAAGCTTCGGTAAGAGACGAGAGGAGGCTAAAGCCCTAGACTCAAACTCCTCCATGAAGAGATTGGCGACGACAGGGGACAGGGGGGAGCCCATGGCAACGCCACAAGTCTGCTCATAGAATTCTCCCTCGAAGCTGAAAAAGGTGGAGGTAAGGCAAAGCTTAACTAACTTAGCCGTATCAGGGTCAGTTAGCTTATTAATAACCCTTATGGCCTCATTGATAGGAATGCAGGTATAAAGAGAGACCACGTCGAAACTTACCAGAATGTCCTCGGGCTCAAGATTAATTCTCTTAAGATCCTCGATAAAAGAAGCTGAGTCTTTGACAAAGGACTCAGTCTTCCCAACCAAGGGTCTTAACTTTGCAACGAGGAACTTGGCCAAGAGGTAAGTCGGACCACCAATGGTATTGACAATGGGTCTCAGGGGGACCCCATCCTTATGGATTTTAGGAAGACCATATATCCTAGGAGTGATGGGGTTTCCCTCAATAAGTTTCTGGGCTAGAGGAATCGTGGAATTGCACGACTTGATCGCAAGAGCGACTGCTCTGGAAACCTTTTTGAGGGGATTTTTCGAAAGCTTCTTATAACTCCCACTATTACAGAGTTGGTCAAGCATCTTATTTCTGTAATCCTTTCTATCCAGGATAACGGCAGCTCCACCTTTATCAGCTTTTAAGACCACTACGTCACGATTTTCGTTTAAGCTCTTCAAAGCCTCAAACTCAACCTTGCTGATATTGCTACGGGGAGGCTTAGCCCTCCTCAGGGTAACAGCACAATCCTGCCTAATAGTGTCTTTAATCTTATCAGGAAGGTTCTTAATGCCATATTCTACATCGCAAATGATGTCTTCAACAGGGATTTTTCTAGGAGCTAAGGCAAAATTAAGACCTTTCCTTAAGAGACTAAAAACCGCAGGCGGAAAGGAAAAACTAGACAAATTGACCACCTTATTGTCCCGAGGGAGGGAACTAGAACTACCCACCGACATACCCTTAATACCAACCTTACAATTAAGGTTATCCATCCCAATTAACCCTTTATTACAACTACCATTATTATTACAATCTACCTTATTAAATTCACCACTCGGACTATTGACTTCATTATTTAAATTATTGCAATTATATATTAGAGCTTTATTGAGGGGAACCTAATCTATTTCTACATTGCTTAGATATTTTAGGATGAGAGAGAAAATTTTCTAGCCATACATTGGAAACCCTTACTATACTCCTAAACTCTATTTATAGGGAAAAATATATCACCAACATTACGGGGACATCCCTAGTGAAAAATCCTAATTAGAAATTATATTGTTTGGAATAGGAGTGTCTTATGGTATGTGGTCTTCACTACCAGCATGTTTGTTTGAAAATGGTTTTGGATGAAATGAGAAAGAGTAAAGAAACTCGATAAAACTTATAGAAAAAAACAAGTTAGAACAATTTTATGAAGTATTTTTATATCAAAAATGAATGAAAGGGAACATGAATCATACAAAAATATTGTGAGAGAAATTCAATTAAGATACATGAATATAAATAAAATATTCATTATCAATTGAAAATTAACAATTATCATGGAAGCATAGATCAACAAATAATGTCAATAAAGATGTGAGCCTCAAATCAACAAAGAAATTCATTAATTTTCAGCACATGAATATGAATCACATACCATTAAATCACTGTAAGATAAGTCCTATGGTTTTAACCAATACATGACTAAACTTGCTTGCCAAGGCTCAAAGAGAATCTCAAAACTAACGGAAATATTCATGAAACCATTGCACCAAGTATTCATGAGATCCAATAGTGGAAATACCAAATTGTCACTTGATCTCTCCAAAATAATGTACAATATTATCCTCTACAAATTGTTCGACTCAAAAAGTTAAAATCATTTCTAGCTAGTTGTGAGTTTATATTCATACAAAATTAGGTGACTCATCACCTTCCACGACCTTTTTTTTTCCGTCATGAATTTTCATCTCCTATATGTCTTTTCTTTTTTCTTTTTATTTCATTTCTAATTACCTTATTACTTCAATTAAAAATTACATAAAAAATGAACAAAAGAAAAACAAATATTATTATACTAATTTCATGGTGCACAAATGAGGAACCTCAACTTTGAGCTCCTTTGTAATGTATGTGTTTCATTCATTTTACTTAAATTAAATAGATTGTACACCTTTCTTAATAGTATTCTCTTGGATCTATTTTCACATTTGAGAAAGTCCGATAGTATACAGAAAGGGAAGGTAGGCCATGGATGTTTTTTTCCTTTATCAATGTGTGGGTCAATCTTGTTGTAAGCTAGTATGCTACTTATTGCAATAATATTTTGTCATTGAAAAATAAAGGAAACTAATGAGGGTGTTTATAAGATCCAAATACTCTTATGTATGTCAATTACATTGGAGTAAATCAATTACAAACATCTTGTAATGACATCCTTTCCCTGTCTGATATGCAGGGTGATTCCGTATCAAAGATATTTTCATATACTTATGAGATAAAATGCTCAGAAATGGAATCATACATCCCATGTATCCTATATCCCACAATTTCTTGTAGTAAATGTGCATAGGTGGGATCTCTTGAGTAAACTCACCCTTCCATCCTAATGCCTCAAATTTTCATCTTGTGCATATGGTATCCAATATGTATGATTCCGTGTAGAACTATGGTTATTCTATTGTATAGGTATTCCTTGCTCTTTTGACATTAGCCTCTATGGATGTTTCCAAAATATTTTCCCAATTAAAAATAGTTCATTAACTTGCACATGTGTACATCATAGACAACTATTCATCTTCAAGTTACTTTGTGTCTAGTCTCCCATATATGTTATAGCACATCTCTTCCAACATTTGATATACTTTTGTTAACATCTTAGTTTTGTCTTTCCATCAGCTTGATATCTAAAATTTCCAAGCTCTTACCACCAAGTTAAAGTATCTCCTTGGTTGACATGGAAAAATTGCAATATCGTTTTGTTCTAAGAACCAAATGATATTTTGGTATATTATAATATTCAACAACATTAGATGATGTGCATGCTACTATATATCCATATACCATGGATATTCCTAACTATCATGTATTTCTCATCAGTATGTCGGATAATCCACTCAATGGTCTTTCCTCATGGTAGAATAGTTAGATGTGTTCTAACTTATGAAATTGTGACTACATAATATTCATATATGCTTCATAGTATTACTTGTCCTTAGGTGCCTATTTCTTGTGTAATTCTTGATGTATGCCTTTCCACATCATAGGCACTGATTTATCCACATACTAGGAAATGTCATAATAGATGGGCACTCTGATAATAGGGCTTTCAAACTCTTTTAATGCTACTTTCAACTATCTCCTTGCTATGCTTTTCTTTGATTAGGGGATTTGTGCCTCCTGCTGATGAGGAGATGATAAAAGGATAAAGATGAATGGCACCTGACATTTTTAATGTATTTGTGATAAGACAAAATGTTAGGAAAAATAAAAAAATAATTCATTATTTTAGCATGTGTCACAAATTGTAAAATTATAGTGTGATAGGTTAAGTCACAAACCGCAAGGACAAGTTGTGATAAGGGGTAGTGTTGGAAATAATACTGAGAGGGGGGGTGAATCAGTATTATCAAGCAATTTACCAAATCTTCCTTATTTGATCTTTTGAATTATTCTTGCATATCAGTACCATAAAATAATGAGCATGAATAAAGAAAATAGACAGTCACACCAAAGAACACAAGATGTAAGGTGGAAACCCAATGCGGGAGAAAACCACCTGCTGCAATATGTCTCTATCTTCTTTCAAGAAATTCTTTTTACAATGATTTTGTACTGGTGCAGTCCTTTACCAGCACGCAGGCTGCAACCTGCCGAGAGCTACAACTCTCTCTCGTTTTCCAGTCTCTCCTGGAAGGGAGCTACAACCCCCTACTTCTTTTCATGAAGAATCAAATGATCAACAAGTATACAACAGATACAGTCCACTACAGATATCAGATCAGTAATTACAGAAATAACCCAGAACACCTTATGAACAGAAATATACAGTCAACAGATCATCTTAAGACAGGGACGCATATTTTCTTTCTGTGACCTGCGACTGGACGCAGTCTACCTTCCACTGTTCTGCGTGCCGACGCACTGTTCCTCTATGCTTTGCTGCGACCGACGCACCCAAAAACACTATCGCGCCGCGTCTTTTGCTTCAGAGACGCACCCAATAACACAGTCGCGCCGCGTCCTTTGCCTCAGAGACGCACCTGAGCCTTTACTGTACTGCGTCCCGGCGCACTTTCCCTTCACTGAACCTGCGTCCCTTCAGATATAAAAGATATGAGGACTTCAGAACCAACCCAAACACTCAGATCCACAGATCTGATCATGCGCCATAGAGATCACAGTCCATTAGAAGATTCGCCTTCATAGATCTGGACTAGATCTCACCAAAAGATATTCAACCAAGATGATGCTTAATCCAAATGAACTCCTTTGCTTTATATAGGCAAGCTTCTCCTCAAAACATGGAACAAAACCACGAGCCGACACCATAGAAACACAAAACCGTCGGCTAGATACCACACAAGAAACCCGCACGTGCTTTTCTCTGCCTTGAAATGTGTGCACTGGGCGGACGCACCTCCTGAACGGCTGGCCTGCGTCCCTGGACGCGGGTTCTGTATGGTATACCTGCGGGGACGCACTTGCTGAACATATTTCCTGCGTCCTTCTTGATTTATCACCTGAATGGGTTTGCCATCAAGGACAACACCTGAATCATAATGCCAACAATCTCCCCCTTTGGACTTGATGGCAACCACATAATCTTCAGCTTCATTCTCCCCCTTTGACATCAAGGGCAAAGGGTATGCTCCCCCTATGCTCATGCATCTCCAGATCTGTAACCAGAAATCCATCATGAAGGAGATAGAGACATATTGCAGCTATTTCCAAGATCTCCTTTTCCATAATGCCAACAATGCATTATGTGCTCCCCCCGAGCCTATACCACCAATAGGAAGATGATCAACAGTAAGATGATGCATCAACAACCCCCAGCTTTTGCCTGAGGTATTCAAAAGTGTCCCTGGGCAACGGTTTGGTGAAAATATCAGCAACTTGTTCCTTAGAAGGAACATACTCCAACTTGACCTTCTGTTCAAGTACTTGTTCCCGGAGAAAATGGTACTTGATTGGTATGTGCTTGGTTTTTGAATGCATAACCGGATTCTTTGAGATGCTGATTGCACTTGTGTTGTCACATAAGATAGGAATAGGAGGTGTACAAGTGATGTGATAATCCTGCAAAGTCTGCATCATCCAAAGAAGTTGGGTGCAACAAGATGCAGCAGCAACATATTCCGCTTCAGCTGTAGACAAGGCAATTGAACTCTGTTTCTTGCTGAACCAAGAGACCAGTCTGGGACCCATAAAGAACGCACCACCACTTGTGCTTTTCCTGTCATCCACGTTTCCGGCCCAATCTGCATCTGTATAGGCATGAAGAGTAAGATCTGTATCTCTAGGATACCATAAGCCATAATTTTGAGTCCCTTGAAGATATTTGAAAATTCTCTTTACTGCTTGAAGATGAGTCTCCTTCGGATTTGCCTGAAATCTTCCAACTATTCCAACTGCATGCATGATGTCTGGTCGGGTACCTGTCAAATATAGTAAACTTCCAATCATAGATCTGTAGGTTGGTTGATGTACTGCTGCAGATTCATCATTTGCACTGAGACTACATCCTGTGACCATGGGTGTACATACTGGTTTTGCATCTTCCATGCCATATTTCTTTAAAATCTGCTTGAGATACTTGGTTTGAGATAAAAAGATTCCTCCTTCCTTCTGTTGGATTTGCAAACCAAGGAAATATGTCAGTTCTCCTAGCAAGGACATTTCAAATTCTTTCTGCATGACTGAGGCAAAGCTTTGACTCATAGCTTCTTCATTACTGCCAAAAATAATGTCATCAACATACACAACAAGTATTAGCAATTTGTCATTTTCAACTTTTATATACAGATTGCTATCTGCTGAACCTTTTAAGAAACCTTGTTGATGAAGATATTTGTCCAACCGGTAGTACCAAGCCCTTGGAGCTTGTTTGAGACCATAGAGAGCCTTTTTTAATCGGCATACAAGATTTGGATCATTTCCAAGAATGAACCCATCTGGCTGTTCAATGTACACTTCTTCTTCCAAGTCTCCATTCAAAAAGGCTGATTTCACATCCATTTGAAATACTTTGAAGTTCTGAAAACTTGAGAGAGCAAGGAACATTCGGATGGCCTCAAGTCTTGCAACAGGAGCAAAAGTTTCTTCAAAGTCTATTCCTTCTTGCTGCGCATACCCTTTACAAACGAGTCTGGCTTTGTTTCTAATTACTTCTCCATTTTCATTCAATTTATTTTTGAAGACCCATTTTGTTCCAATAACATTCTTATCTTTTGGTCTAGGAACCAGCTCCCAAGTGTTGTTCTTTTCGATTTGCTCAAGTTCTTCATCCATTGCTTTCACCCAACATTCATCTTTGCATGCCTCTTTCACATTTTGTGGTTCGGTGGAGGAAAGTAATGCCAAATAGCTTGAAGCTTCTGCAACTGTTCTTCTAGTTTGTATACCTGCTTCTTTTTGTCCCATGATCTGAGATTCTGGATGGTTCTTCTGAACATATCTGGATGGAGTCTTTTCTTCTATTCTTGTCCGTTCTTCTGCTTCTTCGTGAGGTTCTTCTTGAGATTCTTCTTGAGGTTCTTCTTCTTCATCATTCTGTCTTTGAGGGTAGCTCTCATCTTCTTCGATGTCTTCACGATGTATTTGCCTAGGAATATATCCCTTTTCATCAACCACTACATCAATGCTGTCAACAATTCTGCCAAGTCTTTTATTGTAGCATTTGTATGCTTTGCTATGTGGAGAATAGCCAAGAAGAATGCCTTCATCTGCTCTAGGATCAAGTTTGCCAAGCTGCTCCTCAGTATTCTTGATATAGCATTTGCTCCCAAATATTTTGAAGTGCTTTACCGAAGGAGTTTTACCACTCCAGAGCTCATGAGGGGTTTGAGTGCTGTTCACCCGGACATTTGTCTTGTTGAGAATAATAACCGCAATATGTGCAGCCTCACCCCAGAAGGTTGCGGGGGTTCCTGATTCATCAAGCATAGCACGAGCCATTTGTTGGATTGTTCTGTTCATTCTTTCAACAACTCCATTTTGCTGAGGCGTTCTAGCTGTAGAGAATTCTCTCCTTATCCCATGTTCATCACAGAAATCGAAAAATTCATTTGAAGTAAATTCCCCACCTCTGTCAGATCTGAGGCACTTAATTTTGTGACCTGATTCATTTTCAGCCAAGGCTTTGAAGGTTTTGAATTTTTCGAATGCTTCATCTTTGTGCTTCATAAGTCCTAACCAAACAAACCTGGAGAAATCGTCAATAAATAATATCAAGTATTCCTCTCCTCTAGGTGTTCTTTTTCTGAATGGTCCACATACATCTGTATGTACTAGCTCAAGAGGCATGCTGGCGGATCCTTCTTTCTCTGGAAAGTTAGTTCTGGTTTGTTTTCCAAACTGACATGATCTGCATATGGTGTTGTCAGGAATTTTGATATCTGGAAGATCGCGAACTGCCTGATATTTGCAAGCTTTCCTTATTTGTGAGAAGCTTAGATGTCCCAACCTTCGATGCCATAACCAGTGCTCTTCATTCTTGCTTAGATAGCATTGTTGTTGTCCTTCATCAAATATGTATAGATTATTTGGAGTTCTCTTTCCTTTGAGAACTGTTTTACCTGTATCAAGATCACGAACAAGGCATCCATTTGATCTGAATATAACCTCGGTTCTTTGATCACACATCTGGCTGACACTTAGTAGATTATGCTTCAATCCATCAACAAACAAAACATTTCCAGCCTTAACATCTTCTTTTAAAGGAGCAATACCTTTTCCTTTTATAGTTGCAGGAGTATCATTTCCAAAAGAGACTTTCTTTCCCTTTTCTAAATTAGAATAAGACTCAAGTTTTTCTTTATCACCTGTCATATGCTTCGAACATCCACTGTCAATGTACCATAGATTTTCTTGTCCTTCTGCATAAAATGCTATCCCACATCTTTCTGTTTGAGGTTCCTTTATTCTCCATGTTTTGGCGCCTGAGGCTTGTTCCTTTTTCTGCTCTTGTACCTTTCTTTCCGAAACCCTGCTTCTGCATTCAAAGTCTTTATGTCCAAAATTATTGCAAATAGAACATTCAACTTCATTTTCAAGAGCTGAAAAGTTGATATAGGTCCTTTTTGTAATCCCTGTCATACTTCTTTGTTTTTGAGCTTCCCTAGTCATGATTGTTTTATACGCAACACATTGAGCTGCTTTGTGACCAAAGTTATGGCAAGAAAAGCATTGTCCATTGAAGAAGCTTCTGCGATTATTGGATCTACTAGCCAACTGATTGTAATTTCTATTTTCATCTATTCTTGAACCAAATTGAGAAGATTTTACCTGTGGCTGGTTGTGGCTTTTGTTCACCCTTAAGCTGGATTGCCCCTGATAGTTTCTGCTTGACATTTGTCCCTGCTTTACCTGATGATCTTCCTTGTGCTCTTGCTCATTTCTTCTTGCTGCATCAAGATAACTTTTTGAAGTGGATGCTTGAGAAGTTTCTCCATTATAGCCCAAACCTGTCTTATTTAGTGGAGACCGCTGCACACTGATAATCTCATCCAAAGTTTCAGATCCTTTGACAAACTTGAGATTAATAGCTTTTGTTTTCTCAATTTCTTTTCTAAGACCAACAATTTCACCTTCTAATTTTTCAAGATGTTTTTCCTTTTCATCAATTTGGAATTGTAGAGTATCAATAATCATGTTCTTTTCTTCTATGCATCTCTTGAGTCTAGTAATTTCATCATAAAGGTTATCCACATCTACAGCATCCTCATAATCATCATCTTCAAATGCCATTAACAACCTATATTTATTACCTTGTTCATCTTCATCACTGTTTGATAAGCCATCACTATCTTCATGGGTGTAGTAGCTTTTCTTATTTGCGCTTTGTTTCTTGTTCCATCTAACTGGTTCCTTTCCTTTATCCTTATAAGAGCATTTTGCAGCATAATGACCTACTCTTCCACAAGCAAAGCATTTGAAAGGTAGCTTACCTCTAAACCTTCCAAAACCTCTTTGAAGATTTCTGACAAAATTTGATTCTTCTTCCTCTTCTTCTGGATCATGGCTTGCTTCATAGTAATCTTCTTTGCCTGATGCTTTAAAAGCAGCCTCCCTTCTGTCTGATGGTCCTCCCTTTCTCATTTCATAAGCAGTTAGAATTCCATGTAGCTGAGACATAGTAAGAACACGGAGATTTTCTTTTTCTTCTATTGCAGATACTTTGGATTCAAACTTGGGGGATAATGATCTTAGAATCTTTTGAACTACTAGAGACTCCTTTACTTCTTCACCCAAATTTTTCATACAATTTACAATCTCATCTACCCGAAGAAAATAATTAGCCACACTTTCATCATTATACATCTTGAGAGTCTCATATTGAATTCTGAGAGTTTGAAGTTTGGCTTGTTTTACCTGTTCATCTCCTTCATAGCTTGTGATCATTTTGTCCCATATTTCTTTTGCTGATTTGAAGTGCATTACCTTCATGAATTCTGTTTGGGATATACTTCCTAATAGAGTACTGACTGCTTTTGCATTTGTTTCATACTTCTTTTTCTCAGCTGGATCTGTAGGAGTAGCTGAAGGAAAAGCATAGCCTGTTTCTACAATGTCCCAAACTTCAGTACCAAGAGATTGAAGATATGCAGTAACTCTTACCTTCCAATAATTGAAGTTTGTCCCATCAAAAACTGGTGGCCTGATTGATGCTTCTCTCTCGTAGTTGCTCATGATGAACGATCTACCTTCAAGCGATCAATCTTTTCTGAAGGACCTGCTCTGATACCAATTGTTGGAAATAATACTGAGAGGGGGGGTGAATCAGTATTATCAAGCAATTTACCAAATCTTCCTTATTTGATCTTTTGAATTATTCTTGCATATCAGTACCATAAAATAATGAGCATGAATAAAGAAAATAGACAGTCACACCAAAGAACACAAGATGTAAGGTGGAAACCCAATGCGGGAGAAAACCACCTGCTGCAATATGTCTCTATCTTCTTTCAAGAAATTCTTTTTACAATGATTTTGTACTGGTGCAGTCCTTTACCAGCACGCAGGCTGCAACCTGCCGAGAGCTACAACTCTCTCTCGTTTTCCAGTCTCTCCTGGAAGGGAGCTACAACCCCCTACTTCTTTTCATGAAGAATCAAATGATCAACAAGTATACAACAGATACAGTCCACTACAGATATCAGATCAGTAATTACAGAAATAACCCAGAACACCTTATGAACAGAAATATACAGTCAACAGATCATCTTAAGACAGGGACGCATATTTTCTTTCTGTGACCTGCGACTGGACGCAGTCTACCTTCCACTGTTCTGCGTGCCGACGCACTGTTCCTCTATGCTTTGCTGCGACCGGCGCACCCAAAAACACTATCGCGCTGCGTCTTTTGCTTCAGAGTCGCACCCAATAACACAGTCGCGCCGCGTCCTTTGCCTCAGAGACGCACCTGAGCCTTTACTGTACTGCGTCCCGGCGCACTTTCCCTTCACTGAACCTGCGTCCCTTCAGATATAAAAGATATGAGGACTTCAGAACCAACCCAAACACTCAAATCCACAGATCTGATCATGCGCCATAGAGATCACAGTCCATTAGAAGATTCGCCTTCATAGATCTGGACTAGATCTCACCAAAAGATATTCAACCAAGATGATGCTTAATCCAAATGAACTCCTTTGCTTTATATAGGCAAGCTTCTCCTCAAAACATGGAACAAAACCACGAGCCGACACCATAGAAACACAAAACCGTCGGCTAGATACCACACAAGAAACCCCCACGTGCTTTTCTCTGCCTTGAAATGTGTGCACTGGGCGGACGCACCTCCTGAACGGCTGGCCTGCGTCCCTGGACGCGGGTTCTGTATGGTATACCTGCGGGGACGCACTTGCTGAACATATTTCCTGCGTCCTTCTTGATTTATCACCTGAATGGGTTTGCCATCAAGGACAACACCTGAATCATAATGCCAACAGGTAGTCACTGTAGAATAGATCCTTATCATATTTTGGGGAGATAAATATCCCCGCAAGTTAGATCCATCATGAGAAAATATGATAGGATGTGATTACGAGAGGTGTAAGTATTTTGTGGTTGCAACTTTAAGGGTGAGTGTGTAATTAAGCGGGAATAAAATTTTATTAGGGAAACGAAGGATAGGTGACAAGAAGAAATTATTTAGTTGCACCATTATTTCAATGAAAGGGAAGGATGACTATTTTTAAAGGCTTTTCCACTACAGAAGAGTGAGGAGTGGGCCATAGCACTAACTTTTGTGATTTTCTGCATGTGTGAGAAAATGACTAAGTTTGGGATAAGGGAAAGTTTCAAATATAGGGAAAGAACAAGAATACCAAGCAAGGTTCTAAATGTATATATAGAGCTAGGGATAGTCAGAGTGTTAAAGGTTAGGGGAAGGCGAAATGTTAAGGGTAAGACAAAGTGACAAAAGGAATACAAACAAAAATAGTTGCAAACAAAATATGGAGGATGCAGTGACTTTTCTTATTCCAAACACGATGGTAATTAGTGTAATATCCAAAGACATATTTCAATAGGATAAGTCTCCATGAGTTATGCTATCGAGAACTTAAGATAAAAAATGTGGTGTAAAATGATATGGGAAATGACACCTATATATATTTTCTATTGCACATGTGAGGGTATCAACACAATAAATGTACTCTCGCCAAAAAAATCAAGAAGACCAGTAATATGGTATGGTCGGCACATGTAGTCACACTATCACAAGATAGATTATGATATTGGGATTTATGTTGTGAAAATGCATTTTTATCAAAAGACTAACTTGAAAACTTTTGATACATAAAGATGAACTCTGATACAATTAAAGGGAAGGAATGAATTTTTGCAAATTGATAAGTTAATATGTGATGTGATAATGCATGAAATCTATGGTAGGGTCATCTTTAGAATTTGGAAAAGGAAATTAGACTTAGAGAAAAAAATTGAGAATTCACACTTTAAACTAGAAGTAGGAGACTCCAAATTTTGGAAAATGTCGAAAATTTGTAGTTCTTGTAGTAGATACAAGATCATATTTTCATTGGTGCATTTTATTTCATATAAGATTGTAATCCTAGGCTTTTACAGTTGAATATGAATTTAAGGAGAAGTTTATTTATTTTACTATTAATGACCCTTATGTTCTTAGAGAAGAGCTTCATTTAGAAAGTGAGGGGCCTGAAGAGAATGTCTCTGAGATGAAATGAATCTTACCCAAGCTATTCAGGAATATACCTGCTTGTTTAATGAACTCCTGTGTTTTATTTCCACCTCTTTCTTTCCTTAGATCTTTCCTTCGGGTTATATTTAGAACTAGACAAGTGTGATTTTGTAAGCCCTTTGAGTGGAACTAGGATTTTCTAAGGGTGAGCATGTTATTTTGGGAAAGGACAATGGTTTGCCTGAGGTGGATCATTTTTTGTTCTGGAATAACCCTTGGATCTTCATTGTTGAGTTCCTCCAACATTACCAAAAATATTTGGTGACGTACATCATGCCTTTCAGCTTCCTCAAGTTTTTTCGATCATTGCATATCATTGGCAGCTTCTATATTTGTATGCTTGGGATTAATTGCTTGATCTCTATGTTTTCCAACTTTTGGAGGGTGTTGGTTTTATCATCATAATCCTTTGAAATTTTTCTTTTCTTTACTAATGGAGTTGGATTAGCTGGGCCTTGACTATTGACATTATCATGGGTTATTTCACCATTCTCCATAGACTCTTCCATGTTGGTGCTCCTAAGTTTTGATCAGAGGATTCCTCTAGGATTTTTTTCATCCATTCCAGGGGCATAATCCATCGACATATACCACTATAGTAGGATCTGTGGACAATGGGGGTTGAAAAAGAGATAGTCCCAAAAAAAATCCCATGGTCATCATAGTATAGATAATGAATGGGTAGCGCGATGACCTCATCATACAAGGCGATCTCGATGGATTCTGGAAGATGATAAGAGACATTCATATACAGACATAATGAAGCATAGGTAGTATATATTATTCTCTTTATGATCTCATATATTTTGATATAGGATACAAGGGTGTTACCAATGCTAGATATTATGTCCTCTTGCCAATATTCAACAGGCAGAGCATACAAGCGGAGCTAGATAGCAGTAGGAATGAACTTCTCATATTCTAGATTGTATCACATGGTCTAGAAGCAAATGAAAATAATGGAGCTATTGTATAAATGTGGTCATCCTTCGAAAAAATATTTCAGATGTTCTAAGTTACTGAAAGCCATCGTAAAAAATATATTGGCTCCAAATTGTAGATCAATGTGGCATTTAGGTTTCCATTTGTTTTTTATCTAGAGGTTTGGGTCCTTATCCATGGGTTGAACACCTAAGAACTTGAAAATGAGAGGAAAGTCCTACATGTGTCCAATGTAGCTCAGGAGAAAGTCTAGTTTGACCTTGTAACAAGGTATTTAGCCACTTTTGGGAGGCATCTATTCTGGTTCTTGTTTTACTAGGATGCTCCAAGAGTGGTATGATCTCATAGGTCACATAACGACACTACCCCTAGAATGCTAGAAAGTGAGTCGGATGATTTCTCTAAGTGGCCGACATCATAAGCTGCACCTACAATGTAATTATGGTAGGAGGGATTTGAGAACCCCCCTCCAGAGGAAGATGTCATGGTGCATTAGATTAGAAGCTAAAGAGAAGATTCAATGATCTAGTGAAGAGATTTAACATTATAGAAGCACCACAAGAACCATTCAATTTCATTGTATATACCAATATTTAAGGAAACCACTCCACTTTTAAAGCTCAAATTTTCATTATAAGTTCATACTAAAAATTTGGTTATACAATAAGCTATTAAATTAATTACCAGCTAAATCTTTGGTTTATAAAAGTTTCATAGTGAGAGAGTATAGTGGAGAAAATTACCACAATTATTTGTAAAAACATTATGGTAAATATTCCAAGTGTAATTATCATTCAACTTTGGCAAAAGTAACAACAGTAAGGAACAAGCCAATGCATTTGTTTCTGATTATTTACTTTAGTAAAAAAAATGATGAACATGGAAGGAGAATCGATCACTTGGCCTCATGGTTCTCCACTACCTATGTATTCTATTTGTGATCAATTGTGCTCATCTTGTGATTTGCCATAACTCATTGAGTTACTACTGTAAATACATTCCTAAACCCTTATGTCTATTACTGATTCCACTTCATGTATTTACAACGCATACATTCTCTCACTACTCCATGTGATAGGTGTGAGCCAGATTATTAGGATGTGGTTGGAATTACAACTACCACCCAAGCCCCTGCTTTCAATTTTTCTTTTTTCACTTTCAAGCTTTGAAACTATCCATAAAGGTTAGCTTTGAAACCCCTATTATCACTCAATGCTGTAAACTGAAGCTCGAATTATGAAATTTTAATTGCTCTTAATCTTTGTTAATACTCCCTAGTAGAATGGTAAGAAAAGGTTATGAATCACAACTTTCTTTTCCAAAAATTACTTATTTAGATAGTCCATAGAGTTTTTGGATGATCAAATTTTGGTGCCTATATTTGTTATTAGGTATTCCTTGGAACCCTTCCATATATTTGTGGGATACTTAGCTCTACAATCAAGAAGTAGTTTATGTAATTAGTAAGTTATTATTTCTTTTAAAGAATTAATTATGGGTTGTTTTAGCTTAATGTTTAGTTCGCTTCTATTATACCCTAGGTTAACAATTCTTTGTTTTTTCCCAAGGTTTTCTCTTAGAATGAGTTTGATGGTGGAATTCACTTATCAGGTCCAACAATTGTTGACGTGGACTTCATAAAATAGGTAAGAAAATTTAACTTCTATCCTTTCTTTGTGAATCCTTTGTATACCGAGATAAGGGATTTAATTCATTATTTTTTTTTAACCATAACACATATCTTTCTTAATACATAACTCTTTGACCATTGTTTGGAATAATTCCTATAACTTTCTTTTCATTCCCTCACTCAAAATTTGATGTATGTGTATTTGGTTATGTTATCGTTTTATTTTCAAAACCCTGTGGTTTCATTTCCCAAATAAATATCCCTAGGTAACATAATACTGAAAGAGGATTTTACGGTTTCTTCCTCCAGATTAAGAATTTGTGCGTTCATTATCCAATGTCAGAAATTCTCAAATAAAAATATTTTGTAACTCTATCATGTATACATTGATGGTGTTTAATAGACATTTTTTTCTTTCATGGGTATCTTCTTTAACAAGACTTTGGGATTTACATTTGTAATATTCTACATTTTGTGACTATTTTAACTATTTAATTTACATATAAGGGTTTTGATTAACCATTTGTAGGTTACAATTAAAACCCTACTCCAACAGTTGGGAAATAAAAAAGTTCTTCACAACAAAGAATCAAATTAATTTCCTTCATACAAGTCCAATTATGGTTCATCTCTATTTCTTCTCAATTTTACATGGTTTTGCAATAACACAATGTCAAAACCAATGTTTTCCAACTTGAGCTACTTCAATAAGTTATTTCTCATTTTATGTAATTAGTTTATCTCTAAGTCTATTCAAACTGTCTCTACTATAATTATATTTTATTTTAATATATATCTAATATCCTATACAATTTTTCCCATCACAGGTTATTTAGACAAGAATTAAATTTCAATTTGTTACAATGGTTTGGTCACTGAGTAAACAAACAACGACTTATGAAAAAACGTGTTTATAATGTAATAAATAACATTCCAAGGTCACCTACTCATGTGGCTATATTTTTCTCTACTTTATGTCATAATCTAATGCTCATGTTTGTCATTCTTATACTCCTTTCCTACTATTCTATCCTATTATCATTTCATAGATTATAATTAAATTGTTTTCTTATTTATTTTTTGAGCTTATTTGTACGTTATTTTACTATTGAGAAACCAAGTGCAATAGAGATCAATTATTGATTCCTCTTCTTGATAGTTACTTGAGAATGTTAGCTTGCCTTCTTATTACTGGTTATTTCTTCTTCATCAAGAAATTATAGAAATGTAAAACATATAAAGATCACAAAGAGATGAGGGACACCAAAGGTTAAGCTACTAGCTAGCGAAAAATCTCGTAAAGGGGCGAAACCCACTAGTTATTCTCTTATAGAATTAGATCAAGATGATATATCTAAGACCAAGACCAAGATCAAGTCTTCCATAAATATTCCAAGTCGAAACCATCCTATAAGTTCCCTCCAATAGTCAATTCTAGGATTGGTGAATTTTCTTTGAATCTAGTCAAAACAAAGGTTTTTAGTTCTATAATAGAGATCAAAATTCAATCTTGAAATACGTAGGTAAATGACTCAAAAATTTCACATTTGTGGGTTGGTTTAGGGTAGAAAACTTTGATTTCTCTCCCTCCTTTGATTTTTTCTTCTTTCCTTCTTGTCTTGGTGAAAAAACGGATAGATGATGTGTTGACGAATTGTGCCTCTATGTGATCAAACTTTACTCTTATATACAACTGTATAGGATGGTCGAATATGTGCCACTAGGCCGACTTGTCTAAGGAGCGATAACTTAAATACCTTATGGGATTATGACATAAAAATAAAAATGGAATTATATTTCTCTGAAATGTCCAAATGGGACATGACTCAAATACTTTTTTTATTCTTTTCTCTCTAATCATGAAGAACATGCTTTAACAAAATAAATATAATAAATTCACTAACGAAAATATTTATCTTATGAAATCCAAATCTAGTTGCAATTTCAACACTCACTCTTAACTAGGAAGGTATTCATAATGAATCAATAGGATATTCTCAAGTTAAAATATTCATATAATAAAGAATTGAAATTTATAAGAAAAACAATGATAACATCATCATGACCAACGTTCTCAAACTAGCAAGTTCTTGAATAGTACATGCTATCTCTCTACTAGACTGGAGCACAATTCTAGGAGGCATTTAATTGGACACCATCGCCTCTCAAGGAGCATACCCCACATAGGTGTTCCTAAGGGATTTCCTCACAAGACCATTTCCTAATCCAAGGAAAATTGTGTCCTCTAGACCCTTCTTTACTAAGTCCATATATCCAACATAGGATGTTAATCCTAATCAACCACAAAACATGACTCAAGAATTTTCATCCAAGATGTTGATATAATCCACCATTCTCCCTATCAATGTTCATGTAAAAGAATTACAACAGTTAGTCTTGACCATAGTACATGACACATGGAGAATATGGTGTTTATCCTCACTCCCTCCAAATCTAGGAGGAGATATCCACAAGCCCAAGATTTTGTCAAAAGTACTCAAGGTTTTTGTTAGGAATATGATTTATCAGTACATCAATTTCCTTCTCGTTAGTTAAGATATAATGTCGCTTCATGACTCCATCTTGCACCAAGATTCGAATGTAGTGGTATTTGATCTCAGTGTGTTTTAACCTCACATGAAGGATGAAATACTAGAGTCAAACTATTTCAAGACAAACTTCATTGGCCACCATATATTAATCTTCACTAGTACTTACTGTAATTGAAGCTTATTTTCTACTCATCCAAGAAACCATAATAGAACCCAAAAAAAACAACCACCAGTGGTACCTTTCCTATCTTCAACACTACTATCCAATCCAAATCAGTATAACTTAATAATAAAATCTCATTTCTTACCAAGGATATCAAATAATAATGTTTGGTTCCATGAAGATATCTAAAAATGTGTTTTGTTTCTACCGAATGATCATGTCCAGTCTCCACCTAAAGTTAAATTATGGTATTTAGTGCGTAGCATATATGTCATCAGGTGTTCACTAAGTATATTAGAGAAAAAATCAACTACCTATATGATGATACATCAACAAGGTTTGAGTTCAAAATTTTCAACTCTTTCAACTTTGTGGTCATTGGTGTTGCTATAGGTTTACAATCCATCATTCCAAATTTTTGTAGGATCTTGTTCACATATTTTCATTAACCAAGAAGGATCTCACGCAGTTTCTACCAAACTTAAATTCCCAAGTAATATTGCATTAGTATAAGTTCTTTAATGTCAAACTAAGTTATTAGACCATTTTTATATTCAAGAATAAGATGCTCCACACTTTTTATCAATAACTCGTCCACATATAGAAAAATGATTACTAGTTCATTCTTTACTATTTTGATGTAGATTTAGATATGCAACATGTCTAATAAAGCCATGCCTTATTAGATAAGTACCTATACAAGAATACCTGGCTCTAGGTGGTTTTTTTAAGCCATATAAATCCTTTTCTGATCTGCAATCATGAGTTTCCATTCAATGCACTTCAAATCATTTAGGTTGTTGAATGTAAACTTGTTCATCAATTGTGCCAGTAAGAAAGGTTGTCTTCAGGTCCATTTAGTGTATATTCTATTGCATTAAATTTCTAATGGAGATAAGAGTTCTACTGGTTATGTATTTTGTTGTAGGAGAAATTTTTTTCATCATAATCAATTCCCTCTTATTAAGAGAATCCTCTAGCCACAAATGTAACTTTATATTTTTCAATGCTTCCATTAGTTGCATGCTTAATTTTATAAATCCACTTGGAAGTCATAATAGTTTTATCCTTTAGTCTACAAATGATTTACCAAACATCATTCTTCATTATTTATTGGTATTCTTCCATCATTTCAATATTTCATACTTGTTTTTTACACCTTTATCCTAGGTAGAGGGTTATGATTCAATGAGTTTGGTCATATAAGCTACACAAATAGAGTATATTTTGGGTATTTTTTGTTATTTTAATGCTCCTTTTGGAGTTGCATATCCTTGAACTTCTTTTAAATTTGTTCTTAGCCAAGATGGCCTCTTTCAAGTTTCTAGAATGTAGATAGGTTATACTCGTTCGTTGGTTTTTCTACTTCTTCATGATGGTCGGTTGTAGGTTCTTAAGAGTTGATGTGTTTTGGAGTATATTCATTGGGAAAGTCTAGTCCTTTTTCTCCATCAACAACAATAGGGATAAATTTTTACTTCTTGAATCTAACACATTCATCAAATGTGACATATATACTTACTTCAATATGACGTTGTCCTTTGATGTAGATTCTATATGCTTTAGATGAGTTACTATAAGCAACAAAGATTCCTTTGATACCTACAAGATCCAACTTCCTTCTTTTCTCCTTGGGAATTTGAATGTAGATTGGACATCCATAGATTCAGAGATGATCAACATTAGGCTTATTTCTAGTAGAATATTCTTTTAGGTTTATATCACCAAGAATTATTTGAGGGCTTTTACATTGAATTCATAATTCATTCATAGTGGCTTCTCCCCATGAGAATTTGGGAATATCTTGATAATGTAACATAACTCTTACACATTATTTGATAAATTGATCCTTCCTTTGAGCTACATAATTCTATTTGGGATTTTATGGAACTATTAGCTACCTCTTAATCCCATCTTCTTTAGAAAACGCCACAAGTTATCAGATCTTAATGTTTTGATCTTTATTTATATCAAATTCTAAACTCGTTCTTTGAACCCTTAGACTTTTTCAAATAATTCATCTTTAGACTTCAAGAAATATATCTAGTCTTTCTAGAATAATCATCAATAAATGTTACATAGTATTGACAACCACCAAGTGATTTTTTAGACATGGAACCACAAACATCAAAATTAATTATGTCAAATATATCTTTGGATCCTTATTCACTATTATAAATAGCTTCCTCACATTTTTTCTAAGGGAAAACCCTTTACAAACTCCTTCATATTCTTCTTTCAATTAGGGCATACCTATAACCATTTGACCAAAAGATGGAAATATTTTGTAATGGACATGGCCGTATATTCTATGCCACAATTCACATGGATTGATTTCAATGTGTGCTAAATCTTAATGAGGAGGAGTTAGATGACTCTAAAACCTCTCCTCACGAATCTCAATTAACTTAGCATTATCTATACTAGATCTCGTACCCCAAACAAACCTTTTTACATCAATAAATGTTGTCTTAGACCCTTTATCTTCCAAACAAATAATAAAAAGTAAATTCTTTTTCAAATCTGAAACATAGAGGATTATGTTGAGATGAATGTTCCTACTATATTCTAGCTCATTGGAAGTATATCTAATTGCTTTGACTAGATAGTTAGTTTGTTCTTAATGCTTAGCTTTGAGAGAAGAAATTACTTTTGATAGAGTATTAAGATATCCAAGTTGACCTATCATATTCCTTGAATATCCATTATTGATTTCCTAAGCGTTGTCATCTTCAATTTAACCTATAATAGTAGAGTATAAATTCCCATCCTTCACTCTTTTAGATAATTTAGAAACAACAACGATGATATATCCTTTTATATATTTGAGGAGAATACTTATTTCGTTGAGAAATTCCTTAATGTACATATAAGTTAAGAGAGAGAAAGAGTTGCTACGAAGATGTCTTCAATCAACAGTACTAGAAAAATGTGATTTTCAAGCTTGCTTCCTTCACCTTATCTCTAATATCATGTTGAGAAACCAAGTGCAATAGAGATTAACTCTTGATTCCTCTTCTTTATAATTACTTGTGAATGACAAATTGTATTCTTCATAAACAAATTATACAAATGTACAAAATATAAAGATCATAAAGAGATAAGAGCCACCAAAATTTAGGCTACTAGCCAAGGAGAAACATGACAATGGGGAAAGCCCAATAATCCTTCTCTCGTATAATCATATCAAGATGAGATATCCAAGACCCAGTTTTCCATAAATATTCCAAGTTAGAACCCTCCTCCAATTCCCCTCCAACAGTCAATGTTAATGTTGGTTAACTTGCTCCAACTCTAGTCTAAACAAAGATTTTCAGCCTTACAATAGTGGTTGAATTTCAACCCTACAATACCTCAAAAAATTTGCACATTTGAGTTGGCTTAGGGAGGAAAACTTCAGTTTGTCTTTCTCCTTTGACTTATTTCTCTCTCCTTTGACTTCATCCCTTTTCCATCTTGTCTTGGTGCAATAATAGATAGATAATGTGTTGACGAATTATGTCTCCAAGAGGCTTAACTTGACACACATATATAACATTCCAGGAGGGTTGAATAGGTGCCACTAGGCCGACTTGAAGATGTTGTGGGCTTATGACATAAAAATAAAAATTGATTTCTTTTTCTTTCAAATGTCCAAATTGGACATGAATAAATTAAATATTTTCTTGAATCAAGTAAATTAGTTTTTACTCCTTTTACTCTAAGCATGAAGAACATGCTTTAACAAAATAAATATAATAAATACATTAATGAGTATCTCTATTATGAAAACTAACACTAGATACAATTTCAAAATTTACCACTATACAAGTAGTCCCTTGGAATTTAAACCTAAGATACTTGTGCCTTTGTAAGGTCCAAATCGAATTTTCCTAAGAAAATTTTGCATATAGTGACTTATTCTTATATATTACTACATGATTCTGTGTAACGTTTTAGTTCTCAAAGCTGTTATTGACCAGGGTTCTAAGCCTAATGTAATCCCATGTTACTAAATCATTTATATTTAGGTGATGTTACATTATATAGATATATTTTGTAATTATTAGACTATTTGTCCCTCTATAGACCAATACATAGATGGTGCATTTTGCCTCTTATACATACTTTTATATCAAATACATAGGAATTAATAAAATCCTAATAATAACTTGACTTTCTTTTCTGATGGATTATATAAATACTATTCTAAATTTTCTATAAATTCATCTTGTTTGACAATTAATTGGATATAATATGTTAATACATATAAAATGCATGAATATCATTCTTACTACCATGCATGTTTTTCAAAATGAATTTTGATTTCCTTGTATACTTATCCCAATAGAAAATATCTATTAAATATTCATCTACGTTATTTTTGTTCAAGAATCAACATTATTGACCACCTCCATAAGGAATCTTCCTAAGTTGTTCATAGACACTTTACAATATTACTTGAATGCTTTCCAAGTTCCTTAATATGCATCGATGTAGAACAAATTTTTTTGTTCCTATTCACACAATATTTTTTTCAAGACATGAGTAGTTAAAAAGAATATACTGGACATGGTGCGCCTACTTAACTATACTTTCCACATAATGCATGCAATTTATAGAAAACATATGAAATGTATCTCTCACATATAATATGAAAATTACACAAAAAAACATATATGTATGTGAGTGAGGCTTGTAAATGTAATGTAGCTAGTACACTCCTCCCTACCAAATGAGTTGTTGTAGCTTCCACAATCCAACACCCCTTGTGCCATAGGTTTTCATGGTGTTGGTAATATTTTGTCTTCTACTCTCTCTTCGTATGTTGTATTTTCATCCTGTTTTTTCTTCCTTGGGACCCTCTTTCTCATAGTTCCATACACACATGGAAACATCTTGCCCCTGTTGTGTGCTATCATTAATTCTTAGGCATTTTCATTAACCAACCATGAATTTCTCTCATGTATAGTCTTTACATTTAGTTTTTGTATGTGTCTTATGGAGAACATGGAAAGAAATAGGCAACAATGTTGTTATTGGCACGTGACTTGTTTGTTCATAATAGGCACTACTAGAATCAACTCTCACCTTCAATTTTTAACACTTACTTGATACACTTGTCCTCTTTGAGGACTATAACCACCAAATTAACTAAAAATATATCCACTTGATCACTCACATGTTTATATAACATTACCAAGCTTCAAAAAGAAAATATTGTATTTATTACTACTTATTTAAGTGTACATCATTCAAATATCCAAGTATAGTCTTAGCCCTTTTAACCCTTGTCTCAACCGTTAAATAATTACAAATCACAATAAAGTTCCACAAATAATGTCATCAAACACAATCAATAGGGGTATTATATTTCACCTCCCCTTAATTTGAACATCGTTCTTAATGTTCTCTTTGCACTCGTCACTTTTGGAAGAGTAAACAAAATTCTTCTCACATTTTCTCTTCCATCTCCCAAGTGGCCTCATTAGGCTCAAACTTCATCCATTGCACTTTAACATGGGTGATGGATCAAATTTAGAATAAAGTTTCACTCCTATCTAAAATTTCTATTGTCTTGACTTGAAGTTATCCTTTTGGTTTGACTTGTATCACATTTCAATCAATGATGTGATTTGGATCATAAACATAATTCTCCAAAACATATACCTAAAACACATTACGAACCTTTATATGGGATGGTAGTTCTAGCTAGTACACCATTGGCCCTACTCTGGATAGTATTTCAAATGTCCCACAAAACGTAGATTCCAGTTTACCACAAGTTTCCAGACTCAAGGTACTATTCTTTGGTCTAACTTTGATATAAACATGCTCTCCCACATTGTACTCCTGGCGAACACATTTCTCATCCACATAACATTTTTCTATACTTAGTGGTTTTTAAGTTCTTTCTTACCCACTTAACCACTTCCTCCATACCTCTTAAGAGATTAGGTCCTAAAATATATATGTCCTTTAGATGACCCTAGGTCAAGGGAGAATATCATTTCTGTCAATATAAAACTTCAAAATGACTCATCTTTAAAGATTCTTGATAATTTTTATTATATTAAAACTCAACCAAATGTAAGTAATCTTCTCATTTAGTGGGTTGGGCCATTGCATACATTTGAATCACGCCTTGAAGGATTTGATTATTTCTTTTAATATTTCCATTGGTTTAAGGATGGAGGGAAGTACTAGAGTTTAGTTGAGTGCATAAACCTCTAAAAATAACGTTCCCAAAATTTGATGTGAAATTTTCATCTCTGTCATAAATTACTATTTTTGGCACTCCATGGGCTCTAGATGTTTCCTTCATGAATATTTCTACTAGGTGAACAACCTTAAATGTTGATTGGAAATGTATGAAATGAGATTCACTAATTATATTATCAACCACAACCATGATATAATCCTATTTTCTTGTGATTCTTGGTATCCCTGATATAAAATCTAAGAAAAAATATCCCATTTCAATTGAGGGATAGGTAATGGATTTGGTAGTTCAACAAGAGGTTGGTTCACTAGTTTAACCTTTTGATACTCATGACATTTAGCTAAGTACTTTTCTACATATTCCTTCATCCATGGCTAATAAAATTCCTTTCTAAGTGATGTTATAAGCCTTCGGTAGGTTGGATGAGTATAAAATGGCTTCTTATGATTTTCATCTAGAATAATTTTCTTGTCTGTGAAAATTTGGAATATAAAGTTCATTTTTAAAGGTTAGAAAAACATCATTATTTAGAGCATAATTTGGCTTTTATTTTGGATACTTTTCATTCACCAAGTTTTCTTGAATTTTTATGTATTCTTGATCTTCTAGGGTTGTTGCCATAACGTATTCAATCAAATTTGTTTTGATACTAAAGGTAGAAACTCTAACAATCTATTTCAGAATTTGACTAAGTGCATCTTCTAATTCTTTTCCATCCCTTTGATATGTTTTATTCAAAATCGAATTTAGTAAGGAAATCGATACAAATTTCTTTCCTTGCATTTAAATCTGGTTGGCTAAACAAATGTTTCCTGCAACTAACTCTAATTCATAAGCATTATAGTTCTTTTGATGCTCCTTTATCTTTCTAGATTCATAAACAATAAAATGATTATCTTTCACTAAAGCTCCTCCTAACCATTCCAAATGACATTTTATGAACAATCTATAGTGTTTATTAGGATCAACAATTTTAAATTTGGGGGCTATAATGAACAAATATTGTATCGAGTTAAAACTCTCTTGACATTTGGGATCCATGTAAAGTTACTTCCCTTCTTCTTTAGCGATGTTATATGGTAAGGGAACTAAGAAAAACCATATATGAACATGTGATAATATTCTATAATTCCCATAAATGATCGAATACTATCCATGTCCTTAGGAATAGGCCCATTACGGATTGCTTTGATCTTTGCAAGGTCATCACAAATCCTTCTTTAGATATTACATGACCCAAATACTAAGTTTGATCTACATAAAACTCACATTCACTAAAATTTACATCCAACTGATGCTCTTTGAGTGTTTACAACACCACTCTTAAGTGATGTTCATGTTCCTCTTGGTTTTTTGTGAAAATTAAAATATCACCAATAAAGATTTTTACACACTTATCTAATTCCTAGTTGAAAACTTATTCGATAAATACATAAATTTGGTTATGGCACTGGTAAGTCCAAAAGGAAGGACAACAAACTCATAATGGCCATATCTACTCTTGAAATAAGCCTTATGAATATCCTTATCCTTAACTTTGATTTGGTGTGTTGGGCCTCCAAATTAACCTTAATTTTCACTCCATTTTCACCTTTTATCCTCATTTTGTCATCTCATTTCACCATATTATCATTACATCACCCTATATTTCTATTACCATATGAGTTTATATTCTCATTTTCCAAAGTTATTAATTTCATGTATTTAGAGTGAATTTATGATTAAAAGTTAGAGAAATAACATGTGTTTGCTTGTACCTAAAAGTGGCTTGAGTTTGATGACAAGTGTAGATCATTTGGAAGCTTCCAAGGCACCCTTATGTGGCCTCCCAAGATCAAATTCGAATTTCAACTCAAGAGGTGGACCATATTCCAAGGAGAAAGATCATGGAGATTTTGATGTGTCATGGGATTTGTTTCTAGTATTTAGGGATAAGTTGAGACAAGTGTGGGTCTAGTAGATATTTAAGGGATCTACATTTATTGAGTAGATATCCCTAATTCATGTATAAATAAGAGGAGCATCCTCCAAATCATGTAATGAAGGAGGAAGAGAGAGAGAACAATTATCAGTTATTCATTAGCATTAGATTTATGTTCATTCAACATGAATAATACCATTTTCTCCAAATCATGAGTTATGAGTGTTGTTTGATTCTTAAGGTGTGATAGTTGTTCATGTGTGCTCATTGAGGAATGGAAGGATCCCCATACTGAGATAAGTACACTTTGTTGTAGAATAATGTTGTGAATATACTAATTTCAATTCTAATGTTCATCTTATTTCTTTGTTGTAAATAATTGTAGATAATTTTAGTATGAATTCATGTTGTGGCCATGTTTTGTTGTGTGAAGGTTGATCTCCTTTCAATAGCTAGTTTGATGTGAGAAGGAAAACCAGGAACTCCTAAGTTAGGAGTCCCTTCTTCATGAGCTAGATTAAATTGAAATAAGATTTACTTTCTCTTATGCTTTCCTAGATTACATTTATGTGAATATTGATTCCCTTTCAGTATCTAGAGAAATCAAGTCCTCCTAAGTTAGGAGACTCTTCTCCATTAAGAACTGAACTGAAAACAATATTTACTTGCTTTCATTTACATGCTTTCTTTCCTGCTTTCTTAGGTGTTTGGCAATGTTATTATAGAAAGATGGTAGAAGGACAACCAGGACTCTTGAACAAGAGACTCTTCTCTATCTTCTAAAGTAGAATAATTCCATTGATCAAACATTATTTTTATGCTTTCATAGAATAGATCTGATAGTTTAGATTTGTAATATGCATTTCCATTCTAAACAAACTTCTTACACCTGTTTCATCTAAGGTCCCATATATATTGGTTTGCTTCTAAGTTTACGATTCCCCGGATTGATAAATTAAATGACAGGGATTTAGCAGACAACTAAATCGCCCAACATTTTGGCGCCGTTGCCGGGGAAAGCAAACTTAGATGTAAGCTAGTTAAGAAGATTGTTTAGGAAGAATTTTTATTTAGGATCATTTAGGGTTAATTGCATTTAGGAATTTTCATTTAAGTTTATTATCATATAGAAAACATAGAAATAGAACGCAAATCAAAACCCCCCCATTAAAAAAAAAACAAAAACACAATAAAGATCCATATGTATATATGGAAAAACGATGAGTATAAGTTTGGAACAACTCGCTCAGATCCTAGCAAATGTTAGGATCTCCTCTTCTTGCGAAGAAGAGATCTTGACAGCAGCCAAAAGCTTAACTACTCCTCTAGAAGAAAACGATGAATTGACATTTGAAGACTCATCCTGTATATCTAACGATGAACCATTGTTTGAACAGGAGAATGAGGAGGACGAAGAGAAGTTGCAGCATGATCTGAATGAGAATGGAAATCACGCCTATGAAAGCCTTATCGACAAGTGGTTTCGATGGTTTCAAACAAGTACAAGGTTAGATCGATTTTGTTTTTATTTCATTAGATCATATTCACAAAAACTAGATTCGATCATCCTTGTATATTTTCATTTTAAAATTGCGAAATTGAAAATGAATATATGTTTACTACTATTGCGTGAATGGTTACACTGGAAATTTAATTACACGTAATAGTTTGTAATCTTCAATTAGCATAGAGTAGGTAGGATTATATTTTCAGTTTGAATAAGTATGCTCTCCCCATGTGCCTTGTTGCGACCTGGAAGATCAGAAAAGGAAATTGAATAAGTTAGCCTTCAAATTTTACAATAAAATCATAGATCTAAATAAATAAGTAAGAGATCTAAATTTACTATCCATTCTGAGAATAGGTTTAAATTTTGATCTCCAACTTAGATTTGTCTCAAAATAACTAAATCATTTAAAAAATAAATAAATAAATAAATCTATCTTAATTAGATTTTTCTAAAACACATAATAATATAAAAAAATGCAAAAAATTAAAAACAAATTAAAAAAATAAAAACAAAACAAAAATTCATATATATTAAATAAAACAATAAAACACATCCAAAAAGAAAACACCAATTCATTCAAACCAACGTAGGTTGGAAACATTGAAATAAAACATGAATATATATAATTAAAAACCAAACATAAAAAAACATAACACAACGTTTTTAATTATATATATTAAAAAAGCATATAACATAGTGATAAAAGGGCAATGTAATGGTGCAAGTGGAATATGTAAAGATATAAGTGGAGGCCGTAAGCATTCAACGACAATGCTGAGCGAAGCTATGGTATGGCATATATATATTTCAAAAACATATATGTTTAAAACAAGTTATGTCATATATATTTCACAAGTACTAAACCGTCGGCATTCACATACAATGATAAGAAAGGATGGTATTTAACCAAGCTGTGGCATAGATATATAATGGCAAAACGTTTCAATTGCGAAGGTTATGAATTCAAGCTTTGAACGTAAATCATATGGAATAGTTTTTGGCACATTATTACACCAACCATATGATAATAACCATACAGCAGTGCTACGGCCAGGTAAGGAATGATAATAATCAAATATCATTGTGATGGAGGGCACGACGGAAGCTACAATCAACAGACGTTGCCGCAATGAATGAAATGAGAAACCATAAACTCCATGCGGGCCAACACGCAGGTACAATAAGGAAACGGTCATAAGCAAACCTTCCCTGCGCAGTTCAAACCACAATTCTTCATTGCCAGAGCTCAGTAAGTGGAATTTGAAGCCGAGACGTAGCAAAGAGGGAAGAGAGTGTGTTGAGAGAGTTTTTTTAAAGAGAAAGCTGAGTCGTATGAGCAAAAGAGCCGAGTGTTGAAAGCAGATAAGGTGAGAGACTGAGTTAAATCCGCTCAGAACTGTAGATAGGATGAGTTGCCATTAACCCACGGGTCTTGGTTGCCTTGACACCAGTTCGAAAGACCGGAGAAGGAGGGATTGAAGCGTTGTTTGCATCCCACGCAACCACAAAGGATCAGGTAAGCACTAAATCCGGGATAACCCCAAGTCTACTGCGTGTATGAATGAATTGACCAGATAGTAATGCGTAGATTATGGTGTGAATTTATCGCCGGCATTTAAAAGATTAATGTGCATGCATAACACGGTGGCAAAGTCTAGTGATTTAATGCATATAATGCGGAATTTGTTGAACGCCGAGTGCAATAGGGATTGTGATATCCGTTGCTTGTTGAAACCGCCAGTTGCACTCGTTGTATTTACCCTTTGTCGGCCTGCGCGCTAAGTTTCAGTCGTCGGCATAAGTGCAAATGTTTGGCTGTGCATAGATCATAGTGGCAGTCACCAGAAAACGCCGAGGTCATGGAACAGTTGTCATGTATGTTGGCTCATATATACGCACATAAATGTAGGGTTGCACAGTGAATGCGTTAAAACCAAATGCACAGAACAGAGAATGCATATGTGTTTTGAATATGACTGCCGAGGGTTGTTATATATATGTGTAGCATAAAATCGATGCGCATTTGTTAATGCCGAGAAGACTTGTCAAAGGAAACAGAGGAACGCTGTTCATACTTCACTGTGCCTGTATATTAACATGTTAATATATATGTTTGTGCCATGAAAATGCGTAGGGTCACCTTCGTCAATTCGATATTAAGTGCAGATTTTATGGAAAAACGAATGATGCATTGTTTTACCTGTGAACTCTGTGTTTTTATTTGTTTGAGCATTTGTTTGATATAAACAGTGAGGAATATCAGGTGAGCGATTGTGATGAGACCTCTAGGTTATAACTCTGCAGGTACACAGTCCTATTGTTTGTAAAAACAATGATCATTCAGTGATTGCCGCGAGCATTTTTATTTACACAGTTAAATTGTTTGAAAAAACGATGAGAATTCACAAGGCTGAGAGCAATTAGTTTGTTTATACAGTCATCATTTTTGAAGAATTCACAAGGCCGAGAGCAATTTGCTTGTTTATACAGTCACATTTTTAAGAATTTGTTGAATAGACCAAGGGCGCAATCCTGCAACTGAGAAACCTTATGACAAACCTCACTGCTTCACCCAAATTTCAAATAAGCACAACTTTCTCATACGACATCGGATTTCGATGATTCAAGCGTCGTTTGAAAGGTCTTGGCGAGATCTACACAATGAGATAGCTTTAAAAACAGTTTGAAACAGTTCAAGATTGAAGAAATTGATGACAAGACATAACAGGTAAAATGAGGCACTAATTTTGAGACAGGTAAAAATTCTTTTGGTTTTTCTTTCAAGAATTTGTTTCATTAGTACCAATTCTCAGTTTCTTTTTGTAAATGTCATAAATAGCGAGATTGATCACCTCTCTATTGTGATAAACTTACATTTTATTGCAGAAAAAGTACTAAGTTTTTGCAGGTTCAAGGAAGATAAACAAATGAGCACAAGAAAACGGTGTCTTTTAAAGACCCCATTTCAAGCATGAGGACATGCTTTCGGACAAGCCAAGGGGGAGAGTGTCATCATATCCATCACTTGCAAGCCTTTTAGATGACAGTATCTTCATTGTATCCATGCTTCTTTAGTTAATAAGCATTCACCTCATTTCCCTTTACATTCGCCATCATGACTTCATACATGTCTACTTTTCTGAATCGCATACATTTTTACCTCGATTCAATTCATCTTTTTCCCTCATGAATAAAACATTCATATCTCTACATTGCCTTGATTTCCTTGCCATAAAAACTGTTTGACCATAACATCTTGTATCTATAGTCCTACCAATCATTTGTACGAACTCGCGTTCACTGATGTGGGATCCCTTACGGCCTACCTTTCAACAAGTCTTGACCCATCGACCTCAGCACCTTATCTGGGATAAAGACTAGAGTCATTATTAGTACCTTGAGGCTTGCATGCCCTAATGGCAAGTCTTCTCGCCAACGAACAATGGGAATGCATTAATGTCCCTTGTTTGTTGGATCTTGCAAGTGGCTCGACATCAGCTCATTCATTTGCACTTCGCAAGATGTACTTGGGTACCTTGGCACTCATTGACATTAATGGTGAGTTTGCCTCGCATTGGTTAACGACATTCATCAATGGTCGGTAATCCAATGACTTCTTTCCATGTTCGACATCGAGACATTCATTCACATGGAAAGAATTGTGCCACGATATGGGACGAGGTGAAGACTATATGACTCAGGAGCAGATTACTTTGGAACAGTTTCAGTAGCAGTAATAAAGGATATACATTCTCGACTTCATCCATCATATATGCAACCAAGACACAGATCACATTCTTGTATTCTTCATTCCATGATTCAACAGCAGGAGCTACACATTTCTACATATACACAGCTTGTCCACTCAGGTAAGTAAAGGTATGTTCTTTCATAGCTTTTTATCATACAATTCCTTTAATACTAAAATTATAATTTTTGGAAAATGTTTCACCATGTTCATATTCACATCTATATTCCATTATCACCCTCCATATGTCATATATATCCTTTCTATACATATCATTCTAACCAACATACTTTTTCCAAACAACTACTATTGCATTATGATTCAAATGTACATGTTTTGCAAATAATGATCAAAGAAAGAAAGGTTGATTAAATGTTTTCAAAGTCTTTTGATGCAACACAAAAACAATGAAAGTATTGTTACACAAGAACCAATACTAAGTAAATTTTGGTTGTTACACAAGAACCAACCAAACTAATATGTTGCACTCGATTAAATGTTTTCAAAGTCTTTTGATGCAACACAAAAATAATGAAAGTATTGTTACACAAGAATCAATACTAAACAAATTTTGGTTGTCACACAAGAACCAACCAAAATAATATGTTGCAAGCAAATGTTTTTAAGAGAGAAGACTTTGCAAAAAAAAAAAAAAGGAACAAAGTTGTCAAAAAAGAAAATATGTGAAGTTAAAAAATTGACATCAGCCAGAGTTCATGTAAAAGCAAGACAATTCAAAAGATCAAATCATGATCAGTGCAATAGATTGCATGAGGACATGCAATAACTTAAGTTGGGGAGTATGTTGGGCCTCCAAATTAACCTTAATTTTCACTCCATTTTCACCTTTTATCCTCATTTTGTCATCTCATTTCACCATATTATCATTACATCACCCTATATTTCTATTACCATATGAGTTTATATTCTCATTTTCCAAAGTTATTAATTTCATGTATTTAGAGTGAATTTATGATTAAAAGTTAGAGAAATAACATGTGTTTGCTTGTACCTAAAAGTGGCTTGAGTTTGATGACAAGTGTAGATCATTTGGAAGCTTCCAAGGCACCCTTATGTGGCCTCCCAAGATCAAATTCGAATTTCAACTCAAGAGGTGGACCATATTCCAAGGAGAAAGATCATGGAGATTTTGATGTGTCATGGGATTTGTTTCTAGTATTTAGGGATAAGTTGAGACAAGTGTGGGTCTAGTAGATATTTAAGGGATCTACATTTATTGAGTAGATATCCCTAATTCATGTATAAATAAGAGGAGCATCCTCCAAATCATGTAATGAAGGAGGAAGAGAGAGAGAACAATTATCAGTTATTCATTAGCATTAGATTTATGTTCATTCAACATGAATAATACCATTTTCTCCAAATCATGAGTTATGAGTGTTGTTTGATTCTTAAGGTGTGATAGTTGTTCATGTGTGCTCATTGAGGAATGGAAGGATCCCCATACTGAGATAAGTACACTTTGTTGTAGAATAATGTTGTGAATATACTAATTTCAATTCTAATGTTCATCTTATTTCTTTGTTGTAAATAATTGAAGATAATTTTAGTATGAATTCATGTTGTGGCCATGTTTTGTTGTGTGAAGGTTGATCTCCTTTCAATAGCTAGTTTGATGTGAGAAGGAAAACCAGGAACTCCTAAGTTAGGAGTCCCTTCTTCATGAGCTAGATTAAATTGAAATAAGATTTACTTTCTCTTATGCTTTCCTAGATTACATTTATGTGAATATTGATTCCCTTTCAGTATCTAGAGAAATCAAGTCCTCCTAAGTTAGGAGACTCTTCTCCATTAAGAACTGAACTGAAAACAATATTTACTTGCTTTCATTTACATGCCTTCTTTCCTGCTTTCTTAGGTGTTTGGCAATGTTATTATAGAAAGATGGTAGAAGGACAACCAGGACTCTTGAACAAGAGACTCTTCTCTATCTTCTAAAGTAGAATAATTCCATTGATCAAACATTATTTTTATGCTTTCATAGAATAGATCTGATAGTTTAGATTTGTAATATGCATTTCCATTCTAAACAAACTTCTTACACCTGTTTCATCTAAGGTCCCATATATATTGGTTTGCTTCTAAGTTTACGATTCCCCGGATTGATAAATTAAATGACAGGGATTTAGCAGACAACTAAATCGCCCAACATGGTGATAACCAAATCTCAAGTCTACCTTAAATAACAGTGTCTCCCCTCTTACCTAATCAAAAAAATCATCAATTCTAGGTAAGGGTATTTACTTTTATTTTCCAGTATGTTTATTTGCCTATAATCGACACATAGCCTAAAAGTACCACCTTTTCTCTCGAGAATAGTACTGGTGTTCCCCAATGTGAGACACTTTATCAAACATACTTCTTGTCCAACAAATCCTAAAGCTATATCTTTGATTTAGTCAACTCTAGAACACTCATATTATAGGTTTCCCTTAAAACTGATGTTGCTCCACATACAAATTCAATGGTAAAATAAATACTCTCTTTGGTGGAAACCTAGAAATTTCATATGAGAAAATATCCTTGAATTCCCACACCTCTTCAAAGTTATTCAAACTAGTTCCTCTATTCTATTTTCTTAAATATTCCACCTATATCATAAACAACTTATACTCATTCCTTGTGAATATCATTAACTACAATGTTGCTATCTATCTTATTATTTTCGATTTGGGTATGTGTGAGAATATCTCTTCTACTACCTCATCATTAGTACAAGTAATTATCTTTTTCAGGCATCTTGTAATTTTCATATGACTTTCTAACCAATCCATGCCCACTAACACGTCATATCACCCTAAAAGTAGGATGTTTAAGTTCATTTTTGAATTTATGCCATTTAAATTGACAAACCAATTTCTAATTAGAATAGTAATTTTCCTTTTAATACTAGTAGCTAATTGCACTAGCCAATATTTTTTATTCTTTAAAATTTTTAAACTATATTCCTCCACTATTATTGGACTAATGTAACTCAAACTAGATCCTTGAACTATTAGAATTGGCATAGATCAATATACAATCCTACCCTCTATTTCAATCATGCAATAGTGATGTTCAACATGTCAATCATCTAATGCTACAATAATTTTGGGGATACTCCTAGCCACATCATTTACAGTAGAATCTTCTTGTACATGGTGGTGTTTTTTATTAGATTTAACGTTGTATAGACATGACTGAATCAAATGAGCATCCCCAAAACCCTAAGACTTCAAGGGTTCTCTTTCATTTTCATTGGCTCTTTTTCTATTTAGATAAATCTATTTTGATCTTGTTTGATATTGAGTTTTCTACAAGTTCTTGTTTCGATTAATGTTTCCATTTTGATCATTTTTGGAATAATTACTATAAGAAGGATATTTTAACCCTTTATTGTCTTCCATAAACCAATCCTTTCTCTTATTTTTGTAGGGTTTTAAGTTAAATCATTTCTTTGTTTAGGCTACTATTAACACATTCTAGCCTTCCTCATGGTTTCATCCATCATTTCAGTACTATCATACTATATTTTATATTTAAATGAAAGGGATAAACAACCAATGAATTTTAGGATTTTGGCTTTCTCCTTGTGAATATATGGTACATATGGTAGGAGATGGGTGAATTTATTCACTAATTCATGCATGCTTATTTGACTAAACCTTAATTCATGAAACTCTTTATCTTTGTCATAATAATACCATTCTATCAAGTGTGTCCCTTTAAAATGGTTTTGAAAATCCTCCCAAATCATATCCTTATCTTCAATATTGTGCACAATCTTAATTTCATCCCACCAAGGGGACAAGTTACCTTGCAACTAGTAAGTGACCAACCTAGCTTTCATATTATTGGGATATTCACACAATTGAAATTGCTTATTAATGTTTAATAACCAAGGTTCAATTTCATCCTCATATTCAGCATAAAATATTAGATGATTCATTTTCCTAAAGTCTCCCTGCAACTCTATTTTTTATTTTTTCATTTGTTTTGTTCCTAATGGTGGAAATTTGGATTAACTATGTTTAGATTCATCCTCCTTTAATTCCTTATCATGTTCAAGCTTGAAAGTCTCACTCTTAGTTACCTTATTCTGATCTTTCCTCTTATGATACTCCTCTTTCTCCCCAATGTATGAATCTTCTTTTAATGTTTTTTTATTTTATTTCAATATTATATTTCTTATCATTTTTTCCTATTCTACATTGGATTTCAATTGTTTTTCATTATCTTCTATAATACTTGCTAGTTACGCTTCCAAACCTTTCATAGTTTTTGACAACTCCACTAAATGTAAAGATGCTTCACCACCTAGTTGTAACTAAATTTCCTCTTTGCCAAGAGGCGTTGAGGTTGGTTCGACCATGTTTAATAACTAGCATTTGCACCTTATGCTGCAAAGGAAACGTCGTAAGGCATAGAGTGGGGAAGAATAGCATAGAGTGGTGAAGAATAGGTAATCAAATCCGTCAAAATTAAGATTTAATTGATCTATTAATTTTTCATTTACATACACTGAAATCGTATGCAGCTTGGGATAAGAATCTCAAGAATCTCAAGTTATCATTGAGATAAATAAATCTCTATAGTACATACTCATTATATATATATATATATATATATATCTATATATATATATATATATATATATATATATATATATATATATATATATATATATATATGTATATATATGAATGAATGAATGAAGATCTAGCTGCTATGGTTTGTTATGATCGATGGGTTATCTTTCAGATTATATTGTAGATGATGTTAGATACATTAAATAATTTTGAAATAAACACGGACATGCCGTTGGAATTGATTAGCAGCATATGCTACAATAACTTATCTTCATTGAAAAATAGGTTGATGTATTCATTAAGAATCTCTCACACTAAAACTTCTTGAAACATGGCTTGAAACACCATGTGTTAATGATGTTTTCATAGAAGTTGCAACAATGAATGTTGAAGGCAACATGGATGTTGTAGAAAATAAAAATGTTAATGAAATTTCCATGCAATAGTGTCCTTGAGAGACAAAATATTTTTATTATTTATTTTGGAACAAATTGATGAAGAGCAAGCTATGGAAGGTGACATGTGGTAGTCGTTTACATACAAGCCAATTTTTGAAGAAATAGAGGACATGCATGGACAACTTGGAACAATCGAACAGTTGCACCAGCCAATAAAGACACTGAAATCTAAAGCTTACAACAAAAAGACAAATCTAAAGCAATGAAGAAAAGAAAAGGAAATCCAACTGATGTCAAAAAAAATTAAATTGTAAGCATAGCTTAGACTCAGACAAGAAAATATATTAGTTTAAATTTTTGTTTTTTGTAATTAAAGGGGAGTGTTGCATAAAATAATTTCAACCACCCATTTAAATAGAGACAAATCTTTGTTGGAAATCTTCCAAAATTTTATATCGGAACGATCTCAAACATACATGCAATGACTCATTTTCTTCGGTTAAGGATAGTGTGCATTTTCATGGAGTACACAAAACAAATGAAAAATCACAAGTGATAAGTATATTTATTTTCAAAGTGATTGGTACATTTTTTCCCATTTGCAAATCGATGTTACAAGAAACATGGTAAATAAAGTTTTGAAAACATATTGCAAATAAATTCTGGAGAGCATATAGACAAAATGAAATTTAACTGGTGTCAACAAAGTACAATAAAACCACTACTGCTTATCGTCCAGAGTTGTGAACTTAGTGGAATTGCCAATATGAATACGTCAACAAAGGTGTCAAAGCCTCTAAAGCTCAGGAAGGTTAGCGCAAGTACTGTGTATGCGAACATAGTTTAAGCTCAAGAGGGATAACTCTTAAAGAGCTTTACCACTATATGTATAAACTTTTATGGAAACGAGCAAGCGATTACCATAAGGTGTTAAGAGGTTTGGCCCTTGTCCTTATGCACGGGCACTGTAACCAAGCGTCGAGGGCAAAAGAGACCAATCTATCTTCTTATATGCATGTGTTGTGGGTCTAGAAGTCAAGGCTCAGAGGAGCATGGAGATGCATTTCTTACAAACCATATGGCCAAGAGCCATGTCCACAAGCACATGCAAGAGAGGTCCTAGTCGTCGAATGTCGCGAACTGTTAGCACTGACCACGTGTCCCAGAGATTACGGTGGGAGGCTTGGCAAATCCCACCAGGAATGAATTGTTGAGATGACATGGCGGGTGGGGTCGGTTGTTCAACAATTGGCACGGTGAGGCGAAGGACCCCCAAAACACTTATAACATGAAACATGAACCTACTATGCAGCAAAGGGCCAAGCAAGACCCCCAATTAGTGTGGCAAGTGAATTGGACTCAGAGCCACGTGACATCCTAGGAGGTAGACATGTGTTACTTGAATTCGGGGGTTTTGTGGTCCCAAGTGGACTAGATCTAAGTGACACATGGCATACCTAGTGTGGGGCCATGTGGAGGGTGACATCACCTCAGGACCATGTACTCTACAATTTATGTTGGAGTGAGGTGCAACCCCGCTGAGATTTAGTCCCCAGGGTGATGTGGCATGGCGAAGCCCACCTACACAGGCATAAGGGACCACAACCACATGATTGGTTAGAGTGGAGTTGAGGTGGTGGGTAGCCAGGTGGACTTCCATGAAACCTTGGTGGATTGTAAGCCTCGCAGAAGGGAATGGGTCGGGACGACATGGTGTGGTGGAGCTCGAACGTGTTGCAGTAGCAAATGACGATGGGATGCATGGAGGATGTCTGCCAAGGATCTATGTAACCTCGGAAGATCTTTCCCAGTAGTTTCAGTGAGGAATCACAATAGAATCTGTTGGGATTTTAATCTTGGTGTTATGTCATCGTAGAGAGGGGTTAATTTAAGACCCGGTATGAACGGGCCGATGGCTAAGGTAAAGCTGCCATGTGGCAATGAGGTGGCTAACTCGGATAGCTTGAGGACACCACATGGAAAATCAAGACGACATGGCACTATCTGATAGGCTAATATTCGAATGGCCATATATTTTGATTCGAGAATCGTATTGAGACAAATCTTATATTCACATAAAGGTCTTGACAAGACGAAACAACAACATCATCTGTTTTAAGTCTTAAGAAAGTCGAAAAAGGTCAAAAAATTTAGACCCCATTTCCATAACAAGACTTTGGAGGTTGGGTAAGCTTAATAACTGCCTCCTTCTACCCTTAGTTGGGGCTAGGGATAGTAGGGGATGTGTTACAGAAAGGAACATGCCAAAGGGTGAGCACAATGTAGAATTGGTGTTGGTTGAACAATAAGGTAACATGCTATTCTAACACACTAAGACTTGGTAAAGGTCTAGAGCTCATAAAAAGCACCCAAATGCACAAATCAGTTATTCCCTTTTTCAAAAGAAAATTATAAATTTTTTCATCTCTATATTGATTAAGTTTCACGTCATCGCCTAGAAATCTTCAACCACTAAAAGTTATCACTCCATACCTAAGTTACATGACACAATGAGACGAGACATGAAGGACACTAAAATACAAGTGTCTAACACATGACATGGTGACCCCAACAACAAGACACGAAGAACACGATTTACACAAATAGAAATTATAGACATAAAGATTCAAATTTTGTTATAATTTAGAAACTAGAACATTTACATGATACAAATTCGATTATGCAACTAAATACTACTTAGTACTTACTTGTCCTAAGTCAATGACATTCAAGTGACAAACACAAGAAATTAGAACCATAAACTATAGTTTCTCATTAAGTCATTAAAATCGAAATGTATTACATAAATAATGAGTCACTATTACTACAAGTGGGAATGCCAATGAAAAATACAAAATAGGGTAGATACTAGAACCGTAAATGGAAGAATCTCATAGCTTGTGATTGTCAATAGTCCTTCTCCATGTTAGAATCATCAAAATCAACATCACTTCCATGACTCTCTCCTCCATCCTCCCCCTTCTCTTCCTCATCTATATCCAATCCAATCAATGCATATGTTGGTGTGGAGAATGAACCCTCAACTAGATCACCATCAGCAAAATTGAATGGCTCTAGCACTGGTTCATTAAGATCCAAGTTTTCTAATGCTAACTCAAAACTACTATCCAAACCCCATATCATTAGGAAATGCATCCCACATCTTTGTCTTTCCCTTCAACCACTCTTCCCTCTATTTAGAAATAAGACGGAGGTTGATGTGCACATACACCATACACCATTGTCTTGCACTTGGAATCCTTTCAAAGCTACACTATAACCCTCAAATGCACTCCAAAATGCCTACGAACTTCAACCTACTAAATGAAATGAGGAAAAAGACAGACAAGTCACCTTTTTCAAACCCACGGGCCACTTTTGACAAACATGTGTCCTAAACTTGGGACACATTTAGAGCACATGTCGAACATGAGTTTGGCACATGCCCTGAACTTGTCCTCACGAATCCATGTCTGACATGTGGAAATTGTGACACAAGACCCCCTAGGTGTGTGTCATCTAACTTAGAAGACTTGTAAGATACCAAACATGAACCGGACATGTTCCAAACTCGTCCTTACAAATCCATGTCCAACATGTGGGATTCATAACACATGACCGGCATGTGTCCTATGAATTAGAAGACTTGTAGGATACCAAACACATCATTTTGCACACAAGAGAAATTTTCATAATGAATCCTCACACGAACGCTCCAACTTTTAAGATGCAAGATAACTTTATAGTAGACAAAACATGACAAAAGGTTCATTTTCATCTCATGTGTCCAAGGTAAATGAATATTTTTATATGTAACCTCTTGCAAGACTAAAAAGAGATAGACATTGATTTTAACTTGTATCTGAACCAAAATTTAAAGCAGCAATGACTTTTGTTTTATTGAAAGGCATCCAATTTGACCCTGCTATAGGTATGTATATATTGTGGTACATTTATACAAAATAAAGACAACTGGAAAATTTTGATTCTTTATGATTGGTTTCAAACTCAACCACAAATATCATTCAGCATTTTACTAGACACATGTTTGTTCTCTATAATAAAACTCAAATCTATTGTGTATCTATAATGATCATGGGTTGTAATTTGTTGTACTGTGGCCTATAGATACTTTCAACACTCCAGGCAATACATCATTGTAGGTGGACTAATATTTTAATCTCTACTACACTATATATCATTATATATATGTGAACAATGAGAGAAATTCAAATTGGATCTAATTTCTTTATTAGAGACTTACCATCAAGCATGTATTCTGAAGCTACATATCCCAATGTCCCTACTAGATAAATATTTGTGTTACCAGCACATCCTGCACTTGTTATTGCAAGACCAAAATCTGAAAGTTGCATCCATAGCTAGTGGTTAGAGAGCGGTGACTACAATACCATCTACTTAGGAAATGTTTCACTTCAGACAAAGTGTTTTAAAGAACATAAACCAAGATGGACAAATAAATCTATTTATAAATTTCTCAAGGTATAATTCATGATAAGCAATAATAAATTAATACAAATAGCTGCGCATGCCACAAAATTGATAGAAAAGAAAAAATGAAGGCCTACCTGAAAATATTTTGACAAAAAAATAACTGATGCTTAAAACAGTTCATAAAGTAAAAAAAAATTCAGTAGGAAAGCAATGGAATTCCCATCTCACAGAATCTCCCATTGAATGCAATGCACATGCCATACATTTACTAAGGCTTTTGTCAATTACATTCTAGGAAAATTTCTTAATGCTTTACAAGAATCTTCCCAAATTAACTCATAAATATTACATAAGAAACATTCATTTCCAAGAAGATTTAATGGTATTACTATTTTTAACACTACAGTCAGTGTAAGTGGGAGATTGGAAAACCTTGCCCTCACCTTGGCATTGAAGCTTGCATCAAGAAGAATATTTGATGATTTGAAATCTCGGTGAATCACTGCAGGGTTTCAGTGCTCATGCAAGTGTTCTAGACCCTGTAAAAGAAAGAAAACCATGGTAAGCTTGAGCTCCCAGGTTGATACAGGACCAAGTGAAAGAGTGATTTCAATTGGTAAAATCTAGTAGTAGGGAATCAAATTATTTGTGTTAGAACTACCTTGCTGAATCAAGGGCTATCTTCATCTGCAAAAACCATGTAAGTGTAGATCCATGAGATGGTCCTGACAAGTAATCTGACACAGTTTCTTAACAAAGCATAGCTGTGAAAGGCTGCTTACTCATGGCGTACTAGTTTATCCATGACGAATGGTAGTATCAAGTTTGTTTGAACAAATAAAAGGCTTCAAAAAATAGGCAATATTGAACTGGCCCAGTGGTTGGAGAAAGCTACCATGTAATTGGTCTTCCAAAGAGCCATTCTGCATCAGATCGTATACTAAAAACCATATATTTTCATGAGTACAGAACCCAAGCAAAGAAACAAGGTTTGGATGTCAGATTTTTCTCATTAGCTCCACTTCATTCTGCAACCAATGACAATACCAACAGATGAAACCAGCAAAGCTTCTTCTAAGTTCTAAAATTATAGGGAGAATAAAAAAGCACGATGCAATATGTTAAATGCAGTGCATCACCAAATCCACAAAAGAAAAGACACTCAAAAGAGAAACTTTAGGGCACCCCCCCAGAAAATGCCTTCACTAATATCTTCTTAAGTTTGAAGAAGCAGTCAACTTCCAAAATAATACCTATAATGTTTTTATTACCTACCTAAAATTCATGCTCAACCTGTCTACTACCCTCATCTAGCTTCTTCACAGCAGCAAAGGAATCATCATCAAACACTGCCTTGTATACACACCAAAATCCACCCTCTCCAAGTATGTTATTGCTGCTGAAGTTAATTGTAGCTGTTAGCAGCTTAGAATATTCAATTGCAGTTGCACATCCCTTTTTCTTAGAAACGCGGGAGTTCAAATGACTCAGGAGAGGCATGAGTGGAATACCCCTATAGGCATCTGTGAAAATTCAAATTACAGGCAACTTAGTGACCTAACCCTAGATCAAAATAGTTGTAATGTAACTAATCGAACTCTCATGTAAACAGAGGTCAACCGCACCCATGGCTTTTTATAATTTGTTAGAATCCAAAATTTTGATTTTATCAGATGATTCAGATTATGAAATCAAGTCTGATGTTTATTATGTTAACCCCCACAAAAAATAATAGTTTGACGGAGGAGAAGAATTTCTATAATCATGGAAACCATTCCATGGCACTGGAAGTAATGTATAATAGTTAATATGTATACATACATCCAAAAGATATCCACACAGATTCAACAAGGGAAGTCATCGAATCTCAGCCCCGAATCCAATCAAACAATATCTCCATAGGAAGCACCACTCTCTTGTGGCTGCCCTGTTGATGTACACATCAAGAGAGGGTTTGGTTTCACAGAGTGAAAGGGATAAAATATGACATAGTGGTGATACCAACCTGAGGCGTCTGGATCTAAATTTCGCTTGAATGGATGAGGTTGAGGTGAAGAAGGAGCAGAGTTGTAAGTCTTTCTATACAACCAAGTAGAAACTGAAGAAATCATGATGTATCCAACAAATATTGGCAGTATGATAATTGCCAATAGTAGTCCTTTGTTGATGTGATGAGATTCTTTGTCTATCTGCATTGGAGAACCTGTGTCTGGACAGATAACCCATTTTGCAATCGTCAAAAGAACAAAGCGCACTGACTTCTCAGAACTTATAGAAAGATGCAAACAAGTAATTCAAATTGATAGATTTCAATTTCTGAAGAAATCCTACAGAGGCTATATTTTTTAGCATAAATATACTCTTAAAAAATTTAATGAAAACGCTGGCGTTGAAGCCCTTACCGGTTGAATTTTCTGGTTTAGTTGATGCATTTCTTTTTGCCACGGGATCATCAAGTAGGGAAGCCAATGACAGTGCGAAATGCAAAGAAACTGGCGTAGAGGTAGGCACCAGTAAAGAACATCCCTTTGCAGTCTCGAGTTTGTTAAAAAGAGAGAGACTCAGAATCAAAATATGCAGTAAAACTGAATGGCCCATCGTGAGAATGAGCTCTACTTGAAAGTCAGTCAGGCTGTGGCAGAAAGCTCAGGAGATATTCAAAGAGGTAGATATCTGCATTTTCTCAAGGAAGGTTCAAACCCAAAAATGCATAGCACTGCTCTCAAATTTGTAAAATTGGTAACAAGAATACACGGGGTAGATCAAATCCCATTTACATTGGATTTCTTTGAACACTTCAAGCGAGAATGTAAACAGATCTGAACAGAGAGTTGATCTTCACTGATCACAACAAGATTTGCAGCACCAAATGCCCAGCAGTCCTCCACAAGTGAAGTTCAGGCCTCCAAATGAGTGTGCGCTTCAAAAAATAATAAAACTAGTTACCATCTGAACTTGCCCACTGCAAAACACATGAAACATCCCCCCTCACGAAGTTGTAGTGAATCATGTCAGCACTAAGAGACACAAAAAACATGGAAAAGAAAAATAAAATAAACTGATAGACGAGTTAGTTGAAGAGCTGTACATGCAAACTGGTCCTTCAGCGCTTATCCGTGAGCCCACACATATCACGCATTGCAAAACACTCACAGTGCGCAGGAACAACACACTACAACTCAACAAATGGTCCCATGGCCACGGACCTGCAATTGACCACCACTGTCAGCTGCAAAACGAATGGCTCGCTGGCAGTGCGTCTGTCCCGCTTTCTCATTAACCGTTCAATTTTGGATCAGTGTTGGATCAACGATCACACTTCATTCAATCGTCTAACCGCACAAATCTACGGTCAACAATAAGACACGGCAGCGGTGGCTGGGCCAATTCATTTCAAAGGGAAACACCTTACGGCGTAATTATTTAACTTCTTAATATGTAATATAAAACATTTAACTTGTTAAATTTAGTTTGTTATCTTGCCCATAGTTCAACCCGTTGTAAACACACAACTCTTATACCATTATCTAATGTACCTCGCATTTAAACCTACAAATAGAATTTTAAAACTATTTTGAAGATCTATTGTTCAATTATAATGAAATATCAAGCTCTCAAAAGGTCGAGCTAACCCCTTATGTTCATTTCATTCGTAACTATACTATTCTTTATTCAATTAAGTCCCTACAAAAACTTTGGTTTATTAAATTTTGGATGGGAGAGAGTATAATGGAGCCAATTAACACAATTCATTACAAAAATTTTACGGTATATACTCCAAGACTAATTATCATTCAACTACGGCCAAAGTAGCAATATTGAGGCACACATTGGTGCATTGCTTTATAATTTATTTACTTTAAGAAAAAAGTGATGAACATGGAAAGAGATTTTATCACTCAGCATTATGGTTCTCCACTACCTATGTGTTCTATGTGCTATCAATTGCACTCGTCATGTGATTTGGATACCTCATTAACTTACTACTCGAAATAAATTCCCTAATACTTATGTCTAACCACAGGTCCATGACACATGTCCACCATGCTTACATCCTCTTACTATTCCATGTGATAGGTGTGACGTGTATGTTCAAGATGTGGTTGGGGATTTTTTCTAACCATAGGAACTGTTTAGATTATTTCTCATATTCCCATTCCTTAAGGGCTATCAAATGACTACCGTCCCAATCCCTAGTTTTAGGTTTCATTGTTTCACTTTCAAACTCTACAATGAAGCATGAGGGTTAGCTTAGAAACCCACATTCTTACACAAAAATTTAAACTCCTACTCAAATTGGAAACTCTTAATTCTTCTTAGTATCGATCGATAGTGAGTGTCGTAATGGTAAGACAAATGGTAAGACAAAGGTTATGAATTACAATTTTATTTGGTTGCAAACTATTTATTTAGTTAGTCCTCTGACTTATTGAATGATTAATTGTTGGTGATTATATTTGTTATCAGTTATTTTTTGGAAGCCTTTCATAGTTCTATGAGCTACTCAGATCTACAATGAGTCATTACTTTACACATTTCTAAGTTTTTGTTCCTTGTCAAGAACTCATTTTTGGTTGTGTTAGTTAAGCCACCAACCTTCGCATATCCACATAGTTATGAGCCACAATCCTTCGCATATCCACATAGTTATGAGCCACAATCCTTTGCATATGTTACAGAGATCATGAGCCACCAACCTTCACATACATCACAAAGATGATGAGATCAGTCCTTCGCATATATCATAATCATAGAGATAATCACTGAGTTCCTTTTTATTAAAGCCAAGGCCAACATGTCCTTGGTTTTTCCTAAGGTTTCTACTTAGCGCAAGTTCCATGTTGGAATTGACTTATTTAGTTTATAATATGAGACAATCCTGGATGTAAACATCCTCAAATATGTAAGAAACTTTAACATATATTTTTGCTTTGTGAACCCTATATATATCGAGATTAGGATTTAGTTCATTATGTGTTAGGAGATTGCATGTTTCTGTGATTTATTATATAATGATTAAGATCTTTCAGAAAGTCACATTAAAAGTTATTGGTCGAATGATTTCGAACCTCAATCTAGGTTCATCATCTTAGCAGGCTCACGAGCAAGATCAACATTTCTAAAATACATCTGAGAGATGCAACAATCAATATCGAATGTTCAAAAGAATAACTAATAAAAAGGAGTGTTAGAGGATAAAAAATGATTTAGTCAATAGTTATATTTGACTTTTGAAAATTAATTAATTGATTATTTTTTATTTTTTTAATAAAAATAATAAAATATATAGTAATATCTTAATATTAATAATACTATCATTATATGTTTTTGAAACCTAATACACATTTTTTTTTTGAGGATGTAACCCTCTAACCATTATTTGGAAAAATTGCTACATTTTTCTTTTTTTTCCCTCCCTTATGATTTCATCTATGTTTCTTTGGTTATTTACTCCTAATGTTCTATATTTTCCTCTATGTTTATTCGGCTATTTACTTGTATTGTTCTGTTTTTACTCTTAATGTTCTATATTTTCCTCTATGTTTCTTCGGCTATTTACTTGTATTGTTCTGTTTTCAAAAACCTTTAGTTCCATTTTCGGAAGAACTATGCCTAGGTATTATAACGCTGAAGCAGGGCTTTATGACTTCATCCTCTAGCCTAAGAAGTTATGTTTTTGTTATCCATAGACAAAAACTTTCCAAGGATTACTAATATTTTATAATTTTTTCATGTAGGCTTTGATGGCTTTTAAAGGAATACCTTTTATTTCCTAGGTAACTAATTGAACAAGACTTCGAATCCTATATTAGTATTATTCCATGTTTCCCAATTCCTTTCAGTTTTTTATTTATGAATAATGATGTTGTTGACCTATTGTAGGTACAACTCGAACCCTACTCTAACTATTGGACAATATCATTTTTTTTCACGCCTAAGAGAAATTCATTTATTTCATACAACTCTAGGTATGGTCCATCTCGAATTTATTCTCAGTTTAACATGGTTTTACGGTAGCACAATGTTATAACCAATGAGTTCCATCTTTGGATCAATCAAGAAGTTATTTATTTACATTTTTGTTTTGCAAACTCTAATATGATTGTTGCTACTATATATAAATTAGAAACTCACAACATTTTCTCCTTTTATGTAACCAATAAGATCTCTTAATATGTTTCCATTAGCTTTACTAGGAACATATTCTATTTAAATATATAGATTGTACCTTGTATAATTTTGCGTGTTAGAATTTATTTAGATAGGAAGTAAATTTTAGTTTGTTACAATTGTTTGGTCACTCAGTAAGAAAATTATGGTTTGTAAAAAATTATGTCTATATTATATTATATATCATTGCAAGGTCACCTACTCATGTGCCAGTGTTTTACTCTTCTTTATGGCAAAATCTAATGTGTGTGTTTGTCATTCATGTACTCCCTTTTTACCATTGTAATTTGTTATCGTTTCTTATATTATAATTACTTTTTGAGGCTATTTTCATGTTGTTTTACCATTATACTAGTAGTCCCTGGGTATTTAGACTCGAGACCATTGTGCCTTTAAAAGGTCCTAAAACATATATGCCTAAGAAAATTATGCATATAGTGACTTATGCTCATGTATGATTATATGATTTGTTGTTACTTTTGAGTCCTCGAAAGTACGCCTGACTAGGGTTTTAAGCTGAGAGTAGTGCCTCGTTATTAAATAATATATCTTCATGTGATATTACAATGTATAGGTATATTTTGTAAATTATAAAAGTGGTTATCCTTCTACAGATAAATACATAGATAATTCATTTTCCCTCTGGTATGTATTTTTAAACACAATACATAAGAATTAAAAATATTCTAATAATATCTCTCTTTTGCCATACATTATATACATGTTATTCTAAATTTTGTATAAATATATCTAGTTTAACAATTGATTGCATATAATATTTCATAAATATAAAATGCATAAATATTATACCTTCTACACATGTTTTTCAAAATGAATTATAATGTGACTCTATAGTTATCCAAATAGAAAAAAACTATTTACATAATCATCTACCTTGTTTTTGTTTAAGCATCAACATCATTGGTCACATACAAAAAAAAATATTATTAAACTATTCATACACTTGAGAATATTAATTTATCTTAATGTGTGTGCATATATAACATAATTTGTATTCCTACTCACTTGGTCTTTCTTTGCCTAACACAATGAATTATATCTTTCACAATACAAACACTTATACATAACAGATTTATACATAACAGATTAGATTTAGTGCCCCTAATTAAGTATGCATTCCACATAATACAAGCAATTTATAGGAAGCATATGAAACATATTTCTCACATATAATATGAAATTATAGAAAAAACATGTTTTTTTATCTAGCCTGCTCTTTCTGGTCAAATGAGTTGCTGCCGCTTCTACAGTCCAACTTCCCGTGCCTCATGGGTTGTCATGGTGTGACGTAACATTTTCCCTCTCTTGATCTCTCTCCATAGGTTGTATGGTTCCCCTCGTTTTTTCCTTTTCCGATACGCTTTTCCTCCCAGCTCTCTACACACGTGGTAGTGTCCTACTCCTTATGTGTCCTCATGTGTGTTACTCCTTATAGTCTTTGCTTTTACTTTTTATTTGTTTATTATGGAGAACATAGAAGGAAAGAGGTGCCATGTGGCTATTGATAGGTGTCTTGTTTTTCATGAGAACCATTACTAAATTCAAGTCACTCTCAATTTATGACACTCGTTTAATATATATATATATATATATATATATATATTTCCTTTCCTAGGTCTCTAGCTACCACAATTATTAATAACATTACATGATTATAGCGTTGTTTATATCACCATAGCCATTAACTGACCATGCACAGTCTCTATTTGAGGGAAAGAGGTACCATGCGGCTACTCATACGTGTCTTGTTTGTTTATGTTTGTTCATGACCATCAATATTAGAATAACTGTCATATTTGATTTATTAAACTAGTTTAATATGTTATTTTTTTTTAAGTTTACTACATTACTAGAGTGTTGTTTATATTAATATATATAAACTATGCATCTAATATGAGATGAGGGGATCAAATTTCTTTATTTGCGATATTTGGATATAAATTACGGATCTAACATGAGCGGAGAGGAATCGAATCTTTTCACATGCAAAAGTTTTTAGAGTGAAAAATATAATGTGTTATCTTTCATTATTTAAATTGTATTTTTGAATGCTAAATAGAGTATATATAAGACCAAAAAAAATTTAATCATTTTTTCTATATAAAAATATATAAGACAAAACAAAATCATTAATCATAAAAACTTAATTTTTTTTCTATATATAGATATATATGATGTTGATATCGACATAAATTAGTAACATGGATCTTCAAATAGTTTATTTAAATTTCTAATTGAAATATTTTTGAAAAGTATAAGATTTAAACATCTCGTTCACACATTTCTTTTATTCTAGTTACTTTACATCATATTATTTTTTCTAATTAAAGAAGACATGGTTTTTTTATTTAGAACATAATTTTTATTTTTTATTTTTATGGACATACAAATTTACGCATCCCCTCATACTAGGTTGTAGAATGAGCCTCTCCACTCTTTAACATTATCAAACTTAAAATAGAAAACATTTTATTTATGAATACAATTCCATTTTAAATAAGGATCGAACATGAGACTAGAGAGATCCAATTTCTTCAAGTGTAAATTTTATATTATCAAACTTAAAATAGAAATTATCTATTTATTAATACACATCCATTTTAAATACAGATCTAAATCTAAGATGAGGTAAGAGGGATCCACTTTCTTCAGGTGTAATTTTTTTATCAACTTATATTAATTAAAAATTTTCTATAATTATTTAATTTTTTATTTTTAAATGTTTTTAAATTTTTATTTTATGATATACTGTGAAACATAACACATCATATTGCACGGTAAAATTAGGCTAACATTATCAAACTTCAAATAGAAAATATTTTATTTATTACTGCACACTTAAATATACATTATTCAAATAGCTATATATAATATTTTCCTTGTGGCCTTTATCTCGGGAGTTGAGTAATTACAAATCACATTAAAGTTCCACAAACTATGTCATCAGACATAAGCATAACGGGTATTCTAATCTAGGTGCACTTAAAATCGTGCCGTTGAAGGAAAATGCATTAACTAAGTTGGAGTTCCAATTGGCATAGTTGTTCATGAAAATGGGCATTGACAAACATATTTTCCTCTTTATTCAGGGAGACCTGTGTAATATTTATATCATGTTTCTTGATTCTTGAAAAGTGATTTCTCCTTTTGTAACTGCAACTATAATGTGCTTAAGCTTGAAGGGATTCAGTTCATTAAATTTATACCATATTTCCAGCCTAGGTGGAGATGAAGTTGTTGGCATCAAACCGCAGCTGGGAAAAGTAGCTTTACAGAGGTTTCGTTTAATGGAAATTTTTGACTTTCATCATCTACATCTTGATTTCACTATTATTGAATGTTTCTCAACAGTGTGTCGAATAAATAATTTGATATCATTTCATTATTTTAATTCAGGATTTCTGAGAAGCAATCCATTCATGGCTTATATGAAAGGAAACTGTTGTTATTAAAGATGATTTCACCAAAACCGTATACCTCGATTCTCCTCATATTCTTGGCTCTTTTCATTGATTTCTCCCACTTCAATAATAGGTATTTTCTTCCCTATAATCATGGATTATTTTATTGCTTTTTCCCATTTCAATAATTATTTCAATTATATTTGTAATTTAATTTTTTAGTTTTTAGTTTTTATTTATTTATTTATTTGACTTCACTCTCTTGAAATTAAAAAATTTATTTTTTTTTGTTTTTGAGTGAATTGAGGGTTCAAAATATTGGCCCCCTAAATCATTCTTGTGATTAATATGGAAGAGTTATTATTTTAATATGAATCACACAAAAATTTGATTTCTAAAATATTTAATTTTTCAAAATATTTTTAATTATTTTTTGTTTAATAAATTTTTTTATTGACTTGTTTAACTTTTACCATCTTTAACCAAAGAAAACTATTTTTTATCTCTTTTTTCCTTGCACTTATATAATCTCATTAGCACACTTTTCTAATTGCTCCGCCTTTTTTTGTCTCTAAGGATAGGTGGTGTCACGGTTCCCATTAAGAAAAGAGATATCTAAAAATATCAATACTATAATTTTCATAATTATAAAATATCTTTAAGAAATAATATTAAATTTTAAATTATTCTGATCATATAATTGGTTTTTAAGTTAACTATTTCTTATTATTCTTTAAGATAGTCTAACTAACACATAAAAGGGCTAATAATGTCATTCAAATTAATCACATCATTCTGATTAATCTGAAAGACATTACTATTCACAATATGGATCACAAAAGTGTACAAGATAAAATCATTTTTTTTGTCATTTCTAGAGTGAATTTTGCCAAAATATAATATAGATTTTTAAAAATAATAAGTTTAAGCTTTTTAAGTTGTATATTTACAATTCTCTAGGCTTTCTCAAAATGTTAATCCATTTATGCATTCAAAAATGCATTTTAAACAAGAAGAAATCACATTGTTACATGAAATTATATCACTAATTTACCAAAAAACAACATTTTATTTATTAATTATCCTCTCATAATTAATAAATTAAAATATTTAAAAAATTGGTTTATATTTAATAAATATAATTAATAAATTTTATTTTGTATATTATTAAATTAACAATTATTTTTAAAATAAAATATTTGATATCTACTTCTTTATTTTTATTATTATTATTTTAAAATAATTTTTAATGTAATTAATATATTTGACAATATTAATAATTAATAACAAAATATATTTGATATCTACTTTATTATTATTATTAGTTTAAAATTATTTTAATATTATTAATACATTTCAATAATATAAAATTAATAATTAATCAGAAACAAAACCATTAAACTCTAAATGGTAAACCTTTATACTAGAAATACCTTAATAGAATTGTCCTCCACAATGTTATATAGCTTGGATTTTAATAATATAAAATTGATTCAATTTATTTATTTTGAATTGGTAATGACCAAATGACTAAACAAGAGCCGAGATGCCCCGTATTGACCACGATGACGCCGCCTACTCCTTGAGCTCCTTGAGCCTAACTAATACACGGCAAGCATGTCATTTTCAAGTAATCGAACATGGGTGCTGAGAGAGTTAACAACCTATCTCAACCACTTGGTCTACCCTTAATTAATCAAATATGTGCATCCCTATCAATAATATAAAGGAAATTCAATTTGTTAATATAACCAATACAAAGATAATTTAAATTTGTTGCGTAATGTATTTGGATTCAATAAGTGATATTCTTATATGAGATATTTCAAAAATGAAATTTTTATATTAAAATAGTTTATTTAAAACCTTGATTGTACATATAATATAAGGGTTGTGGTTTTTCTAAGTGAGGGTTTATGGTTTTCCTCTTTATGTAGTCTACATTTTCTCATGTACAAATCCCTTGAAAAATAGCTCATAGATTACTCCTCTAACCCATGAGAAGGAATTAACATTTGGATATCCCATTATCCTCAAGTTCATTTGTGTCCTCATGTGAAGTGGTGCCCTTCTCATTTGGTTTATTCTTACTTATGACAACTTCCCATTTGTGGCCTAAATCTCCACCATCATTCTTCGATAAGGGTTTTCAGCCCTATAATTCATTCCAATATGTTGAATGGAAGGGTGGTACAACCCTCTTAGTCATTAGGTCTTGTGATGTCCAATGAGCAGATTAGCAATATGGCTACAAAATTATATCGAAGTATTCATCCTCCTCTGATATCTTCCTCGTCGGTTACCAACTTTAGATCCTTTCCCACAGGAATCCCCAATGCATTCAGTTTTTAGTACCCCTATGGCTCCGTCACAATTAGGATCTATGAAAAAGGTCCTTTCCTGCAAAAATTTAAGTGGTAGAGATCTGGCAAAGTAGCTGTCTGCCCGACTGTTGCCAAAAACTACTTTGGTTAATGTTATGATCAAGAATATTCATAAGTGAATAACATAAACATGGTAGTTTAGTATCCATTTTCGAATATTTGGCTAAAATAATGGTCATTTTCTCACAACAAAATCAGACCAGAAATTACATGCATAAAACACCATAAATTTATAGTATTTTTCGTTAAGAGTATTTTAATATACAATATAGCCCAGAAAATAAATAGTAGTGATACTATGACAATTTCATGAAATTTTTGTGACATTGTAGATAGCCAGAAATGTCGAACACAAGAAAAATATAGTTAATCTCAGTTTCATTATATTAATGATAAATAGGAGTACATGGAAATATGAAATAGGTGGAAATAGTTGAGAATCTTCAACAACTGTTGCAAACTCAGTCCAATTTCAAAATATATTTGTTGTAGCTCTAGACCTTTCCCCTCAAAATGAAGTTGCAACCAATAAGCACTCCTGTGAATTCCGAATGAATTCACCAAGGGGAGAGAATTCTTCTCACCCACTCTAACTGAAATTACCCAAGGGTTTCCATCCTGGGTCTACTGTTGAAGTTAAGAACTCTCGGTTACACAAACTTCTGCACAAGAAGAAAAATACTCAACTCAAGGATGTCCCAAATGTCTCCTCCTCCTTTTAAAGACTCCTTAGATTGATCTCCAAGTCTCTAAAAGAATCTTATTTTGACGATTTAGTATTAGTGTAGAAACTCCTTTTTTACTCAATCTAAGTGACTTTTAATCTATTTTATTTCACTACGTCACTTTTGACCATTTTTCCTTCAATTAATTATTTTCCCCTATTTTAATTCAATTAAGTAGCTAGTTAAAGTCATTTTTAATGTGGGAAAATGGTGAACCACCCACCATACTCTCTATGGCCACTTGAAGTCACTTCTAAACATCAAATAATCCATATATTATCATCCCAGTTCCAACAAGCTATTACACCGAGGTACTTCATCAAATATTTCTCCCTGAATGCTACCTCAAGCATAATTAATTAATTCAGACCCATTAATGATTCTTCCTTTTAAAAGTTGTTGGAATGCAATGAAACAAAAGGAAAATTGTGTGAATGATAATATATGTCTTTAACACCTCCTCCTAGATCTACAAAAAGAAACCATGCCGACCTAGGTAAACATGTGTATTGATGCTACTACAATCAGATTCAGCCTACTATGCCACCTTAAGGAAGTGGAATCGATGGAACATCACATACAACCATCCAACATCATCAACAAAACCCTCAGAAGATAAGTCAGCCACTCATACAGTATGTCGCTCAGACCAACTATTATCTTGCATCTCTTAGGCCATAATCGCTCTCATGCTATGGGAAAGGGAGAAACCAGAAACCCAAAGTCACTCTCACAGGCCTACCTTCCAGCAACTGTAGAACAAAATTCCTAGTTTTGTGACAGTGACCTCGAGAATTAAGCCACTATTTTAGCCCAGAATCATGGCCTCTACCTATACATTGTTGTAACTCCCATAATTCATTAAAAACATGATAGCAATGCTTATCAATCAAAAATCACCCTCAAGACTAGGCCTTAGCATTCCCAATCGGAACTAACACTTTGTCAAACACTTGGCATCAATGCAACCTGTTGGAAATAAGACTCAGGGGGGTGAATCAATATTAGTCAACTCAATAAATTTTCATTTCATACTCATATTTATATATGCTACTTCGATGAAGGTAACTCACATGTACATGCAAATTTCCTTAAAGCAACCATCATATATCGAATAAACTTATGATTCAGTTAATTCACCATATGTTGATCTTTAATCAGTGCATCAATATTTCATTAACCATATAAACAGTAACCATGTGTATTAATAATAGAATAAACCATCACACATAAGCAACACACATGAACACCAAGATTTAAGGTGGAAACCCAATGTGGGACAAAAACCACCTGTTGTTGTCTTCTTTTAATATAATAAAAACCTTTTCACAATATTATACTAGTACATACTCATATTAGTACACAAGCACCCACCTGCAGAAGGCTACAACCTTCTCTCATTCTCCATCTACTACTGGAAAGGAGCTACAACCCCCTAGCTTTTATACTAGCCAATCCATTTACTAATATGTAGGTGTTGAGCTACAGAAGGCTCCAACCTTCACTCATTTTTTAGCTATTACTAAAAGGGATCTCCAACCCCCTAGCTCTTGTACTAGCTGATCCATTTACTGGTACATAGGCGCTAGCATAGAGAAGGCTCAAAACTTCACACATTTTCCAGCTTCTATTGGAACAAAGCTCCAACCCCCTGGCTCTTGTACTGGCCAGTATGTTTGTTAATAAATAGGCTCTGACCCACATAAGGCTATGATCTTCTCTCTTCCTCCAAGCACCACGTTTCATAAATTTCAAGACTAGATACTCCTGGAACACAACACCACAATCTGAAGGCCTCACTTCATCCAATTTTAATACTGGACACATCAACAACACTGAAGTTCAAAATAAATCACCATTGCAATACAATAAATGACTGAAAACCCATCATCACTGAAGAAAATAACAATCAATCAATCTGATTCAAAACACTATCACCAAAACACAGCCACAAGAACATAGAGGAGAACCTAGGATTCTGCATCAACAACCATAACCAACTGCAACTTCAAATATCCTATTTCATAACGCATATGCTACTTGGATGTGGCAAACCAGTGTGTATACATGCTTTTATCAAAGCGAACCAACGTACAGATCTGTAAATACTAACTTAAGAACTTCACAGTTATTCCAGACTTCAGTCATACCTAGATCATAACATTTACAGAATAAAACATGCATCGGTATTCAGATCTAGACTATCCATGATCAGACCACATAATGATAATTTATTTTAGGTCTTATGATCGCGATCCATCATCCATCATCAACGACATAGATGCATCCTTAGTTCAGATCAAGAAAAACATCAGAAGCCCATAACCTACATATTTTCTTTTTAACTCACTCTTCATAAGATATTCATTACTTGCACAATTGGCCTAATGATATTTTATTCCTTATATAGTTAGATCTTGTGTTAATACCTTAGACCAAAACCACTTAGGATCAATACGTTGGACCAAATACCTAGGGTCCATACCTCGAACCAAATACCTTGGACCAATACCTTGGACCAAAATTCCTTGGACCAAATACCTTGGACCAAAATATTTGCTTTCCAACATGTACGTGATTTTCCTCCTCTGGGAGTGTGTGTATATGTATACACTCCTTTTGTTCTGTTAACCCTCGTGGATATGCTATTTGGACAAAGTGAACCTGCATATACTTCTTTAACCACTCTCTTTATTCAATCTCTGGAGTTTGATCTAAAAGTTAACATGTTGCACTGTGAACTCTCATTTGAGTGATTTGCCATCAAGGACAACACCCATATCATAATGCCAACAATATCCCTCATTGGAGTTGATGGCAAAAACAACACCAAGACACTCTCCCCCTTTTACATCAAGGTAAAAGGGCAGACCAAGATATTCTCCCCCTTTGATATAAATTATGTTGTCCATGCTACCCCTGAGTACATGCTAAATTCTCTGACTAAGCTCCCCCTTTGTACATGTTGAGATGCACTAAACCATCCATCCTCCCCTTGAGCACATGCATAGTCAGTGAAAAATATTTTTAAAAAGAATAGCATGACTCTATAACTCAACTAAATGAGTATGACCTTCCTATCATCAATGACTCATACATATATAAATCTCCTAACCAAGTGGCATTACAACCAATTTTGACTCATAACCCAACCAAGTGGGGATATACCAAATGTTTATACATGATTGAAATAGAAATTATTAGATCATCCTTCCCATCCATAGTGGAGTTACAAATTAGGTATTTTCATGACCTTTACATCAAATAATATACATGACATATATGACAAGTGCCAATAATGTAAACAAGACCATGATAGTCATAAAAAACTATCATATATGAACTGCACCATTAGCATCTTCCAATAGCATCAATCTGAACAGCCTGTATATGTCCATTATCAAAGAGTCACCTGAATCAAAACAACTATGTGGATCAAGCAATATAAGCATATTCATGTACCAAGATCTTTTATGATAATGCCAACAATGTGTTATTAGAAGCATATGCTCTCCCTAAACCTATGCCAAATTTTCATTCTTGGATCTGATAATTGCAAATATCAGTAAGAATCATCAAGGAATTATCATCAATTAGATATACATCAAATTATTAACAACTTAGGAGCACCAACACACTTCCACATATCATCAGCAGATTGTAACCATCATCAAACAAAGCAAATAATAACCATATCAAACCCCTAATCCTGAGTCTGTTCCACTACTTTTTTGTTAGGCCCCTATACTACTAGTGTAACCCTTTATTGTTATTAGTATAACCCACTTATTATATTGATGTATCTAGGTAGTGCCCATATTGTTACTATTATGCCACATAGAAGCCCACCATTGTTACTGTTGTGCCCTACAATATTATTGTTATGTAGGCTTTGATTGTATTGGGACCACTTAGAGTCCTATATATAGAAAGGAGGTATTTTCATTTGTATCATCCAAGAATTGTTCATTTATGTAATGTAAAGGAGGTTGCCCCCTCGAAGAAGCTGAATTCTAAGGCGTGGATCTCTCTTTTCTATCTTTTTGTGAGCTGGTTTCATAACATTTGGTATCAGAGCTTTGGATTCTAGGGTTTCGCTACTCCAAACAGGTCATCGTGGCATTTTCGCTATAATTTTTTTTCTGTGATGTTTCAGAAGTCACAAGAAAAACCCATTTGAGAAGAATTGGCGCTGAACCTTGGGTCCGAATTTCAGATCTGTTCGCGCGATATTTTCGGAGATATGATCTGCGGAAGTTGGTCTTTTTGCAGACTCCTCAATTACACTCAAAACAGGTGACCTGGGAAAAATCGTCATAACTTTCTTTCTGAGCATCAGATTGAAATTTCGTAAGAAGGTACAAAAATAGGACGGACTGTAGTTTATTTTTATATATTTTTCAGAGTCAAAGGTTGAAACAGTGACTCGTCGCACGTCGTACAATTTCGCTCTACTGAACTAGTCTAAAAGCAAGTCACTGTGGGAGATTTCACATAACACTTCCTTGGAGAATCCAATTTGGCTCAGACTTGTGGCATTGGAAAGAGGACACAGAGGGCTACTACAAATCACAAGTTCAGAACTTAAAGATCCGAAAGTACAAAGTTACAGTTGTTTCAAGGTAGAGCTCCTAAAATCAAGAAAAAGCAAGATGAGGAAGTTTGATGGCAAGGATCCGGTAAATTGGATACTTCAGATGGAGCAATATTTTGATATACATGGTGTACAACTGTTACAAAAGGTATGTATTGCATCTTCATATTTAGAACCAGATCAATTTTTATGGTACAAAGGTGCAAGAAGTGAAAGATCACATTGAGAAAGAAGAAATGAATCTAACCATATCTTGTAATTCAATGGATGAAATTACCACTCCTCAAACTATCAAGATAGAAGGACACATCAAGAAGAAAAATGTTCAAGAAGTAAAAGATCACATCGAGCATCAAGAAATGAATCCGACCATATCTTGTAAAGGACTGGAAGAAATTACCACTCCTCAAAAGATAGAAGGACATATCAAGAAGAAAAAGGTTCAAGTAGAGAAAGATCATATCGAGCATCAACAGCAAGTTCTCCAACTTTTAAAGGATAACGCCACTTCGGTGCAAAATCAAATGAAACAACAGGTACATCAACATCATAGTGAAAAATGTTTTGATGTGAGTGATTTGGTATTTTTACTGCTACATCTCAAGCAAGCTATTTATGAGAAGGAAATGTTGGCAATACTACATGCACTTAAAAAATGGCGACCTTACCGAATGGGAAGACGCTTCAAGGATGAGGATGTGGAAGCATTGTTTTGTGCTATTTATATTATCCAACCAAATTGGATAAACGAAGCAACGGATGAATGGAAGAAGAACGAAGAAGTATGGACACTTATTCAAAAGTTGCAAAAGATCCCAATTCAAGCAATATTGCCAGAAATTGAAGAGGAAGGAAAAATCATATTGGAACCTGGAGCAGTCACAGAAACAAGAACCCGACAGCTACAAAATCGATCAATTTCAGAGTATCTCATCAAGTGGAAGAACTTACCTGCTGAATATTACACATGGGAGGACAAGAATTTTATATAGAAGCATCAAGAACTACTCAAGCGTTGAGGACAACGCTTTTTGAAGGAGAGGGGCATGTTAGGCCCCTATACTACTAGTGTAACCCCTTATTGTTATTAGTATAACCCACTTATTATATTGATGTATCCAGGTAGTGCCCATATTGTTACTATTATGCCACATAGAAGCCCACCATTGTTACTGTTGTGCCCTACAATATTATTGTTATGTAGGCTTTGATTGTATTGTGACCACTTAGACTCCTATATATAGAAAGGAGGTATTTTCATTTGTATCATCCAAGAATTGTTCATTTATGTAATGTAAAGGAGGTTGCCCCCTCGAGGAGGCTGAATTCTAAGGCGTGGATCTCTCTTTTCTATCTTTTTGTGAGCTGGTTTCATAACATTTTTCCTCAAACCAACATATACGCGTTTGTGCAGCTTCGAACTCACATATATTCATGAATTGTCTTCATGAAACTTGCGTATGAGATTTAGAACACTGAAGTTTCACACTTTTAGCTTCCCCTGAGTCTATTATGTCTATACACTAGTCTATGCCACATCTTTCAAACTGTACTTCCTTCTTCTTCCATATCTTTGAGTGTGATGATGTTTTGTCCTTTTGGTATGGTTCCCAAAATTTCTCCTGCATTCTGTTTCTATATGTCTAAAATTTTCATGCATAACATATTACATGTTTCATATTCCTTCTATAGCAGTCAATGGCTTTGTGAAAAAACATATTGTAAGAAAAACAATATCCCTTAGAGTACCTGGAAGTTGATGATATTTTTGTGTGACGGTCTTGAACCATTCTACTGCTGCATCTCGCTGCAACATGTCCAAAATTATGACATATAAAGCATTTAACAGTATTCATCAGAGGAAATAACTGACTATCACTTCCACAGTTAGGAGTAAATGATTTTCTTTGAAAAATTTATTTCCCTGGATTTTTATATAGTTGATCTCTCATCTCCTTGTTGAGAATTTTAGATTTTTCATTAGAGTTTCTTGCCTCATCTTGTGAGCTAGATTCACGTTCAATAGATTAATGAAAGCCAAGACAAGTTTTGATGGTAGGAGACCTTTGACTACTAAGAATATTATCCAAAATCTCAGTAATGTCTTGAAATCGTAACAGTTTATCCTTTTCTTCTAATTTACCCTTTAAGATATTTACCTCAACCTCATATTGCTCTTCCTTTTCCATATACTACTTCTTCAAGATTTCTTCAACCTTTCTTCCTTCTTCCACTTGATGTCTTAATTTAATAATCTTATTTTCTTGTTCTTCATCTACTTGAGGTAGTTCTTCATTCTTCTTATTTTCAATATCTTCTTTTAGAGAGAGGATCTTAGCTTCAATGCTTTCATAGTAACTAGATCTATATTTAAGTCTCTTGATTGTCATACTCTTTTCATTTACTTCATTTCTTAATGATGATACTTCATCCTGCATCTTTTCACATTGATCTTCCTTTTCCTTGTACTACTTTCTTACTTTGTTTCCTTCCTCCAGCTGAGTTTTTAATCTGGTAACTTCTTCTTTGAATGCACACTCCCTTCTGATAAATAGATGTTTTTGATCTATAATTTTATCTACGAGTCTTTTAACTTCTGGCTCTATGTTTCTTTCATGATCACTTCCAATATCTTCAATATTTCATGGCCAAGGAAAAGTATCACTGGAAGACCAAAAGTTTGTACTTGATACTTCTTTTGCTTGTTCACATTCAATTTGAGGTGATTCTAAATCTGAATACTTGCTTCCACCTAATCTGAATACTTTCTTCCACCTAATGGCCAATTATCTCTCCTGTTGTCACTGTTCCTTTGAGATGTCTTCTTCTTTTTAGGTGTTTTCTTCTTCAATTTCCTCCCCATTGCTTCTACGGATCTCCTTCAAGAGATTAAGCTTCTACCAAAGGATTGACTTTGATACCAATTATTGGAAATAATACTGAGAGGGGGGGTGAATCAACATTAGTAAACTCAATAACTTTTCATTTCATATTCAAATTTATATACGCTACTTCGATGAAGGTAACTCGTGTGTAGACGCCATTGTCTTTAAAGCAACCAGTGTATATCCAACAAACTTATGAGCTAGTTAATTCACCATAAGTTGATATTTAATTAGTGCAACAGTACTTCAATAACCATATAAACTGTAACCATGTGTGGTATTAACAAAATAAACCATCACACATAAGCAACACACATGAATACCAAGATTTAAGGTGGAAACCCCTTGGCCCTTGTACTAGCTGATCCATTTACTAGTAAGTAGGTCCCACCCTATACAAGGCTCCAAACTTCATGCATTTTCCAGCTACTACTGGAAGGGATCTCCAACTCTTTGGCTCTTGTACTGGCCAATATGTTTACTAGTACACAAGCGCTGGCCTATAGAAGGCTATGACCTTCTCTCTTCCTCTAGGGACCATGTTTCACAAATTTTGAGATTGGAACTCCTAGGACACAACACCACAATCTGAAGGCCTTGTTTTATCCAATTTTCATACTGGACCATCAGCAACACTGAAGCTCAAAATCAATCACCACAGAAATACAACAAATCACTGAAAACCCGTAATCACTGAAGTAAATCACAATCAATCAGTCTGAATATTCAGAACACTGTCACCATAACACAATCACCAGAACACAGAGCAGAGCCTAAAATTCTGTATCAACAACCATAACCCACTGCAACTTCAAATATCATATTTCATAACGTATATGCTACTTGGATGTGACGAGCCAATGTGTATACGCACTTTTATCAAAGCAAATTAATGTACAGATCTGCAAATTCTAACTTAAAAACTTCATAGCTATTCTAGACTTTAGCCATACCTAGATCATAACATTTATAGAACAAAACATGCGTCAGTATTCATTTCTAGACTATCCATGATCAGACCACATAATGATAATTAATTTCAGGGCTTATGATTGCGATCCATCATCCATCATCAACCACATGCGTGCATCCTTAGCTCAGATCAAGCAAAGCATCAAAAGCCTATAACCTTCATATTTTCTTTTGATCTCACTCTTCATAAGATATTCAATACTTGCACACCTTATCCTAATCATATTTTCCTCCTTATATAGTTATATCCTTTGTCAATACCTCAGACGAAAACCATATAGTACTAATACCTTGGACCAAATACATAGGGTCAATATCTCGAACCAAATACCTTGGATCAATACCTTGGACCAAAATACCTTTGACTAAATACCTTCGAACAAAACCTTGGTTTTCGAACATGTACACACTTTTCCTCCTCTGGAAGCGCGTGTATACATATGCACTCCTTTTTTTTTAAACCCGTGTGTATACACTGCTTGGACAAAGTGAACCAACACATACTTCTTAATCCACTCTCTTTCTTCAACCATTGGAGTCTAACCTCTAAGTTAACCTATTTCACTGCAAACTGTCATCTGAGTGAGTTTCCATCAAGGACAATAGTTGTATCGTAATGCCAACAATCTACAGGTCTAGGATATAAGACAAATCATAAACAATTGAAACAACTTATGAAACATAACCAATAGGATCACCTCCTTCTCCATTGAGCTACTACACCATCAATTAGGTCTTGCATCTATCAATTTAACAGTAACAAGTAAATATATGAAATAACCATGACATAAACCCATCATTCAATAATGATTATAACCAACATAAAACCATATAAATATAAGATATATGGTAGTCATTAGATCCACATATAAAGCAGTGTAAAAGTAAGAGAACTTGTATTTTATTAATCATAGGACAATTCGACTAGGTTCGAGACCTCAACATACCACCCAACCATAGAGATGGCTTAGCCAAATCTATCTTTCATCCAATCACACCCTTTCCATATTCCAAGAATGAATGTTGGATCTCATAGAATAACCAATCCAAGAAAAAACTAAGGAATCCATAGGTTAAACCACCTCTACCCGCACCAAACCTTGATCACATGATAATTGATGCTCCAATCACTACTAAATGAAATTTGGAATGCCATTTGGAATCCATCACTATCCTTGAGTTAATTTCCATCTCCTTGTTGCTCAAGCCTTACCACAATTTGAACCGGATCACTAGGCCCTAAACCAATACGAGTCTCTTAGGCTTTACCATAATCCAAACCCAGATCACTAGTCCCTAAACCAAGACTTCTCCCTCGGGCTTTACTATGTATCCCACCAAAACCGTCAAGGGGTTCCTAAGCCTTTGGGAATGGAACTTGAGACAACCTCCACCTAGGGTTCTGAAATCCATCTATCAAACCAAAGATCAAAAACTGAAATAAACATACCAACTTACCATGGCATTCTGAAAAATTCTAGGCTAAGCTGAAAGTCATTGTCACAACTAGGCCAAACCTTGCCATTGACAACAAGAGAACCATACATGAACATGAAATTCCATGAATGTTCAAACAATATAGGAAATCACACATGAAAATGGTTACCTACAAGTGTTTATGCGGAAGCTGCTTCATCCTGCTTTCCTTTCCTTTGTCCTTTCTTTCTTTTCCTTTATTTTCCTTGCTTTCCCTTTCCTTTTGTCCAAACTAAAGTGTTTCAAGGAAACTCTAAATGACAAAGAATGTGTGTGTGTGTGTGTGTGTGTGTGTGTGTGAGAGAGAGAGAGAGAGAGAGAGAGAGAGAGAGAGAGAGAGAGAGAGAGAGAGAGAGAGAGAGAGAGAGAGAGAGAGAGAGAGAGAGAGAGAGAGAGAGAGAGAGAGAGAGAGAGAGAGAGAGAATAATGAAAGAGGTCCAAACTTGAACTGGCAAAAGGTTAACACTAAGAAACCTACCAACTGATCCTCATAAGCCTTTATACCATTAAGGCCTCTAATTTCTTCATTTTCCTCCTCACATGCAACCTGTGAACTCTTAACTTCCTTTTCTCCTAATTTCTGTTATTTTCATAAATAAATCTACCAACAATTCATTTTTTACTTTTAATGTCTTTTCGTTAGCCTTTGACAATTTTCCTTAGCCAAAACACACATCCATTGATGCCCACTAGGATATAATTTCTCAACATTCATCTTAGAATGTGTGTCCCTTCCGCATGGTCTTGTTTTTACTTTATTTATGTTGTTAAAATAATTCTCACCGAGGCTATTACAGGATGCTCCGCCCTTGGGGAGCACCATCCTCAGTGTTAAACCACAGCAAGACCTCAACAAAACTGTTGAAAAGCAAAGATACTACCCATGGAGATTTATAAGCTATCTCATTGCAGTATTTAGAATGAATGACCTACTCAAACGTAAACATCCTGACAACATGATTAGATAACAACCATACCACATATAGTTTCTTTATAACACAACTCATTACAATATTTATAATAACCACATATACACATAAGAACAATTTCTAAATGAGAAAATAAAGGGATACGATGCCTGTATCAATCAACAAGGGAATCCATAGGATTATACCTCCACCCTTAAATTAATACCATGGTTCACCTCCTTCCGAATAAGTCTAGAATCCACTTTCATATTCAAGCTACATACAATGTCCAACACTACAATCCTATGCTACTTGTCCTCTCAGTGAACAGTTACTGGCTCATTGTTCTAGGGTGCACTCCCAATCTACATCTCATTCAATCTAGAAATTCTAATGACTCCATGACCTTTCGTTATCTCCTACATAGTCGCTCAGGAAATTAGGTCACCCCCTTTTTTACAGCCACTCACCTTCCAAGTTCCCTAGAATCCCCTATCCCAGGCGATCCATCCCTTTGCAAGGATTCCTCGCATCAGAAGATACAAAACCAAGGCAGATAATTTCCTCAAAACCACCATACCAGTGATAGAATGCTCCTACAAATCAACGAACTCTACTGTGTACTAGTGTCCCACAATGACCCTACTCCTGAAGGGTTTTACCAGCATACTGCTAGATGTTCTAATCCTTTTGTTGTTGCTGCCAATTCTTGTAGTTGGTCTTGGGCACTCAACTGGGAATGTTCATTCATTCTTGCCCCAAGCACATAAATTCCATTAGATTCAAAAGAATTGAAATAATCCTCAAATTGTACCTTATTGGTAGTTAGTCAATAAGGTACACTTGCAATCTTGTTCACTTCCTGTAACAACAAGTCAAACTAGCATATTTGACAAAATAAACATGTAAAAATATATAACATTAAGTTAGATAAAAAAAATCATCATAGGTCAACATCATAAATCACATGTAACCATCATAAATCAGAATCATAGATCACATATAATCATCATATACCATAATCATAAATGAGATGCATAATAAAACTGAAAATAAAATGTTGATACTTATCCTTTCATAAATCCTTAGCTTCTACCTTTTTCTTTATTCAGTATGCATTTTGGATCTGTTTCCATAGCAGACAAAAACCCAGTGCCTTCTCCTTATCCATGTGCACATACAGGGAGTGTGCATCACACACGTATAACTACACACATCATATGACCCCATGCAATACATGCATATACATCGGTGCCATAGGTACCACATCTACACAGTACCACCTATACAATCCAACCACCTTCACAACTTGTGCACATCATCACATGTACACAACACCACCTTCAAAACATGTACGCAATGCCATATCTACATTGCTACACTGCACAACATGTATGCAATACCACATGTACAGAACATCATGTGCACGACACCACATGTACATAGCTTCACACACACAGCATGTACACAACACCACATGCACATAGGACCATATGTACAACATGTAAAATACACCACATACTCACAATACCACTTGTACAATCATGCACACAACACCATATGTACAACACGTATAAAACACCATATGTACAACACACATAAAACACCATATGTACATAGAACGATATGTAAAACATGCATAGAACACCAAATGTACATAGCACTGCATATCCAGCATGTACATATAATCATTTGTACACAAAAATACATATCCAACAAGTGCACATCACCATATGCATATAAGCCCTCATATCCATCACGTACATAACACCATCTATACCTAGCACTGCATATGAAATATTCACACAACACTATTTGTGCCATCTTGTACAAAACATTGAATAAACAACATGTACACAAGCTATGTATACACAACACCTCATGCACACAACAACCTATATGCAACATGTAAAACATATGCACAAAAATAGTACCTCATCCAAAAGCACACTATCTTTACAAGGTAACCTTGCTTCCATTATCTTATCCATGCTTGTCCCTGTATGTCGCATATCACACTAATTTCATTTCACTTATTTATCCTTCCACATTAGTTGTCATAAAAGAGACATAATTAATCACATAATATCGATGCATAACCATATGATATTGACCTTGCATATTTTTCATGACTACTCTCAATTGATTCCTCATAATACCACAAACTTCTTCATGTCATTCGCCTGTATAAGAAATCATTCCTCCACAAGAATGATCCCTCACAACCTTGTCAAATAGTGACGTAGATATATACATGCCTACATATATAATCATTATCATAAAACAAACCTGATCATGTCAAACAATGACATACATACATACATGCATACATATATAAACATCAACATAATCATGAAATAATTACGAGATACGTAAGCTCTAGGTTAAGATAACTTCCTTTATTCATGCACAACCTAAGGAACATTGAGAAAAATCATTCCCAACATATTCAAGGCATATGATACATTAGATCCATTTAATTTACCTTTTCTAGCTACCGTTCACATGTTTGTACTAACGCCATCCATTTAACATTATGGACCAACTAGTGAAACTGATTGTCATAGTCTTACCTTCCACTGTTCTTACTCTTAGTCTTACCTTACATCTTGGGTACCACATGACTCTCCCCGAGCTCCACTAATGACCCCTTTCCCAACCAATTCCCAAGACTCAAAACATAAAAGGCAACCCAAGAAATAAACAAGAAGAAGAACATGAAAACCCATAACAACAATATGGCACCGTAACAAAGTGGCAGAGCTATGCACCAGACACATGAAAAATTGAAAATGAAGTTAAACAATCACAAAATACCAAAAGCACAAGATGAACAACAAACACCATCACTCAATCCTTATGATTCCCACTGCTTCCAAAGGAAATCTCAACTTGAGCCTTCTTCAGGATGCATGGAAATCTCTCATTCCATGCAACGCCTTGCTTATATGTCCATAAACAAATCATGTCAATGCATAAATAAACATAGAGAATACATTAGTTACCTTATATTGTCGTGCCATGCTTACTGCCTTGCAATTGAACACATCCACACCATCTGTCAAGGGACTCCAATAATATTAACAGATCCACATGTAACTAAATGTTAGCTAATATACTTGTCAAGGACATGTTCATGAATCTAGCAAATATCCACATAATGTCAACAAAATCAAGGTTAAGAAGAGTCCCTCTATGTAAAGCACTCATTCATTTTGAATTATGGTTTCCAAACATAGTCAAATGAATTCTTATCCAATTCCTTCCTTTTACCCTTTTAACTTGTTTTAATTGAGGCTTATTGTGTACTGTCACATTACCCAATTATTAGTTATATTAACACATCAACTATAACCTTGTCATGCTAATACCAAGCATGTTTCCCGCAACTGCTCACACATGTTAACCACATGTTCCACATATGAAAACAATCATATTTGATCATTTCAAAATCAACCTTTATCAAGATTAACAATCATGTCACAACCCGTAGACAACTGGTAGTCATCATTCATAATGCTACAACTATCACTTACTACACTTCATGTACATATCAACTGTTTCAACACCTATGTATTAGTACAATCATATGAACACAATATCATTGGAAAACATTCTCATATTATGCAAATAATCAAATATTCAACCGACTTGCAAACATATCATGTTAAATAAATTAACTAGATGACATTCAAACAGTCAAGCAACAAATATATGACATAAGCCAACTCATACCTTACTATATCTTAGGGGACGATATTTTTTCTACACAATCAATCTTGTTAGCACGTGATACCATGGACCAAAAACCATCACGTCCAAAACCATGTGTGAAAACCATGCACAAAACCATAGGTAGGTCCACCCAACCTAATATGGGGTCCAAAAAAAAATTCCTGAGGGCGCTGCCCTAGACTGCGTAAAGGGGAGGTAACCGCCCCCCTGTGACCCCCTCGCTGCACGGTTGGCAAAAAAGAGTGGGGGCACTACCCCCACTCTAAACCCCCAGTTAACTAGGGAGGCTAGTCATGGAAAGAATATAACACAACCCAGCTTTCTCACACTTGTTTTTTTCTTTCCATTGGGGGCCACAGTAGAGCTTAATCATTTATCCAGCCCTGAAGCACCCATTTCATCTCTATACCAAGAGAGCTTCTTAGAGCTCATATATTTTGTCAATGCATCTACAGTATTCTTTAAAGTGTCCACATTTACTAGCAACACCTTTTCTTCTTCTATCATATTGCTCACAAAGTGATACTGAACATCAATGCACTTTATCTTTGGATTGTAAGCAGGGTTCTTTTCCAATAAAATTTCACTTTGGTTGTCATAGTCTACCCTTATATCTCCCTATACTAACCCCATACTTGAACACAATCTATGCAAACAAACTACTTCCTTACTTGCATGAGTGGTTGCCATGTATTCTTCCTCTGTATTTTATAGTGCCACTACAGATTGTTTCTTACTCATCCAACTCACTACACCTCCAAACAAGATAAAAACATACCCACTTGTAGATCTTCTCTGATCTAGATCTCCAACTGAGTCTGCATCAACAAATCCATGAATATCCAACACTTTGTCCAATCCTGGTCTTCCTTGGTAGCACAAACCATAATCACTAGTGCCAAGCAAATACCAGAAAACTCACTTCAGTGTTGTCAAGTGCTCCTTCCAGGGTTTTGACATAAACCTGCTTAATACTCCCACTCCATGTATAATGTCTAGTCTAGTATAGACCATTGCATACATCAGGCTACCGAACACACTTGCATATGGAACATAGGACATGTTCTCTTCCTCTTCTTATGTCTTCGAACACTGTTAAGCAGATAAATTCACACCTATAGGAATAGGAACTTTTACCGGTTTACTATTCTGCATATTACACCTTTGCAATATTGTGTTGACATACTTCCTCTAGTCTAACCACAGCTTCCTGTTGCCTGATCTCCTCAAAATTTCCATGCCCAAAATATAGTTTGCAGCACCATGGTCTTTCATGTCGAATTTGGAGGAAAATTAGGTCTTCAAATCGTGGATAATTTCTTTGTTATTTCCAACTAGAAATATAAGACCAGATAAACAACATGGTCACCAATTAATTTAAAATACACATAGTGATCTGCTTTTTTTCTGGTGAAGCCAAGTCCCCGTATAAATGTATCAAATTTCTGATACCACATCCTTGGTGACTGCTTTAGCCCATAAAAATAATTGTTTAACTTGCATACCAGTTCTTTCTTACCCTTCACCGCAAAGCCTTCAGGTTGCTTCGTGTAGATCTCCTCTTCCAGGTCCCTGTGAAGAAATGCTATCTTCACATCCATCTTTTGTACCTCAAAATCAAAAGCAATAGCAATAAATAAAAGTAATCCAAGAGAAGCTACCTTCACAACAAGAGAAAAAATATCACCAAAATCGTTCCCGACACCTGGGAATAACCTTTTGCTACAAACTAAGCTTTGTATTTCTCCACCTTTCCTTCTACATTTGTATTCTTCTTGAACACCCATTTGCTGCCAATGGGATTCATTCCAGCCAGCAACTCCCCCCGATCCCAAGCCTCATTTTTGTGGAAATATGCAATTTCATCAACCATGGCCTCTTTCCAAAATTTTCCATCCTCTAAATCTATTACTTCCTTCACATTTCTGGGATCAACATTAGTAACATATAAATCAAAATTTGAATAGAACGAATATGGACTATAACTTTCTAGTTTCCTTCTTTCTCGAACTAATCTTCTCACACCTGGAGTTTGTGGCTCTTCAACTTCTAATTCCTCCTCTGTTGTAGAGTTTGATTCTTCGTCCTTAAGCTCAAACTTTATCTTCTCAGGCTCGTTTTGTTAGAATTCATGTTTAATAACATATTTCACCTTTACGAACACCATATCTCAGTTGTACTCAACCTTCCTTATTACTGAGTTCCAATGCTTATAACCCTTTAAACCATCCTTATACCCAATAAAGATGCACTTTTGAGATTTACTATCCAACTTGGTTCTTTTCCCCTTTAGAACGTGTACATATGCATCACATCCAAATACCCTCAGATGTGAAAGAGAGGGTTTCTTAACATTCCATACCTCTTGTGGAGTCTTATCTTCCAACACAGATGAAGGTGATCTATTGACCAGGTAACATGCTATCTCCACCACCTCTTCCCAGAATTCTTGTGCTAACCTGATACCACTGAGCAAGCTTCTTACCCTTTCCATCAATGTCTTGTCCATTCTTTCCGCATCTCCATTTTTCTTAGGTGTGTATGGAGTACTCTTTTTCAATGCTATACCACACATATTACATAATTCTTCAAATTCCTTACTGCAAAACTCACCATCGTTATCTGACCTCAACACCTTTATCTTCTTCTCTGTCTTGTTTTCCACCATAACCTTAACTTCTTTAAACCTGTCAAAGACTCTAGATTTCCTCTTAAGTAAATATATCTGTGTATTCCTTGGAAATACATCTATAAATGATGCATAGTACACATAGTCACCCAGTGATGGAACCTTCACAAATCCAAACACATCACTATGCACAAGCTATAACATATGTTTCACCCTCTTATCACTAGAGGGGAAACTCACTTGAGTGTGCTTCCCATATACACAATTTTCACAGAAATCAAAATCCAAAGAGCTATTAGTCATATGTTCTACAATACCTTTACCATGAACTATTTAACGGCCCTTCTCTCCAATATGTCGAGGTCTTTGATACCACAACATGGTCTTCTCTCTAGAGACCACTAGATTTTCTGCTCCACTTTCAGGAACCATAAAGCTGTTGCACCCATAAACAACAATGCTACCTTGCAGCTTGTATAGAGTTCCAATCTGAACTCCCCACATCAATAGCAGTTCTTCCCGAACCATCTTGCAAGTATCCTTCTTGAACATTGTTTTTACATCCGCATCATCCACCTTGATTAAAGAAATCAGATTTCTGTCTAATATAGGAAGACATCACCACCATCGTATTTCCCATACTAGTAAAACCACTCTCTCTGGGGAGTGAAGTTAAACAATGCACCCAATTCAATCATCCATGCCTCATTATCTACACATGTACTTCAAGGAGCCAGGTACACATCCCCACCTTCATCTAAGGTGGTTTTCACCTCTACAGAAGGAGCATCATCAGATCCCTTTCCTTTATCAGGGGATCTAGATTTACAGTCCCTTTTGTAGTGCCCTTCCTTTCCAAATTTCTAAAAAACCACCTTTACAAGTTTTCATGGAGATTTAGATCTCCCTCTAGATTTAGATCTCCCACTTGATGACTTATTTTTATTTCTGCTCTCAGACCATCCTCGTACAGAAAAGGCATCACCACTATGGCTCTCCATATTTTCCTGTCTCATCTCCTCTGTCAGCAAGGATGAGACTATTTCATCAAACTGCATGGCAGTTGCATTGCTACCGATTGCAACAACCAAACTATCCGACGAATCTGGTAAAGAACACAACAAACTGATGCACTTATATTCATCTGAAATTTTAATATCAACAGATAATAACTGACTTATTGCAGTATTAAATGTGTTCAGATGCATTATCATCGAGTCTCCATTTTTCATCCTCATGTTATATATATTTTTCCATAGGAATAGTTTATTCACCAGAGACTTAGAATGGTACAAAGTCCCTAACTTTTCCCATAAAGCCTTAAACACATATTTAATTACATTTGGAATTAAATAGTGGATCTAGAATTTCAAAATAACCGAAAAGATAAATTCTAATCATGTCCTTGTAATAAAATATTTCCAATTTTAATGAAATATGTGTTCTTAGCCATAGCTTCTCCTGATACATTTAGAAATACTGAATTTGAGACACAAAATCATATTGTTATCTTTTCCTTCTAATCGAACTCCTTCCATTCTTTGTTAGGCACTACAACTAGTTGAGTACCTAGACCTACCGTAATCCATTGATCTTTATGCACCAATAGATCCTCCATCTTGAGTTTTCACAACGCAAAACTCTGAACATTAAATTTCTCGATCTCTATCTTTCCATTGTTTGCCATCTTCTTTCACCACCAGAGTCAATCCCCCAGATCTCCCACTGAATATGGTTTACCACAAGCTTGAGCGAAACCCTCAACAAAAAAGGCATCCCTTTGAATCCAAAACAACTCTGATACCAAATGTAGGTTTCAGCCCTGTACAGAAATTATCCGCAAACAGATTCTAAGAACATAAAATAAAAAATGCGAGAGCATAACATATAAAACACATATACATAAATATTTTCCCGTGGATCCCAAAATGGAGACTACCAGCTTGATTTTTCATTATGTTCCTTTCAATGTTACAATACATATTTATATTATACATGCTAAAGCATCTAATACCATGGACAGAAATCCATCGCATCCAAAACCATGTGTGAAAACCATGCACAAAACCATAGGTATGTCCACCCAACCTAATATAGGGTCCAAAAAAAATTTCCCCGGGCTGCTTCCCTAAACCTCGTATAGGGGGGCTAACTGCCCCCCTCAAACCCCCCATACAGCAGGGGATGTCGGCCCCTTTGTGACCCCCTGTTTCATAGTTGACGCAACAAAGGGGGGACTTCGCCGCCCCTCTAACCCCCAGTTAACTAGGGCAGCTTGTCATGGAAAGAATATAACACAACCCAACAGTCAGCCACTTATACTGCTTGTCCCTAGTTCCCACACTATTCTGAAACTCTTAGTCCATAGTCACTCTCATGCTATGATCAAAGGAGTGACCAAAACCCCAAAGTCACTCTCATAGGCATCCCTTCCAATCATTTTAGACCCAAATTACTAGTTCTTTGCTAGCGACCTAGGGAATTAAGCCACATTTGAGCCCACAATCCTAGCCCTTGCTCACAACTTTTTGTAACTTCCGAAATTCATTAAAAACATGATAAAAATGATGATCAATAAAAAATAACCCTCAGGAAAAGGCCTGAGCATCCCCAACCAGGACTGACATTCTATCAAACACTTGGCATCAATTCAACCTCTAGGTCTAGGATACAAGACGAAGCATAAATGCATGAAACAATTAATGAAACATAACGAGAACGATCATCCCCTTCTCCATTAAACTAGTACATCATCAATTTGGTCTTGCATCCATGCATTTAACAATTACAAGTAAATCTGTGAAATAACCATGACATAAGCCCATCATTCAAACATGCTAATAACCAACATAAAACCATATAAATGTCATAGATATGACAACCATTAAATCCACATATAAATCAGTGAAAACATAAGAGAGCTTAGCTTTTATTAATCGTAGGCAAATCCAACAAGGTTCGATACTTGCACATACCACCTGACCCTAGACATGGATGAGCAAAATTTATCTATTAGTTAGTCACCCACTTTCCATATTCCAAGCATGAATGTGGGATCTCATATAATAACCAATCCAAAAACAACCAAAGGAATCCAGAGGTTAAACCACCTCCACCCTCACCAAACTGGGATCACATTGCAATCCAAACTGGATCACTAGGCCCTAAACCAAACTGGATCACTAGGTCCTAAACCATGACCACTCTCTCATGCTTTATTGCAATCCAAACTCAGATCGTTATGCCTTAAACTGAGACTTCATCGTTAGGATTTACTGTGTATCCTACCAAAACCAGTCAAGGGATTCCTAGGCCTTTAGGAATCGAACTTAAGACCACCTCTACCCTAGATTTTGAAATCCATCTAGCAAACCAAATCTTAAAAACTAAAATGAACATCCCAACATACCATGGCATTAGGAAGAAGGCTAGGCTAGGAAAAAATCCACTTTCATAACACGAAAAAACCTTGCCACTGACAACAAGAGAACCATACACTAACATGCAGAGCCATGCATGTCCAAACCAGCTAGGAAATCAAACATGCAAAAGGTTACTTGCAAGTGTTCCTATTGAAGCTGCTTGATCCATATTTGCTTCACTTGATCCTTTCTTTTTTTTCCTTTCCTTTCCTTTCTTTCCTTTTCGTTTTCTCGAAACTAGAGTGCTCAAAGAAAATCTAAGCTACCAAGAGTGAGAGAGAGAGAATAATGAAAGAGCTCCAAACTCGAAATGATAAAAGCTTAACATTGAGAAATATTAACACTAAGAATCCTACCAACTGATCCTCATAATCATTTTTATTAATGAGGCCTTTAATTTCTTTATTTTTCTTGTCACATGAAACCTATGCCATTTTACCTTGCTTTTATCCTAATTTCCTCTTTTTTCGTAAATAAATGTGTCAAAAATGACTTTTGTCCTTCCAATGCCTTTTCCTTAGCCTTTGGAAATTTTTCTTAGCCAAAACACACATCCAGTGATGCCCACTAGGATATATTTTCCCAATATTAAGCTTGGAATATGTGTCCCTTTCCCGTGGTCTTATTTTTCCTTTATCTACATTATTACACAGAAGTTAACCAAGGTTGTTACAATGTTAAGCGATTGTCATGATAACCCACATAAATCCCTCAAAACTCATCTGAGACCCCTGATGACATAATATTTCTCTTGCGACTTGGCCATCACATAGCTAGGAAACCCATCTTCCTTGGAGTATATAGGAAAAAAAAAATGGGCAATGAAAAATCCCCCTGCCCTGAGATTGGTTTCCCTCAAGTAATCTCTAACTCTCCACTATAGATGCATCTGTAAAATCCCAAATGAACCATTGTACCAGGACATTCCCCCAAGCTAACCAATAATGAATGGTTCCCTCAATACCTCAATCCCAAATAAACCACTCACTCAACCTATCATCCATGGATCCACTTTGATCCAAAAACCACAATAACCAATCATCCTCATCCATCCTATTAGAGCCTAGATTGACCTCAGGCTGAAGGAAGGAAAACCTAGGATAACCACAAACCGCGCTTAACCTGGTAGCTAGCCTTACCAGGTCGGGAGAGGGCTCTCTCCTTATGAATCCCAGTCAATATGACTACATCAGGTATGGATTTTAGGCTAGGTATAGTAGCTCTAGGGTTTTTGAGTGATTTTGTTGGGTTTTTGCTGGATCAAATGGAGCAGGCAGCTTTGGGTCTGGGAAACGAAGTCAGGATGCAGGGTGTTCTATGGGGCAAGCTAGGTAAGTGTTTTGGCACTTGGAATTGAGTGAGATGATAGATCTAAGACTAGTGAGGAGTTGAGGAGGGCATGCATAGATCATGTATCCTACTCAAACAGATGAAAGCATAAAAACCTAAATGGTTTCCTAAGGTAGAGCACTGTAACCAATGTATTCTACCTATCTATATTGATATCATTTAGCTAGAAGAATGAATTACATTGTCGAACACATAACACATGAGGAAAAGTAATAATAGAAGAAGAAACTATGCAAAAACACTTTACCACAAGTATCTCACAAAAATAGCTGCAAATATCGGTTTATTTCCTTGCCAAACTGCTCATAAAGGAGTGCAATATAGCTCAGAGCAACCAAGCGAGTCCAACCCTTGTTAATCACTGAAACATACATAATATAGACATCAAAAAACCTATGTTAGCCATCTGGGGTCAAATCCAAGAGATAAGGAACTGTTACAACCATTTCCAAACAAGGAACAATAATATAGGCAGTGGAACAACTTGCCTCTATAAGCATGGAAATTGATTCATTGATCCCCAAACCACCTCAAAACGATGAATCTACCCTATAAGGTCATTTCACAGTTAAATTTACATATCATGGCATTAATTACAATCATAAATTCTTCCATGAAGATAGAAAAAGTCAACTTGTAGTGAAAGAAGGCGAAAACTGGATTTTAGGCAAATTGGCTCTATGCTCAGCGCCACTGGCCAGGTGCATAGCACTGCTTCACAGCCACTTTTGGAGGCCCTTCCCTTAGTCACGTTGACCCCAAGATAGCTCATTGGAAAGGACTTACGATTTAGTTTCTGGAATATCTTGAATTTTTGCATTTGGAGGTCATTTTCCCCTTCAAATGTGAAATCTCCCAAGGTTGCTTCTATGTGTCCAAAAAGAGGTAGAGAGGTCATTTTTTGATGGTTTTTTGACCTTTTGGTGACCATCTTTTGCTCCAAAATTGCTGAGATTTTTTGGGTTTTATACACTCATCATACTGAATCCATATATACAATCCATTTCTTCACAAATTCCTCCAGCGAAAAGCATAGCACTGGTGGCGCTGCACACTTAGGAAAATTTTCTGTGTTTCAAAATTTCAAAATGACAAAAATTTATCAAAACTCGCCCAGATTTGGCACAAGGCACCACCATTAGTTGCTTTGATGGGCTAGTGCAGCTTCAGACAAGATTTTCAACTTGTATTGCTCCTTTTTTCACCTTAAGGCCTTCCTCAACCTAGCTTTAAGCTTCCTTATTCTTGTGTTGTAGATCTTGTTGCGAGTGATGTAGCAGTAGGCCATGTGGTGAAGCATCTTCTTGTCTTTGTTGGCCTTCTCAATCAGCCCCTCAAGGTGTATTTCAAGTTTCTCTAGCCATGTTTCTCTATCATTCTCAATTTCTTGTTCAATAGGGGTTAATGGAACATTGGCCTCCTTGATCTTTTGCCTGCCTTCTTTTATCATTTGTAGCTCTATGAGGACTTGCTTGTCACTCAATTGTTTTTTTCTTGCTCTAAATAGTTGATGATACACTTAGCCCTCTCTAAATTATGTGACAATGCTTGTATCTCAACCTCTTGCTCCTTTATGATCATATCTTTGGTAATCTTTGGATCTTGAGTTTCCAAGTCAGTGACATCAACTCCTTGTGTCTCTTCATGATCAACAATGTCAAAATCACTTTCTTGCTTATCACTAAAATCCTTCTTATGCATCTTTTTCTTGAATTTCCTTTTCCTTTGTTTTGCTGCTCAACCTGTACCTGTTTAGCTGAAGAAGAAGGCAAATCCCCTTCCACTGTGGAGATATCATTTTCTTGTGGGATGAAGATGAAGGCGAGACCCATTCCACACCTTGTGGAGATAATACTCACCTAGAAGCTACAAAATTTTCCTAGTGCCCCTCTCATATGTCACAAACACTGGCACTACAACAATTTCAATCTCTTTGACCTTTTCATGTCCTCAAGGTCCATCTTCTTCATGATGCATTGATAAAACATTTACGGACCTTTGAACATCTCATGAGAAATTAAAGTCTGCCATGGCATGTTAAGAAGGCTCAGCTGATGTAGAGCAATGATTTTAATCAAGGAGTAGTGGTAAATGATAGTCAACTATCGGGGATATGGTTTCTTCTTTACAATAAGTGCCATATTCTCAATGTTTCTGAACATGAAGTAGGGGATATTCATCATTCTCACCCTAGTGAAATGCATCAACAGTCTAATGTGGTAGGAATACAATCGGGAGAACATACCTTTACAAGTAAAGTACTTGATGATATATTCATCAATGGAGCAAACCTATCCTCCAAAATCTTGAAGGGGAATACTCTCTTGAGTTTGTCTTGGTATCTAGCCTTATTGTAAGGCTCATAGTACTCCCTATCAAGATCTTGACCTTTATTCCATTTTTCAACCATATCTGAAATACCTGTAGCCTCTGAGATAACAATTGCTGATAAGGTGAATTTGATTCCAACAAGGTTTACTTCATTGCTGTCCAAATGTGTTACAAAAAATCTTGCCAACTCATGATGAAATTTTACCCTTTCTACCATTTCACAAAAGCCAAAACATGACTGGTGTTTAAAACAAGAAATGGCAAATGGGTAGGCTTGTAACTCCCTCAAATTGGTGGGCTCCTCTTTGATAACCCTTCCTCCTTTATGAGGCTTCCTGTGTTGTATGTTTCTCTCCCTAGAACTATCACTAAGGGTGCCTTCTTCAAGCTCATATCCACTATCTCTTTCCATTGCTTTATAGCTGTGAACAATTGTGGTGAATGAAACGATAAGGTGGATGAATGAGAGATTAGTATGAAGATATTTTATGGACAAGTAGGTGAGAGTGAATGGGAGTGTGAATGGGATTTATGGAGTGAGTAACATTTATGGATGTATGTAGGATAAAATGTGTAGGGTTTTCGGGAGAATGTATAGGGTTTGGGAAATTTGTATATGAAAGTGGGATTTGGGAGAATATATGAGGGAATGATGTTTACGAAATTTATATGAGGGAATGGGGTTTAGGGAACAAAAGCAAATAGATGAGACAAGAAAACAAACGAGAGACTGAGCTTGTTAATTTTATAAGACAGTTTGTGTGAACACTAGGGTTTGGCTTTATGAGTGAAAGAATCACTAAAGCTTGATATATAAACCTTTTTCAAGAAGAAACATTTGAGGTACTTAATTGCAAAGAGGTAACTTGGAAGATTTGAGGCAAATTGGGCGATTTTGGATAATTTTGGGGCTTGGCTTCTAGGTGTGCAGTGCCTCACCTAGGTGCACAACACCTCCTAGGTGCACAATGCCCATTCAAATTGACACTGAGGAAGTCTACCAGGTGTGTAGCATAGCTAGGTGCGTAGCGTCGGCCTCTAATGTGTAGTTCCGTTTTGCATACCACCTTTGGAGCCCTTCCTTGTGTCCAAATTAGGTGTGAGATATCCTTTAGGAAAACTTGTTGAGTCTAATTTTTAGGACATCTAGAATTTTTCAATTTGGAGTTCATTTTCCCTACCAAAAGTACAATCTCCCAAGACTAGTCAAAATGTGCTGAATGAGGCTACCTAAATGTAGAGTGTTGCTACCCGGATGTGGGTGATTTTATGAGCCGTTAATGCCCATATGAGCGACGCTGGCATTGGGCATCATCGTGGAGCAAGTAGGCGACTTCTGGCAGTGCATTAAATCCCATTAATGAGGAATTGGGTGTACAGCATGCAGAGTAAGTACTTCAGGATGATGAGCATACGATCAATTTCAATTGCTCAGAGATCGACACTCTCTTTGGCTCATTCTAGCAGAGACATTCCCGGTCGAATTGGTTCACAGGAGTTAGGTGCAGTGCTAAGCATTTGGAAGCCATCAGGGCTCCATCGAAGCCCGCAACTGGCCAGCCTCAAGCATTTAATTACGGTTCTTCTGGCTCGCATCTGGTATGGTCATTGCTTTTTCCTTGGTTATATAACTGTAATAGGTCGGGTTACGGTGTCTGTTGAAGCTGTTTGGGTTGGGTGTGGGACTCATTCAGACAATTCTGGAATTTATTTAGGGGTTCTGTTTTTTATCTGTGTGGTGCTTTCCCTGGGCACTTTCTACTTTGAGTACTGTTATCCTCGGTTTATTTCAAATTGGGGTGGGTCGTTCTTCTTCCTCGTCCAACACTTTTTTCCTCTCAGTCTATCAATCATTGCTGGTATGGCCCGACTTCGAGGAATTTCCCAGAGGGGTAGTAGTTCAGGCACTCGTGGGGGTGATAGAGGAAGGGGAGGTCCTATTCCTCGAAGCATTTCCCCGCTAGCTTCTGTCTCACCGGCCTCACCATCATCCGACCACTCTGGTCCGTCCCTCTACAGTTCTTTCCACTCCTCCTGTTTCACATTTAAAAGCAAGCTAAACAAGCCTACTATCTCTGCTATTATCACAGTGATCTTCTCAGAGGAGGAAGATGACCTCTCTGGCTCTGATGAACAATCCATGGACACGACTCTCTCATAGAATTCTAAGGATTCTCAAGGAGGCAGGGTAGAGGATATACTCAATCTTCCAGAGGTGCAGTAGGACGAAGGTCATGAAGAGGATGCGCGTCTTCAGCAAACTTCTTCACACGAGGAGTGCATTATTTGTGCACCGGCGTAGTTCCCTGGCACTGTTCTGTATCTGGTGATGCCTCCTGGTCGCAGTATTACAGATGTTGAAGACAATGTGATGATTGAATGGGTCAGTTCTCCATGCAAAGCCAACAGCGAAGATGCAGAGTTACCGCCTCAGGCAGAATCAATCAACGGAGGAGATTGATGGAGCAGATCGGACGGCGGTGGAGGATTTCAGAAGACTCTTTTTGGCGGAACTTTACGTCCCAAAAAGTCAGAAATGATGACGTATGTCGAGAGCCACACGTCAACATGAGATTATATCGGGCTCGTTCATATGAAAACCGCTCACTGGTCGACGGCGGTCCGATATACTGGTGGTTTTTGTTAAGCGGTTTAGTGCTGTCGTTGATGTCCACGTCAGCATCTTTCAGTGTAATTCTCCATCGTCTTCTAGTTTTTACTTTTTGGTGGTGGTGTCTAGTTCTACAGAGTCCTGGGCTCTCATTTTTTATCCATGTAAACAGACATTAAGAGCTGATGGCAGAAGTTTTTTTGACAGAGGGCCGGCTTTAGCCCCCTCAGAGGTTCAAACCTCTCTGTAAATATTTTCCTCTTTTATTTATACATAATAGAATAGTCTTTACTCAGAAAAAAAAAATGTAGAGTGTTGCTACAGTCAACGTTTGAAGGTCTTCCTAAACTCTAAATTGAGATCATGATAGCTCATTGGAAACATCATTGTTTCTACTTATGAATTGACTCATCAAGTAAGTCATTTGGTCATTCCGTCTTTGAGAAAAATTGATTTTACCAAGGTCACTCTAGAGGTGCATTAACCCTCCTGAGGAAAATGATGTTTTAGACATTTCTCCCAAACCATGAAACCTGTGTAAAAACTGAACAAATTTTTTCTTCCTGGGTTAACGATGGCAAAAAGCCTCTCTCACTTTTTTCAAATTCATCTTTTCTTGTTCAGAAACATAGTTTGAAGGAAAATCATCCCTTATGTATGGTGAATGGCTTGTTCCTCGGAATTAATTCAATACAAATGATGGAGACCTAATGTTTGATGATATTAAATGGCCTCATACCTTCTCATATCTCAGATGCCTCCTCTGCTCAGATATATCTACTCCTATGGCCAGCCCTAGCTTAGTGGGAGAGGAAATTAGGGTTTTGAGTGCTTCTATTTCTTTTTCTTTTGCAGGTGAATTGGAGTACTTGGTGATATCACCAGGTGACTAGGAGCAACATGAAACCATTTATTTCATATAAGATCAATAAAATTACATGAAATTTAACATTAAAATACAAATTCTCTGTTTTCACCTCAAAACTATTTTTGAGGTGAGAACTTTACTAAGCTTACAAATTAAGAGATTAGAACTTTTCTGATCATTATTGTCATCCTCATGTGTCTTCTAACCATTATTAATCAATAGTCACTGAAATTTGACCATGGTAAAACCCTAATACCTAATGATACTGAAACCTTAGACTTAAGACCTAATTGATGAAATGAATTGGAAATAAGCATGAATGATTGACTGAAAAGTATGAAAGGAGGTCAGCAGATATATGTCATGAGGGAAAAAACTAAAATGAACCCTACCATCAGTAGATCCATGACCTAATGGAATGCAACTCATCAGAATGGGACACCTAGTATGAAATGCAAAAGAGTAAATTTTGATCACTGATGGCAGTGTGAAGACACTGACACTAACACATCCCCTATGACTGGAGTTGTGCCATGTCTTTCACCATAGATGTCATTCCACCAACTGTAGAATACCAACTCATCACCTCTCTCTAGTCCAACCCCTCACATAAAGAAAGGGCAATCCCACTATGTTGACGTTGTGTTGGAATCATGATAAGTTGATGGCTTTCATCCCAGTGACAAAAACAACATGAAATATCCCTCACACCTAAGGAATCTCTCTACATTATGTCCCTGAATAAAAATACATCTCCATCAATAGGATACCAACTCATGGTATCATGCCAATTTACCCTGCAGGAAGGATTAAATACATGGGCTCTTGGTTGTGGAACAATTCTACTATGACGATGTTGGTCCATGCTTAGTTAATTAACAAGATTTGTCTAAGAAATATTTCCCCTCTCTCTATAATGGAAAAGAGTGGATGATGCATGTTACAAGCCTTATCTAGGTACTCCTAGAGAGGGCTCCTCTAAAACTTCCAAGTGTAATCCTCTTACTGCCTCACTACATCCCTTAGTCACCGCTCAACTTTAGACAAACTATATGCTGACTCAACACACACACTTATAAGCTCCTCAATTTTACTATTTTGTTGCAAGATGGTTCCTTGGACTATCTGGATCTTCTACTTCAATGCCATAAGATTTGTCCTGAAATGCTCAATCTTCTCGTGACGGCTACCAACTAAAAGTGGAACAATTATGCTAGATGCTTGTGCATATGTTTGCTCCTTATCAATGGGTAGTCCAAAACATGGTTACTTATACTCCTCTATCATGAGCTCAATATAAAACTCCAACTAGATCTCCACAAAAGGCTCATCATGCATATTGTGTGTAACATCCTCCTTGGCTGACTCATGCTCCACCATATGCTGCTCATGCTAAATTTTCACTAGTGACTCTTCCCACTCACTATATCCATAGGTACCACTGGAAGATCACTATACAAAACAGAATATAAACATTTCCTATTGTAAATAAACTCACATTACTACTCATACTCCTTAGAGGCATCCTCGTATGAACTCGTGGACTCATCCAAAGAAGAATCCCCATCTTGAAAGTTAGAAGGAATCTCCACCTGCTTTGCCCCTATCATCTCCTCAATGTCACTTTTGCATGAGGGTTTAGGTCCCCAAGGTTCATTGAAAATGAAGCAAAGGCCCTTCCTACTCATCTCATTCTTGTTGCATGGTTGGTCACCAAAATTCCTCCTGAGTCAACCGTCTCCTGAATAGCCCAATGTTATGCTAAACCAACCTTTTACCTAGTTTATAGCAGTAGGTCAAACAAATTGTTCCTCCCTCCAAATTTCCAACAATATAGATTGTAACTCCCTACAAATGGAATCACATCCTCCCATGCATGAAGATAAAATAAGCAACATATGTGCTATAACCATGTAAGGATGATGTTTCGTAATGTTGAAGAAGCATTGAAACATCTGTAGGATCAAGTAACCACACACTATCTCAAACATTAGGTCATAATATCTAACTAAGGCCATGAATTATAGAATCACTTGCCTATTCCCAAAGATATCTCCCTCATTGTGATCCATATCCTAAAATGTCTCCACTACCAGTATGAAAACTATCCTCAGACATCAGTGTTATAAGGAGGTATAGGTGGGGTTAGTCTCATGATGCTACTGAGACAAGATAAACTAGAATTCAATCGCTTCATAACGTTCCTCCAAGAAAATATGTTGTATGAGAGTAAGCATAGTTGTTTTTAGAACTAAAAACAAATTCTTTCTTTATAGTTAGTTCACTTCGAAAAGGAGTGCATCCAATTTATATAGTTTGAAAAGGAATTTCCCTGTGACCCTCATGTGTTTTAAATATGTCCCAAGTGTAAAGAGTTTGTATCTTATTTTCATGTCCTGGACCCGGTCTTGCTAAAGAAGGGCATGAAACCCTCTTCTCAAAGGTTTTTGTTTTGCTTGGTTTTTTGGTCCAATGCTGCATATTCTATATTATTAAATATTTTCAATTTATTCAGGAGTTATTTGAACTTCTCCATATCTTAATGATGATAGGTACATCAAGAAGTACAAATAATGACTAGTTAACTCGATACATAGACCTCTCACATAAAGATATAATCATCCCTCATAAGTCACACTCAACAATTACGAATAAGTCTAAATATAGTATGAAAACCTCATGAAGAATCACCATACTCTCTTACTAACTCAAAAAATATTAAAAAATTCATTGAGAAATTTTAATAAATAGTTAGCAAGTAGTACTTTTGTCAAACACTTTGCAAATAAAGTGGAAACACTTGCAACATAAATAAGTATGAGAAGAATATGCTTGAGAGAATTACAATTCTCAAATGAATTTGATACCACATTGAATGCATGAAAAACCTAGGTTAAATGAAATAGAATCGAGTGCTAGAAATGGCCCAAACAGGTAGCATGGACTACACAAAACAAATGTTGCTTCTACTGAAGAAGACTGGATGTTTGTACTGTCAAAACTGCTCAGACGTTTTTGAAAATTTATCTTGGAGCTCCTCAGACCAAAACCATAAAACTAAGAATTGGTTTGGCTTAACGCCAAGCCGAGATCAAGCCCACCAAGTGGCGTGAATTATCTAGTTTACCAATAAAATGAAATTTTGAAGGAATGTTGATTTACATCCCAAATACTGCTTGGAAAATTTTGAAATTTTAACCGCAAACTCCTATCATAAAACCCAGGAAAACACATAAAAATATTCGGTATATTTTAGCTGCTCCAGATATCCCCAATTTAGTGTGAGTTTGTCAATCCCAAAAAAATAAAAATTTCCTCAAAAAATATCAAGAAGTAATTTTGTCATACCTTTAATAAATTACAGCAAAAATTTAAACAACCGATGAATCATAATTATTATTGAAAAATAAGAAACCCAACCAAATTTATTAATAATAACGAGGAAGAATCTCTTCACCAAAAAATTCAACTAGTATAAACTAATTCGACCGAGCAAGAGAAATTTTTCATGATAAGATAATTTTTTCCTGACAAGATGAAATTAGCGTAGTAAAATAATCTTGATTAAAAAAGATAAATTCGGTCCAACAAAATAATATCGGCCCAGTAAAATAATTTCATCATAGTAAAATAATTTCAAAGCAATAAACTATTTTTTTCTTAACAAGATTATTAGTGTCAGCCCTGGAAACTAATATTACTCAATCCAATATGTTCTCTTCAACACTTTGAGAAATCAACTGCAACAATTATTCTTCGGAGAATAGATTATATATTTTAACCCCCAATTTTTTCTCCATTATCCTTTAGGAACATTACCACAACTTTGATTTTAACCCACAACTAGCCAAAATCATGTTGTGAGACCATTGTAATATCTTGTTGTACTATGAAACAACCCTTCCATTTATATATAGTAATAGCCAATACTAGAAATATAAATGGGGACCCTCACTAAAAAAATATATATATTTTTTAAATAAATCCTAACTCTAAAAAATTTCTTTGAAATCTCTTAGAACAAACCAAGTATAGGATCCTTATCGCAAATCACAAATCACATTTTTTCATGTGATGATCATAAACATCTTAAATAAATTGCGATATGAGATTAAACCTCCCGCTGCGACATACCGATCAAAACACCTTAAGAATTCGCAATCGCATTTCGCATTATAAGCAGGCAACACTATATAACATCATTTTAAAAACTGCGATGCACAAATAAAGCAACAAGCATGGGAAGTAATTGTGTCTTAATATAATAACAAACAATTTGACAGGATAATTAATGTTTACTTGCCCAAGGAAAGGTAATGATTTTCCAAGTTATGGCTAATTAATGCTAAGTATCTCATTTCAGATCCTCCCATGATTCAAAGTCATTTCACAAATCTTTCAGCCTTAATTGCCAAATATTGTCTACACTAATATATCTCATCCATTTATGGAAAACTACAAAAGATATGTCCTTGTGGAAGGTGATGCAAAAATAGAGAAAGCAGAGCATCACAAAGTTCGAGCTATCAGAAATGTCTCCTATATTCTCTGATATGATTTATAGTGTCGATGAGGTATAAACAACTTGGGAGGTCATATACAATAGGCTTGAGGTTGATCATCCCAAGATTACCGTCACAAATGTGACGACTAATCAATAAAACCTTTAGGACTCCAATTCAACAATGTTTCATGTTCCTTCCTTCATAGGATAGGAGCGAGAGTAAAAATCCTACCATACACTCATATGATTAGGTGGGTGGTGTAAAACCTCACTATTGAAGATAGGGAATTCAGGAACTTGCCAATGGAACTCATGGGATCATTCAAAGCAGAAAACTTGAAGCAAATGTACCATATACTTGACCCTTAGTAATATGTGATAAAACATATGTGTCCAACTTCACAAACAAGAATGAAGAACCTTTCAAGATGATCCAGCACTAGAGGGTACTGGAGAACAAGTTCAAATTTGATAAAATGGATATGTATCTTATAGCCTCTTTGGAAAATACCTACAACTATGTAGTTGTTATGTTATGTAGACTATACGGATTACCTAATAATTCTATGTTTTCCATAAAATGGATTCCTTTGATTTATGCTTGTGTCAATTCTCATATTATGAATTCGGCCACCATCCTCTCTGATAACCCAACCACTATCATCACTAAATATCGATAGAAGAGATCCTCCTCTCTAGAGAACCTTCCTCCATTATATCTTAGTGCCTACATTATGGATGCCAATTATTTCTACACTAAATTTCCAATCATGGGTTGGAAATGGACCTTGCAGGACCCCTAACCTATTCATCTCAACCATCAAAAAGTTGGGAATCTCATTATATACCCCATTTTTACAAAATACACCATGATTTTATTTTTCAATTGCATCTGTTAATTTTCAATAAGAAAGCCCCTATGTTTTCCAAAGAAGCCGCTAGATACCTTCTCATTGTTGGCAAGTATTTTATTGAAGAATGGTTCACATACATCAGGGTTTTCGGTAGTACCGCAGACCCACATGTCCTGTCTCTGATAAATAATTAGCAAGAGAAATAGCCCACGAGACTGTGGGAAAATGTTTAACCAAAGTGCTAAAAGAAGGCAAGAAGTTACTATGGCCATCTTCTCCTATTAGGTGCAGTTCCTTTTCACTAGAAAAATTGAACCATGCAATAAATGATTCAGTAAGCCTGGAAAGTCTCAAGCACCATACTTTTTCGAAAAGGAAATTTGATCGAGACAAGATAGAATATAACATCACTACTACAATAAAGATCAAGCCTTATAACCATGAGGCTAATTATTTTGAAGACTTTTTATAGTCGGCTCGATCCTTCGAACAATCATTTGAATGGGCAAGAACAAATCTGAGTTTTCACAATTTTGAAAGCTTTCATGAGTTTAGAAACAAAAGGCTCAAGCTAATCCCACTACATTTGTTAAAAATTGAGGACAAGCCTATGCCCAATCTGACTATCAACAACGAGGGACCTTATTCTCGCATAGAGTCTCAAGTAGATATGAGGAAAGCACTAGATATAGGGAAGGCCCAAGACACAGATAATACAACAAAATCCAATAGGAAGTGAGCCAAAAAGCATAGTATAGGGATCCCGCCTAAAGATATTAGTTCAGATATCAAAAGCAGCAGTTTGGAGCAAGAGTGAGATCAATTCAATTAGAAACTGCAAGACACTCCGAAGACTATGGATACCTAGGAAATTATTGAGTATCAAAATCCTCTGCATGTTCACAAAAATATAGTGTCTAAACCAATGGGTGAGCAAGCAACAGTGTCTTAATAGACCAAAATCATCCTCGCTCTGCCCAGATCGGAAATTGTCTTAAAGCTAACTGAAATACCTCCTCTTCATGTGCTTTAAAACTCACTGCACAAGGCTGTAGTAAGGAGATAGAGGAAAGTAGTGTGACTTTTAAAAGAAATGATCATGTTCCATAATTTCACCAAAGCATTCACAAACTTTCAATAGTGCATTCTTTGCAAATGTTTTTGATAAAATTTTGGACGCTTTTATAAATGCATCAGAAGCGTATAAATGCTATTCTAACTAACATTTAGAGATATATTATACAAAAATTTGAGGAGGTTTCAAACAACCTTCCTCCTAACTAGTTAACTAACTCTAAAATAAAAGGTGACTTGGTGAGCAAAGGCTATAACGATGATTTGCTATCTGCTAGCTTGTCTTTCAAATCACATATATTGGCCATTGGTTTGACCTGAGGAGGTGCCCCAAACTGTGTTCTTGCATGTCCTATGAAAATTGCATCTGTGAGAGGTGGCAATATCCACTGAGTTAAATGGAGTGAGGACTTAAGGGTCATGATTTGACTATGTGGTTTGATGAGCTATTGCCAATATGATTCCCATTCAATATTTTCTAACTTAGTGATTGCTTCCCTTTGAGTTTCCACTCTTTCCTTCCATGTCTTATGCAAGTCATTTCGATCAGGTAGTTCTTCTGGATTACTTTCTTTCACCAGGTTAGTGGCAAACATTGTGTGGTTTATCGCCTTTACTATGTTCTTGACATTCTTTCCAACCCGTCTGAAAACTTAACTAGATTGTCACATTCTACAGGAGCGTATGCAACTGGCACCATGGAAAAAGCTATTGAGATATTTTTTTGTTGAAGGAAAAGGAAGAGAATATTGTATAGCTCAAGCAACAGCTCAAAACAGAGAAGGCAAGTGTGAACAGGCAGACTACTGAGTAGCTGGCCCAGTTATAACAAAGCATGGAGGTGCTAAAGATCAGCCATGAAGCAGACATATTGGCCAAAAATATGCAACTTCATGGCTTGCAACAATCCATGGAAAGGTATAAGGATGTTCCTACTTTCGAGGAATTCATCAAAAAGGTGCTAGAACTAAATCCTCACTTATTAAAACAACAAGAACAATTTTGGCAAAAGACGTCACATACCACTCCTTATCTAATCACTAGTGACCAAATAATGGATAAAGCGATTTAGCAAAGAACTGAGTTTACTGATCTAAACACAATAATCTTAGAGTTCATTGAATGGAAAGAAACATAAGAGGGAAGGAAAGCTAATCTGCCTGAGATCAAGGAGACACACAAGGACATTCTTTTAATAGATTGGGATGCAAGGATCAAACAATCTGAACTAATAGTGGAAAGAGGGGTGTTAAAGAACATAGTAAAGGCGATAATCCACACTTTGTTTGCCAGCAACCTGATGAAAGAAGGTAATCTAAAAGAAATATCCGATCGAAATGACTTGCATAACAGATTGAAGGAAATAGCGGAAACTCAAAGGGAAGCAATCGCTATCTTAGAAAACACTGACTGGGAGTCATATTGGAAATATCTCATCAAACCACATAGTCAAATCATGACCCTTAATTTCACACTCCATTTAACTCAGCGGGTGCTGCCACCTCTCACAGATGAAATTTTCATACAACATGCCAGAACACAGTTTGGGGCACCTCCTCAAGTCAAACCAATGGCCGATATATGTGATTTGAAAGACAAGATGGCAGATCAAAAATCATCATCATAGCCTTTGCTCACCAAGTCACTTTTTATTTTTATTGTTAGTTAACTAGTTAGGAGGAAGGTTGTTTGAAACCTCCTCAAATATTTGTGTAATCTGTTTTTAAACAATAGTTAGAATAGTATTTATACCTTTCTCATGCATTTATATAAGGGTCCATTATTTTATCAAAAACATTTGCGAATAATGCACTATTGAAAGTTTTTGAATGCTTTGGTGAAATTATGGAACATGATCCTTTCTTTTAAATATCACACTACTTTCCTTTGTTGATGCAATTTTCCATACATGGAAGATAATTTGATATGAAGAAAGGAGTTGATCTATGTCATTAGTCAAATGAGTAGAAATTCGCTTATATGGTACTTCTATCTTGTATGATTAGTCCTATTTCAGTTTAATTAGTGGCAACACTTTATTTTCATGAATTGTATATGAAATATGTTTTTCTGTTAAGCATTAATTCCATTGTTATATGATGCGTAGCTGAGATTTTTTATTTTCATATACATATATCATCACATATGTGATATATTTTATACATTTATTCGTCTAACTATTTAGTCAAAGAAATTACCTTTACACATTATCATCTATGTTTTATCCATGATTGATCTTTATTATCACATGTCAAGAAGATATCTTTCTAGATCACATATTACACAGAAATACCTCGGTTTATATTAGATTAAGTTAGCTAGATATCTTCATGATAGAATAGGTCATTCAAGTTATCATTATTCTATTGAAATCACTCGTAAACCACCCATTCTCATTTTAAAACCCATACTGGGAAACTGGTCCCATCATCCGGAATTGGAGCCACCAATTTAAACGGAAAAGGATTTGTCTTAAGGTCTGAACTGGGTGGTTATCCCCCATGTTGGAACAAAAGAAATTTTAAGTGTCAACATTTTGGCACTGTGAGAGCATCTGAAAATGAATGGTATATAAACCTAAAGATGAATAAAAAAACATTCATAAGAGTCAAAACCCATCCACCATTCCTACACCTTATAGATCTCATTCAAAATCTCTAGATCAAAAATCTGAAGTTGTAGAAACATCTCCCTCATCTTCTGAATTAGTAATACAACCATATTCTCAATATTATACTCGTGAGTCTCTCATAGTATGTTCTTTGATACAAAAATTAGAATAGATATCCATTTCTGCCGAGAAACCAGAGAGGCCCGAAGCTTCTGAAGAAAGTATTACTTCCTTATTATGAGAAACAGGTGTATCAACTAGATTGAAAAGTGAAAGGGTTGGAATAAGTCCTTTTGAGTTTACCATCCCTCCACAACATAGGAAAGTTTTTACATCAATATTTCAATCAGATATCAGTGAGATCACAACACCCTTCCATCCATTCACATCTCAAACCATTTCTAGTCAAGCCACTGCTTCCCAACTATCCAAGTAGTAGGTTCTCCGCCATCTATACCTACTTATGGACCAGCCTTCCTATATTCCCAGTCCCTGACTCAAGCTATGGCTAATCAATCTGATCAACCTTGGACAAATCCTGGTGCTTCTCTGGTTGCTAATCCAAATCCTCTCCCAACAAACCCAAAAAAATGGTTGCCTAAGTACAATCCTGATGATGGTCTTCCAGCTGATGAATATATAAATAACTTTATGTTAACCATGAACCTTAATGGAGTTTCACATCAAGATTTTCTATTCATACTATTTCCTTATACCTTCGAAGGATCTATTGGGTCTTGGTATTTTTCCATCTCAAAAGGTTCAATAAGAGATTGGGATACGTTTCAAGAAGTATTTCTTGCAAAATTTGGTGATGACATGACCATAGCATCCTTAATGAGTGATCTTTCTAACATAAAAGCAAACTCATATGAAAGGATCAAGGACATTAACTCTAGATTTAACAAGTTACTAAACGAAATCCCAGCGATGTATAAATAGAATGGTACATATCCTCTCTTCCTTCCAATATTGCAATCTTTGTAGATAGAGTTAATAAGGCTATCCTTGTAGAAAACATGAAAGAAGCCTTGCCTGTAGAAATAAGAGTTATAACTTTGGAAAAAAGATGATAGATAGATGAAAGGAAGTCAAAGAAACTAACATTTATGAATAATTCAAAATATAAACCTTCAAATGACCCTTTCGATATTGAAGGCCTATAGAAGGTGTTAAAAACTATGTCCAATGAAATGGTCGAAGTCAAGAAGTAGGTCACAGAATCCTCTGCTCTCAAGAAACCTTTTCGCTCATTTAAACAAAACCCTTCTTCTACATCGCAACCACCGAATATTATTTCAAAGTTGAATCTGATAAAAAAACATAAGAAGAATCACCAGCCAAAGAAGAAGATAAAACAAAAGAAGAAGTTGAATTAAATGGAATGTGGGATTTCATTCTTCCAACTGAAGAAGAAGCACAAGCTCTGCTAATAACTACAAGAAGTAAAAAATCTCATGATACGTCTATAACAAATCAAAAACAAAAAACTGCTACTCCTGTGAAGGAGAAAACAGTAAGTAATAAGTCTAAGAAGAGTTAAACTAATTCTATTCCACTAGATCCTCCAAATTCTTCCAAAAAATTGGTAATTTCATATACAATGTAATATAACATAGTCGAAGATATGAAAAATACGAGAGCCAACATTTCATTAGATGAACTCACTAAACTCAAATAACAACATAAAATTCTATTAAGAGAGTTGAAAACAGTTTCTGTCAGCCCTCTACCATCTTCTATAGTTACTCAAACTACCTACGATATGGGAAAACTTCCCTCCTATTCAAATAAAGTAAATCCAAGAGATTAAGTCCTGATAGGTGATAGGTATATCACTCATACACCTCCATTTCTTCTTACTTATGAGATTTTCAAGAGAAATTTCCATAATTGCCATGTTGATTTAGAATCCTCTTCAAATATTATGCCAAGGATCATGTGCACCAAATTGAATATTACACCTCAAAAATCTGCAGCACACATAGTTCAATTGGACACGACAAAAGTAGAGGTACTTGGAGAAATAACATCAGTTTCAATTAGGATTTCCTCTAATCCAAAAGTTTCGCAGGTATTCGATATCCTAGTGGCTAATATCCCCTAATTTTATGGTTTAATTCTAAGTAGGGATGGGTCTAAAATGTTGCACGGATACTTTGCAACTGATTGGTCTATGTGGTTGCCACATCATGGTAAAACAAACCAAATCAAAGTATACCGAGAGAATTTCATGAAATACACAGTCACTGATTTCGAGGTAAGCAATGAACCTGTTTCTTTCACCAATAATATCATTAGTAGTTAGTCAACTAAGTCATTTTTGGGATCCTTTGATGCTCAAAGGTCCCCCTTTCTGAATGAATTTGTAGTGTCTCAAATAGACAAATGCTTCAAAGTGTGTAAATATAGTAGTTAAAATATTAGATGATTCATTATTTTGGACTCTTTATTTTGAAGGTTCCAAATTTGAATATAGTGAAGGTGGAGGATGTATTTTAATCAACCCACTGTAGGTTTTTACCTCGCACAAAAATTACCTACATACGTATTCTAAAACACAAAAAATAAACAATGCGAGACCATAACACAAAACACATATACACAGAGATTTTCTCGAGGATCCAAAAATTGGGACTACTAGATTGATTTTTCATTCTGTTCCTTTCAATGTTATAATATATATTTATACATGTCGAAGCATCTAGTACCATGGACCAAAAACCATTGTATCCAAGAAACATGTGCGAAAATCATGCACAAAACCATAGGTGGGTTTGCCCAACTTAACATAGGGTCCAAAACCAAAATTTTCTGGGGTGCTGGCCTGGACCCCATAAAGTGGGGTTATGGGTGCCCTTCAAACCCCCTATTAACTATGTGGAAAGAATATAACATAACCCAACATTCTCTCACTTTTTTTTTTCTTTCCACAGGGGGCCACAAGAGAGCTTAGTCATTTTCTTAGCCCTGAAATGCCCATTGTCTCTCTACACCAAGAGAACTTCTCAGAGCTCACATATTTTGTCAATGCATCTGCAGTATTCTTCAAAATGTTTGCCTTTACCAGCAACACCTTTTTGTCTTCTATCATATCCCTCACAAAGTGATACTGAACATCGATGAGCTTTGTCTTTGACAGGGTTCTTTTCCAAGAAAATTGCACTTTGGCTGTCAAAGTCTATCGTTATAGCTTCCTGTACTCACCCCATACTTGAACTCAATCTCTGCAACCAAATTGCTTCCTTGCTTGCATGAGTGGCTTCCATGTACTCTGCCTCTGTAGTTGATAGTGCCACTACAAATTGTTTCTTACTCATCGAACTGACTGCACCTCCAAATAGGTTAAACATGTAGGTTTTAATCCCATAGAAAAATTACCTGCATACGAATTCTAAATCACAGAAAAAATAAACAATGCGAGAGCATAACACACAAAACACATATACACAGAGATTTTGCCCTGGATCCCAAAACCGGGACTACTAGCTTGATTTTTCATTATATTCCTTTCAATGTTACAATACATACTTATACATGCCGAAGCATCCAATACCATGGACCGAAAACCATCGCGTCCAAAACCATGGACCGAAGACCCATAGGTAGGTTTGCCCAACCTAATATAGTGTCCAAAAATAAATTTCCCGGGGCGCTGCCCCGGACCCCGTAAAGGGGGGCTACTCGCCTCCCTCAAACCCCCTGGACAGGGGGGGCGCCTGCCCCCACTGTGCAATTTTCAGAACGAAGGGGGGGTTCCGCCCCCCAGTTCACTACATAGGTTAGTCGTGGAAAGAATATAACACAACCCCACAATCTCCCACTTGTTGTTTTCTTTCCACAGGGGGCCACAGGAGAGCTTAGTCATTTTTCTAGCCCTGAAATGCCCATTGTTTCTCTACACCAAGAGAACTTCTCAGAGCTCACAGATTTTGTCAATGCATCTGCAGTATTCTTCAAAGTGTCCACCTTTACCAGCAACACCTTTTTCTCTTCTATCATATCCCTCGCAAAGTGATACTGAACATCTATGTGCTTTGTCTTTGAATGATAAGCAGGGTTCTTTGCCAAGAAAATTGCACTTTGGCTGTCACAGTCTATTCTTATAGCTCCCTGTACTAACCCCATACTTGAACACAATCTCTGCAACCAAACTTCTTCCTTGCTTGCATGAGTGGATGCCATGTATTCTGCCTCTATAGTTGATAGTGCCACTACAGATTGTTTCTTACTCATCCAACTAACTGCACCTCCAAATAGGTTAAACACATAACCACTTGTAGGTCTTCTCTGATCCAGATCTCCAGCCCAGTCTGTATCAACAAAGCCACGAATATCCAACACTCTGTCCAATCCTGGTCTTCCATGGTAGCACAAACCATAATCACTAGTGCCACGCAAATACCTGAAAACCCGCTTCACTGTTGTCCATTGCTCCTTCCCTAGTTTTGACATAAACCTGCTCAATACTCCCATTGCATGTGCAATGGCTGGTCGAGTACAGACCATTGCATACATCAGGCTACTGACTGCACTCGCATATGGAACACGGGACATGTCCTCTTCCTCTTCTTGTGTCCTGGGACATTGTTTAGCAGATAACCTCACACCTACAGGAATAGAAACCTTCACCAGTTTACTATCCTGCATATTAAACCTCTACAATATTGTCTTGACATACTTCCTCTGGTTTAACTAGAGCTTCCTATTTGCCCGATCTCTTTTAATTTCCATGCCTAAAATATAGTTTGCAGCACCAAGATCTTTCATGTCGAATTTGGAGGACAATTGGGTCTTCAAATCCTGGATAATTTCTTTGTCATTTCCAACCAGCAACATATCATCCACATACAAGACCAGATAAATAACACGGTCACCAATTAATTTAAAATACACACAATGATCTTCTTTGCTTCTGGTGAAGCCATGTCCCCATATAAATGTATCAAATTTCTGATACCGCATCCTTGGTGACTGTTTTAACCCATAGAGAGACTTCTTTAACTTGCATACCAATTCTTTCTTACCCTTCACCGCAAAGCCTTCAAGTTGCTTCATGTAGATTTCCTCTTCCAAATCCCCGTGAAGAAATGTTGTCTTCACATCCATCTGTTCTACCTCAAAATCAAAAGCAACAACAACAGATAAAAGTAAACTAATAGAATTTACCTTGGCAACAGGAGAAAAAATATCACCAAAATCAATTCCCGGCACCTGGGAATAACCTTTTGCTACCAAACGAGCTTTGTATTTCTCCACCTTCCCTTCTGCATTTGTCTTCTTTTTGAACACCCATTTATTGCCAATGGGTTTCCTTCCAGCCGGCAACTCCACCAGATCCCAAGCCTCATTTTTCTGCAAAGATGCCATTTCATCAACCATGGCCTCTTTCTAGAGTTTTCCATCCTCTGAATCCACTGCTTCCTTCACAGTTCTGGCATCATCATCAGTAACAAACAAAGAAAAATTTGAACAGAAGCAGATGGACTATACCTTTCTAGCTGCCTACTTTCTCGAATTCATCTTCTTAGAGCTAGAGTTTGTGGCTCTTCATCTTCTGATTCCTCCTCTGTTTTAGAGTCTGATTCTTCCTCCTTTAGCTCAAACTCTATCTTCTCAGGTTCCTTTGGTTGGACTTCATGTTTAATAACATCTTTCACCTCTTTGAACACCACATCTTGGCTATACACAACCTTCCTTGTTACTGGGTTCCAAAGCTTATAACCCTTTAAACCATCCTTATACCCAATAAAGATGCACTTTTCAGATTTACTATCCAACTTGGTTCGTTTCTCCTTTGGAACATGTACATATGCATCACATTCAAATACCCTCAGATGTGAAAGAGAGGGTTTCTTACCAGTCCATACTTCTTGTGGAGTCTTATCCTCCAACGCTGATGAAGGTGACCTGTTGACCAAGTAACATGCAGTATCCACCGCCTCTGCCCAGAATTCTTGTCCTAACCCGCCACCACTGAGCATGCTTCTTGCCCTTTCCATCAACATCTTGTTCATTCTCTCTGCGACTCCATTTTTATTGAGGTGTATATGGAGTAGTCTTTTGTTGTGCTATACCACACTTCTTACATAATTCTTCAAATTCCTTGCTACAAAAATCTCCACCATTATCTGTCCTCATCACCTTTATCTTCTTCTCTATCTGATTTTCCACCAGAGCCTTAAATTCTTTATACCTGTCAAAGACTTCAGATTTCTTCTTAAGGAAATATATCCATGTATTCTTTGAGAAGTCATCTATGAAGGATACATAGTACACAGACTTACTGAGTGATGGAACTTTCACATGTCCAAACACATCACTGTGCACAAGCTATAATATCTGTTTTGCCCTCTTAGCACCAGAGAGGAAACTCACCCGATTTTGCTTCCCATATACACAATTTTCACAGAAATCAAAATCTAGAGAGCTACTACTCATACCTTCTACCATACCTTTACCATGAAGTATTCTAAAGCCCTTATCTCCAATATGTCCAAGCCTTTGATGCCACAACATGGTCTTCTCTCCAGAGACCACTAGATTTCAGCTCCACTTTCAAGAACCATAGAACTGTTGCACCCATCAACAACAGTGCTACCTTGCAGCTTGTACAGAGTTCCAGTCCGATCTCCCCGCACCAATACCAGTGGTCCCCAAACCATCTTGCATGTATCCTTCTCGAACACTGTTTTTACACCTGCATCATCCAACTTGCTTACAAAAATCAGATTTCTGGCCAATGCAGAAATATGCAGAACACCCAGGAGTGTTCTAAGCCTTCCACCTTGCAACTTCAACTTTACTTTTCTGTTACCAATGATTCTAACCTTCCTATCATCTCCTAAGAAGACATCACCACCATCGTATTTCTCATACTCACAGAACCACTCTCTATGGGGAGTGAAGTGAAAGGATGCACCTGAGTCAATCAGCCATGCCTCATGATCTACATGTGTACTTGAAGAAGCCAAGTACACATCCCCACCTTCATCTGAGGTGGTTTTCACCTCTGCATAAGGAGCATCATCAGATCCCTTTCCTTTATCAGGAGCTTTAGATTTACAGTCCCTCTTGACATGCCCTTCCTTTTCGCATTTCCAGCACACCACCTTTACAGGTTTTCCTGGAGATTTAGATCTCCCACTCGATGACTTATTTTTGTTTCTATTCTGGGACCGTCCTCGTATAGACAAGGAATCACCATTCTGGCTGTCCATATTTTTCCATCTCGGCTCCTCCATTAGCAAGGCTGAGACTATTTCATCAAACTGCAAAGTAGTTGCATTGCTACCTATTGCAATAACCAGACTATCCCATGAATTTGGTAGAGAACACAACAAACTAATGCACTTATCTTCATATGAAATTTTAATATCAACAGATGCTAACTGATTTACCACAACATTAAATGCATTCAGATGTTGTATCACTGAGTCTCCATCTTTCATCCTCAGGTTATACAACTTTTTCCGCAGGAACAATTTATTCACCAGAGACATAGATTGGTACAAAGTCCCTAACTTGTCCCAGAAAGCCTTTGCCGTAGCTTCCCCTGATACATTCAACACTATTGAATCTGAGACACACAATCATATTGTTCTCTGCGCCTTCCGATCCAACTTCTTCCATTCTTCATCGGTCACTCTCATTGGTTTAGTACCTGGATCTACCATGATCCACTGATCTTTATCCACCAAAAGATCCTCCATCTTGAGTTTCCACAACTCAAAACTCTGACCATTGATCTTCTCGATCTCTATCTTCCTGTTGCTTGCCATCTTCTTTCACCACCAGAATCGATCTCATAGATCTCCCACTGAACTGGGTCTATCACAGGCCTGAGAAAAACCCCTCAGCAACAAAGACGTCCCCTTGAAGCCAAAACAACTCCAATACTAAATGTAGGTTTTAATCCCGCACAAAAATTACCTGCATACGAATTCTAAATCACAGAAAAATAAACAATGCGAGAGCATAACACATAAAACACATATACACGGAGATTTTCCCCTGGATCCCAAAACCGGGACTACCAGCTTGATTTTTCATTATATTCCTTTCAATGTTACAATACATATTTATAGATGCCGAAGCATCCAATACCATGGACCTAAAACCATAGTGTCCAAAACCATGGACCGAAAACCATAGGTAGGTTCGCCCAACCTAATATAGGGTCCAAAAAAAATTTTCCCGGGACGTTGCCCCGACCCCGTAGAGGGGGGCTACTTGCCCCCCCTGTGAACCCCCCACTGCACAATCGGTGCAACGAAGGGGTGGCTCCGCCCCCACTCTAACCCCCCGGTTCACTACGTAGGTTAGTCGTGGAAAGAATATAACATAACCCAACAAAACACATATCCACTTGTATATCTTCTCTAATCCAAATCTTTAGCCCAGTCTGCATCAACAAAGCCACGAATATCCAACACTCTGTCCAATCCTGGTCTTACTTGGTAGCACATACCATAATCACTAGTGCCATGCAAATACCTGAAAACCCGCTTCACTGATGTCCAATGCTCCTTTCCTGGTTTTGACATAAACCTACTCAATACTCCCACTGCATGTGCAATTTCTGGTCTAGTATGGACCATTGCATACATCAAGCTACCGACTACACTTGCATATGGAATACGAGACATGTCCTCTTCCTCTTCTTGTGCCTTGGGACATTGTTCAGCAGATAACCTCACAATTACAGGAATAGGAACCTTCACCGGTTTACTATCCTACATATTAAACCTCTACAGTATTGTCTTGACATACTTCCTCTGGTTTAACCAGAGCTTCCTCTTTACCCGGTCTCTTTTAATTTCCATGCCCAAAATATAGTTTTCAGCACCAATATCTTTCATGCCAAATTTGGAGGAAAATTAGATCTTCAAATCCTAGATAATTTCTGTCGTTTCCAACCAGCAACATATCATCCACATACAAGACCAAATAAATAAGATGGTCGCCAATTAATTTAAAATACACACAGTGATTTTCTTTTCTTCTGGTGAAGCCAAGTGCCTGTACAAATGTATCAAATTTCGAATACCACATCCTTGGTGACTGTTTTAACCCATACAGAGACTTCTTTAACCTGCATATTAGTTCTTTCTTACCCTTCACTGCAAAGCCCTCAAGTTGCTTCACGTAGATTTCCTCTTCCAGATCCCCGTGAAAAAATGTTGTCTTCACATCCATCTACTCTACCTCAAAATCAAAAGCAGCAACAACAGATAAAAGTAATCTAATAGAAGTTACCTTGGCAACAAGAGAAAAAATATCGCCAAAATCAATTCCCAGCACCTGGGAATAACCTTTTGATACCAACTGAGCTTTGCATTTCTCCACTTTTCCTTCTACATTTGTCTTGTTTTTGAACACCCATTTGCTGCCAATGGGCTTCCTTCCAACCGACAACTCCACCAGATCCCAAGCCTCATTTCTGTGCAAAGATGTCATTTCATCAACCATGGCCCCTTTCCAGAGTTTTCGATCCTCTGAATCTACTACTTCATTCAAAGTTCTGGGATCATCATTAGTAATAGATAAAGAAAAATTTGAATAGAAAGTAGATGGACTACACCTTTCAGGCTTCCTTCTTTCTCAAAATGATCTTCTAATAGCTGGATTTTGTCGCTCTTCATCTTCTGATTCCTCCTCCGTTGTAGAGTCTGATTCTTCCTCCTTTAGCTCAAACTCTCTCTTCTCAGGTTCCTTTCGTTGGAATTCATGTTTAATAACATCTTTCACGTCTCTAAACACCACATCTCGGCTATACACAACCTTTCGTGTGACTGGTTTCCAAAGCTTATAACCCTTTAAACCATCTTTATACCCAATAATAATGCACTTTTTAGATTTACTATCAAACTTGGTTCATTTCTCCTTTGGAACGTGTACATATACATGACATCCAAATACACTCAGATGTGAAAGAGATGGTTTCTTACCAGTCCATACCTCTTGTGGAGTCTTATCCTCCAACGTTGATGAAGGTGACCTGTTGACCAGGTAACATGCCGTACCCACCACCTCTACCCAAAATTCCTGTCCTAACCCGGCAACACTGAGCATGCTTCTTGCCCTTTCCATCAACATCTTATTCATTCTCTCTGCAACTCCATTTTTCCGAGGTGTATATGGAGTAGTCTTTTGCCGCGCTATACCACACTTCTTACAAAATTCTTCAAATTCCTTACTACAAAACTCTCCACCATTATCTATCCTCAACACCATTATCTTCTCCTCTGTCTGGTTTTCCACCAAAGCCTTAAAATCTTTAAAGCTATCAAAGACTTCAGATTTCTTCTTAAGGAAATATATCTGTGTATTCCTTGAGAATTCATCTATAAATAATACATAGTACATTGAATTACCCAGTGATGGAACCTTCACAGGTCCAAACACATCACTGTGCACAAGTTCTAATATTTGTTTCGCCCTCTTACTACTAGAGGGGAAACTCACCTGATTTTGCTTCCCATATACACAATTTTCATAGAAATAAAAATCCAGAGAGCTATTACTCATACCTTCTACCATACCTTTACCATGAAGTATCCAAAGGCCCTTTTCTCAATATGTCCAAGCCTTTGATTCCATATCATAGTCTTCTCTCCAGAGACCACTAGATTTTCTGCTCCACTTTCAGGAACCAAAGAACTATTGCACCCATCAATAATAGTGCTACCTTGCAACTTGTACAGAGTTCCAATCCGAACTCCCTTTATCAATACCAGTGCTCCCCAAACCATCTTGCAGGTATCCTTCTCGAACACTATTTTACACCTGCATCATCCAACTTGCTAATAGAAATTAGATTTCTATCTAATGCAGGAATATGTATAACACCTTGAAGCATTCTAACCCTTCCACCTTGCAACTTCAACTTTACTTTTCCACGACCAACGATTCTAGCCTTCCGCTTATACCTCAAGAAGACATCACCAACATCATATTTTTCATACTCACAGAACCATTCTCTATGGGGAGTGAAGTGAATGGATGCACCTGAGTCAATCAACCATGCCTCATGATCTACATGTGTACTTGAAGAAGCCATGTACACATCCCCACCTTCATCTGAGGTGGTTTTTGCCTCTACAGAAGGAACCTCATCAGATCCCTTTCCTTTGTCAGGATCTTTAGATTCACAATCCATTTTGTAGTGACCTTCCTTTCCACATTTCCAGCACACCACCTTTACAGGTTTTCCTGGAGATTTATATCTCCCTTTAGAATTATATCTCCCACTCGATGACTTACTTTTATTTCTTTTCTAGGTCTGCCCTCGTACAGACAGGGCATCACCATTTTGGCTCTCCATATTTTTCCGTTGCATCTCCTCCATCAGCAAGGATGAGACTATTTCATCAAAATGCAAGGTATTTGCATTGCTACCTATTGCAATAACCAGACTATCCCATGAATCTGGTAGAGAACACAACAAACTGATGCACTTATCTTGATCTGAAATTTTAATATCAACAGATGCTAAATGACTTACCACAGTATTAAATGCATTCAGATACTCTGTCACTGTGTCTCCATCTTTCATCCTTAGCTTATACAACTTTTTCCATAGGAACAATTTATTCACGAGAGACTTAGATTGGTACAACGTTCCTAACTTGTCCCACAAAGCCTTTGCCATAGCTTCCCCTAATACATTAAACAATACCGAATCTGAGACACACAATCTTATTGTGCTCTTTGCCTTCCAATCCAACCTCTTCCATTCTTCATCAGACACTTTTGTTGCTTTAGTACCCGGATCTACTGCGATCCACTAATCTTTATCAACCAGCAGATCCTCAATATTGAGTTTCCACAACTCAAAACTCTGACCATTAAATTTCTTGATCTCTATCTTTCCACTGCTTTCCATCTTCTTTCACCACCAGAATCGATCTCGTAGATCTCCCACTGAACATGCTCTACCATAGACCCGAGCGAAACCCCTTAGCAGCAAAGGTGTCGCCTTGAAGCTAAAACAACTCTGATACGAAATGTAGGTTTTAACCCCATACAGAAATTACCTGCATATGAATTCTAAAACACATAAAATAAACAATGTGGGAGCATAACACATAAAACACATATACACAGAGATTTTCCCCTAGATCCCAAAACCGGGACTACCAACGTGATTTTTCATTCTGTTCCTTTCAATGTTATAATACATATTTATACATGTCAAAGCATCCAATACCATGGACCGAAAACCATCGTGTCCAACACCATGGACCAAAAAGCATTGCGTCCAAAACACATGTGCAAAAATCATGCACAAAACCATAGGTGGGTCTGCCCAACCTAACATAGGGTCTGAAACCAAATTTTTTTGGGGTGATGCCACAGACCCCATAAAGTGGGGTTACGGGTGCCCTTCAAACCCCCTGTTAACTACGTGGAAGGAATATAACACAACCCAACACCCACAAGAATAAAAAATGATGTTAGCCTGCAAACTTGAATTTCAATGCACTAACAATATCACAGAATACGAAACATTGATTCAAGGGTTGTATAAAGCCATTGGCCTTAATGTCAAATATTTGCAAGTATATGGGGATTCTGAAATAATCATTAAACAAGAAAGAAACACAATTCATTGTGTATCTGGGCACCTTAAACATTATCAATCTTTAGCCCAGAATATTACTTCTCATTTCACCTTTTAAATTTTCTTCAGTTCCCTGATTGCAAAACACAAGTCGTGATTTACTTTCTAATGTGGCATTCATGCTCATACCTTTGGAAGATTTTATTCTAGATATATTTTCAAAAGAGATAGTTTTTAGTCTGTCCATTCCCGATAATGTGACAAATTTGGGAGTGTTTAATAATGATGCTAATATAATCAATTTCCTTACATCAGAAGGGTCTTATGAGGAACAAATCATATATGAGCATGAGCATGATCTGTAAATCAACCATAAACAAGATCAAAACCCAATTTCAAAGTCTATAGTTAAGATGGAAGAATTCTATGATTTAAAGGGTAGATTCAAGAATACTACTAACTCAAAAACTCAGAGTTCCACTATAAGTCTTGAAGTAGTAAACCTAGGTTCAACTGAAAAACCTCAAAATGTCAACCTAGGTCTTGGCTTGTCATTTGAAGAAAGGATATCATTCATTAAGTTGTTAAAAACATACAAAGGTGTCTTTGCATGGGATTATGTAGATCTCAAGACCTATGATACCTCTGTAATTTAATATACCATACCAATGACTTCAAATGAAAATCCAGTAAAATAGAATCTTAGGAAAATTCACACAAACCTTGAAAGTCAAATCAAAATTGAATTGAACAAGCTTCTCAAAGCCAAAATAATATCTCTTGTTAGACACTCAAAGTGCATATCAATATGCTCCTGGTTAGGAAAATAATAGTGATATTAGGATTTGTATTTGTTTTAGAAATTTGAATACACCTTGTCAAAAGGATAACTTTCCTCTGCCCACCATGGATCAAATATTACAATCAATTGCAGGTTCCGAATTAATGTCTTTTCTAGATGGATTTTTAGGATATAATCAAATTAATGTACATCCATATGATAGATTGAAGACAACATTGAGGACCAAGTGGGGGACATACGCTTATCAAAAGATGCCTTTTCGACTCATAAATGTAGGTGTTACATTTGAATGTGTTATGGGTATTGATTTTAAAGGTATGCTTAATAAATCAATCGTTATTTACCTAGATGACATCACAGTCTATTTTAAGGATAGAAACAATCATTTAAAATACCTAAAGCACATTTTTAAAAGATGCAAGAAATATGGCATTTCTTTAAATGCAAAAAAAAATTATTTTTGTTTACTAGAAGGCAAACTCCTTAGATTTATAGTGTCCAAGAAAGAGATTTACGTTGATCATGATAGATTCCAAGAGATTTAAAAAATTCCTCTCCCACATAAAAAAAATACGATGCAATCATTTCTAGGCCAAATTAATTTTGTAAAAGGATTTGTTCCAGATAAGAAAAAACACAGTCTTCAAATGGGGTAAGGATGAAAGAGAGTCATTTGATTTGATTAAAAAAGCCATTGTTAATGCTCCTTCATTAACAACTCTTTACTTTCTCCAACCTGTTGTGTTATACAAATTTTCATATGATACATCATATGCAGTAGTTTTAACATAGCTGGATGATCGAAATATTGAGGCAAACATCTCCTCTTTCAGTTCTAACTTGCAAGGTGCAAAGTTAAATTATTCAACTATTGAAAAACAAGCTTTTTCTATTTTTAGAACCTTGAAACATTTCAGACCTTTTCTTCTTAAAACCCATACAGAGATAATAGTACCTTAGTCTTCAGCAAGGAAATTATTGATTCAAAGAGAAGTAGGGGAGAAAAGAGCGAATTGGGTTACTGCGCTTCACGAATACGATGTAGAAATCCAGACAGCTAAAATTGTTAGGGCCCAAGGTTTTTGCAAGATGTTAACTGGAGCTTCCCACTTATCAGTAGAAGAAGACCAAGGTAATGAAGTGCAAATATCATAGGTAAGCCTCAATGATGCACAATCGCAATATGTTGATTTAAAATTTTATTTGAAGAATGGATATGCTCCTATGCATCTCATTTATAAAACATAGCACGCTTTAAGGTTGAAATCAAATCAATATGAATTAATCAATGATGTATTGTTTAGGAAAAAATATGATTCGGTATTATTAAGATGCCTAGAAAAACCTGATGTTGAAAATGTTATGAAGGAATTACATCATGGACCAACTGGAGGACATTTCATAGGAAACACCATAACTCACAAAATCCTGCATGCAGGTTATTATTCACCAACACAATTTAAGGATGCATGTGAATATGAAAGAAAGTGTAAAACTTGTAAAATTGCAATCAGAAGAGAGAAGAAACTAGGCTTCCCTTTGCAACCAGTAAACATCCAACAACCATTCGAACAATGGGGAGCATATATAATTGGTGAGATTGTTCCTAACTCTTCCAAGTAACACAAATACATCCTTACTGCTACTAATTATTTTACAAAATGGGTAGAAGTTGTCCCACTAAAGATAGCTAATATAGAAAATATCATAGACTTCATTGATTAGTACATAATTACCATTTTTGGCTTACCTACAACATCAATATTTGACAATGCATCTTATTTTTCTAGAAATACAATGGTGTAATTTTCTTTAAGGTGAGGTTTTAAATTAAAATATTTAGCCAACTATTATCCACAAGGTAATGGATTAGCAGAATCAAGAAACAAAAACCTCATCAGAATCATCAAAAGGACTATTGACCAAAATCATAGGAATTGTCACAAATCATTGACTTTTTCTCTTTGGACGAACATAATTACACAGAAGACCTCCATTGTTTCTTCTCCTTTTTCTTTAGTCTATGGAAAAGAAGTTTTTCTCCCCACAAACATAGCAATTCCATCTCTCCTTGTAGTGAACTTCATCAATGAAAACCCTTCCTCTTCTCTCCAAGCAAGACAATTCTAGATTCTTAAGCTTGAAGAAGAAGGAGAAAAGGCTAAAGAAACCCACTTCCATCATCAAAAATTAGTCAAAGCCTCTTTCAGTACAACCTCTGTGAGTCATAAAAATTTTGAAGTAGGTGATTTTATTTTTGAAATGGGACAAACACATGAGGAAAAAGGTAAACATACCAAATCCTAAAGAGTATGGCTTGGCCCTTTCCAAATCATTGAGAAACTTGGTCAATCAACATTTCTTTTACAATACTTATGAGGAATAACAGATTCCTTGCCTATTAATGGGAAAATTCTGAAAAAATAATTTTCCTAGAAGATAACCTCTTCTAATTTTGTATCATATGGCCTTTAAGATTCTTAGGAGAATTAAATTTAAGTAGTATTTACTTTTGATACTATTTTATTTATCTTTTTCTTCTATAAGTAGGGAAAGTTAAAGGAAATAATTAGGAAATTTGAGTATCAAAGTAAACCTGATTTCCTTGGAAAAACTCAATGTTGCAGAAACATTTATTCTATTAGCAAAATCTTACCTTTACAAAATATAGATGTTTTGTTATCACTCAAGAAAAGAATCTTTAACCTAGTAAGGATTTTCTGTAGATGAGTATTTTCAAACTCTATCATTATCATCCAAAAATTCTCAAAGAGTCAATGATTCACACTATTTGATAAAATTTTCCTTTTTTAGAGTGTAATTCTAAAATATGCAAAACTTAGAAGTCAATAAGTCTCATTATGAGCTTGTTTACCATGATCATAGGGAAATAATTAGATTGATATTACCAAAATTTCATATCAAAATAGGGTAACAGCCAATGATCTAATCAATCAAAGGACAAGGGGTCTCATCAAGAGCTATCTTGTTCACTTTAATTATAACCAGTGAGTGGCATTGTCATTATTAGGTTACCAAGCCTAGACAATATTTTTTTTAAGAAACTTAAAATAAAATATTATATAAAAAAAGAAAAGGGACAAGATCCACATCAGATTGAAAGGAAGTGAAAATAATTTTGAATTTTGAAGATTGCTTCACATGGGAAAATGAATCATTATTGGTTAGAAGATAACCTTATTGAACCTATGAATGCCTAGTGGTAGCATAGAACCTATATGTGATAAATGAGTAAACACCAAAAGCTATTCTGTAGAAGACACTTGCTATATCTCTTTAAATCTTAATATTGAATGGTGAATGCATTTGTATTTTTATCACTACAAAGGTAAAGTAGTTGAATAAATAGATTAAGTCAGTAAATATGATTCTACAGAAATGTGTTTACTTTATAACTCATGTAATTATTATTCCTATAAGTCTTCTTACTTTGAAAGTTCTAGAAATTTCAGAAAACAAATAAGAGATAACTAGTTCTCCGAAGTGAATCACCAATTGTTGTACTATGAAACAACCCCCCCATTTATATATAGTAATAGCCAATATTAGAAATATAAATGGGGACCCTCTTTAATTTTCTTTCAACTCTTTGAAAAATAAATCCTAACTCTAAAAAATTGCCTTGAAACCTCTTAGAACAACCCAAGTTTAGGATCCTCATCACAAATTGCAAATCACATTTTTTCATGTGATGGTCATAAACATCTTAAAGAAATTGCGATATATGATCAAAACTCCCACTACGACATACCGATCAAAATGTCTTAGGAATTCACAATCGCATTTCACAGGAGTCACAAGAAAATAAGACATGCCACTATGTCTCCCGTTAACGATTTGCAAAATGTGCTATTGCAATATTCACAATTGCATTTCACATTATAAGGAGGCTAACAACAAACTTTTAAAAACTATGATGCATGAATAAAGAAAAAAGCATGGGTAGTAACTATGTCATAATATAATTACAAATGATTTGACAAGATAATTAACGTTTAGCGGCCCATGGAGAGGTAATTATTTTCCAAGTTATGGCTAATTAATGCTGAGTATCTCATTTGAAATCTTCCCATCATTCAAAGTCATTTCACAAATCTTGTAGCCTTAATTGCCCAATATTGTCTGCAATGATATATCTCGTCCATTTTAGGCAAGCTACAAAAGATATGTCATTCTACAAGGTGATACAGAAACAGAAAAATCAAAGCATCATGGATTACGAGCTATCAGAAATGTCTCCTATATTCTATGATACAGCTTGGGAGGTCATATACAATAGACTTGAGGATGAGCGTCTCAAGATTATTGTCACAAAAGCGACGGTTGACGCAATAAAACCTTCGAGACTCCAATTCAAGGATGATGTCTATTCTTTCCTTCATAGAATAGGAGTGACATAAAAAATCCTCCCATACACTCATATGATTATGTGGGTGGTGGAAAACCTCACTATTGAAGTTAGGCAATTCAGGAACTCGAGAATGGAACTCATGGGGTCATTAAAAGTGGAAGACCTAAAGAAAATGTACCATATACCTGAAACTCAGGATATATGTGATAAAACATACATGGCCACCTTCGCAAAGAAGAACAAAGAACCTTCCATGATGATCACAGGGCAGGAGGGCACTAGAGAGCAAGTTCAAATTTGATAAAACGGGTGTGTATCCTATAGCCTCTTTGGAAAACCCATACAACTATGCAATTGCTATGTTATGTAGACTATAAGGTTTACCTAATAATGTTAAGTTTTCCATAGAATGTATTGCTTTGATTGTTGCCTCTGTCAATTCCCACATTATGAATTGGGACACCATCCTATCTGATAACCTAGCCACTGTCATCACTGAATATCGACAGAAGATATCCTCCTCTCCAGAGAACCTTTCTCCATTCTATTTTATTGCCTATATTATGGATGCCATCTGTCTCAGCACTAAATTCTAATTATGGGTTGGAGGACCATGCAGGACCCCTACCCTATCCATCTCAGCCATAAACAAATTTGGGAATATCATTATATAACCCATTCTTACAAAATATGCCATGTTGTTATTTTTCCATTGCATCAGTTAATTTTCAATAAGAAAGCCCCTAGGGTTCCCAAAGAAGCCGCTACATAAATTATCATTGTTGGCAAGTATTTTATTGAAGAATGGTTAACATACATCAAGGTTTTTGGTAGTACCGCAGGCCCACATGTCCTCCCGTTGTATGTCTCTGATAAATTATTCGCAAGAGAAATAGCCCACCAGACCATGGGAAAAGGTTTGACCTAAGTCCTAGAAGAAAGCAAGAAGTTACTATGGCCATATTTTCCTATTAGGTGTGGTTCGTTTCATTAGAAAATATTAACCATGGAATAAAGGAGTCAATAAGCCTCGAAAACCTCAAGCTCCATACTTTGTGCCAAAGGAAATTTGATCGAGACAAGATAGAATATAACATCACTACTACAGTAAAGATAAAGCCTTATAACCATGAGGCTAATGATTTTGAAGACATTTTACAGTGAGCTCAATCCTTCAAACAATCATTCGAATGGTCAAGAAAAAATTTAAATCCTGATGATTTTGAAAGCTTTCAAGAGTTATGAAACAAAAGGTTCGAGATAATCGCACTACATTTGTTAAAAATTGAGGACAAGCCTATGCCTAGTGTGACTGTCAAGAGCGAGGGACCTGATTCTAACATGGAGTCTCAAGTAGATAAAAGGAAAGCATTGCATTTAGGGAAGGTCCAAGACACCAAGAATACAAGAGAATATAGCAGGAAGTGAGCCAAAAAGTAGAGTATGAGAACCTCTCCTAAAGATATTACTTCAGAGATCAGAAGTAGCAGTTTGGAGTAGGAGTGGGATCAATTCAATAAGAAACTGAAAAACAGTCCCAATACAACGAATACCCAGGAAAATATGTAGTATCAAACTCCTCTGCATGTTCACAAAAACATAGAGTCTAAACTAATGGATGACCAAGCGACAATGTATCAGTAGACCAAAATCATCCCCGCTCTGCCCACATCAAAGATTGTCTTGAAAGTGTCTGAAATCCCTCCTCTTGATGTGTTCTACAGCTCGCTGCACAAGGTTGTAGTAAGGACACGGAGGAAAAGGAGAAGGATAGAAACGCCTGAACTCCTACCTAGGAATGAGTCAATGGACATATTTTGGAAGGACATTCCTTCCAACTTGGCTGAAAACTTTACTAGATTGTCACAATTTACAGGAGCACATGCAACTACCAGAATGGAAAAAGCTACTGATATACATGTTCTATTGAAGGAAAACGAAGAGAGGATTGCACATCTTTAGTAGTAGCTGGAAAAGGAAAAGGCAAGTGTGAACAGGTAGACTACGAAGCAGCTGGCCCAATTACAACAAAGCATGGAGGCGTTGAAGATAAGACACGAACCAGACATATCGGCCAAAGACACGCAACTCCACGACTTGCAGTAAGCTATGGAAATATATAAGGATGTTCCTATTGTCGATGAATTCATCAAAGAGGCACTGGAGCTAAATTCTCTCTTATTAAAATAGCAAGAACAATTTCGCCAAAAGTTGTCACATATCACTCCTTATCTAATCACTAGTGACTAATAGATAATGCAATTGACCAGAGAACTTAATTTAATAATATAAACACAAGAATCTCATAGTTCATCGAATGGCAAGAAAAAAAATAGGGAAGGAAAGCTAATCTTCCTGAGATCGAGGAGACACACAAGGACATTCTTTTCATAGGTTGGGATGCAATGGTCAGACAAGCCAAACTAGTAGTGGAAAGAGTTTCCGGGGTGTCAAAGGACATAGTAAAGGTGGTAAACCACACTTTTTTTGCCACCAACCTGGTGAAAGAAGGTAATTCGAAAGAACTACCCAATCTAAATAACTTGCATAACAAATGGAAGGGAAGGGCGAAAACTCAAAGGGAATCAATTGCAAAGTTAGCAAAGACTAATTGGCAATCATATTGGCAATACTTTGTCAAACCACATAGCCAAATCATTATTGTTAACTACTCAATCCATTCAGTAGATCGGATGATGCCACCTCTCATAAATGAAATTTTTGTAGGACATATCAGGACATAGTTTAGGGCATCTCCTCAAGTCAAACTGATGATGGATATGTGTGATTTGAAAGACAGGCTGGTAGATAGCAAACCATCCTCATAGCCTCTACTCATCAAATCACATTTTACTTTTAGAATCAGTTAACTAGTTAGGAGGAAGGTTGTTTGAAACCTCCTCAAATTTTTGTATAATCTATTTTTAAACATTAGTTAGAATAGTATTTATACCTTTCTCATCCATTTAGAGAAGGGTCCAGAATTTTATGTTATGAAACTAGCTCACAAAAAGATAGAAAAGATAGATCAATGCTTTAGAATTCAGCCTCTTTGAGGGGGTAAGCTCCGTTACATTACACAAATGAATGATTCTTTGATGATTCGAATGAGAAAAACTCCTTTCTATATATAGGAGTCTAAGGAGTCACAATATAACCCAGCCGACCTAACAATAATAATATAAAGGCACAAAAATAACAACAGAGGGATTCTATGGGGCACAGTGATAATAATATGGGGACAATACGGGCACAAAAATATTAATAAGGGATACAACTACAATAGTAATGGGGTAATCACTAGTATTATAGGGACCTAACATGCCCCTCTCCTTCAAAAAAGTGTTGTCCTCAATTCTTGAGTAGTTCTAGATGCTTTTGTATAAAATTCTCATCATTCCATGTGGAATTTTCATTGGATAATTTCTTCCACTTGATGAGATGCTTCGAAATTGATCGATTTCGTAGCTGTCGAGTTCTCGTTTCTATGACTACTTTCGGTTCCAATTTAATTTTTCCTTCCTCATAAAGTTCTAGCAATATTGTTTGAATTTGGATCTTGTCACCTCTAACCTTCTTTAAACATGAAACATGGAAAACTAGGTGCAGTCGAGGAGCTGCAGGAATCTCTAATTTGTATGCCATAGTACCAATCTTTTGCAACACCTTGTATGGACCATAACACTTTGGTGATAATTTATTATCCTTCTTAGCTTTCTTGAGGGAAATTTTTTTATATGGTTGTAGCCGTAAGACTACCCAATGAGTTATGCCAAAACTTCTTTTGCTATAATGTTGATCTGCTTGTTGTTTCATTCTATTCTGTGCCAACACAAGGTTATCCTTTAAGAGTTGGAGGACTTGTTGTTGATGCTCGATGTGATGTTCCACTACTTGAACGTTAGAATTTTCTCTTAAATATGATGTGATGGATGGTGGTTGATATCCATAAAGTGCCATAAATGGGGTCATTTTTGTTGCTATATGGAAGGAAGTGTTACACCACCATTCAGCCAGAGGCAACCATTTGACCCATTGTGTCTGTTTATCGGATACAAAGAAACGAAGATATCCTTCCAAACATTTTTCTACTATCTCAGTTTGCCCATCATATTGAGGATGATAAGATGAACTATGAGCTAACCAAGTACCAAGACAAGAAAATAATTTTGTCCAAAAATTTCCAGTGAAAATGGGATCTCTGTCACTTAAAATAATCTTTGGGTTTCCATATAGCTTTTGAATTGTTTCCATAAATGCAGTAGAAACCGTATTGGAGTTAAATGGATGTGATAATGCACAAAAGTGTGAATACTTTGTAAGTCTATCAGCTACCACCATGACGACACTATTTCCCTCAGACTTGGATAAACGTATGATAAAATCCATTGAAACCTCCTCCCGATGTTGCTTGGAATGGATGAAGGTTGTAATAGACCCGAGGTCTTAATTGTTTCAATTTTATTTTGTTGACAAACCAAAAATTCCGCGACAAACTTTTGAATATTTGATTTAAGGCCATCCAAAAAAAATTCCGTCCTAACCCTATTGTAAGTTTTTAAAATTCCTGAGTGCCCTCCTAAGGGAGAAGTGTGCAATTCCATAAGAATCTTTTGTTTGAGTTGGGAATTCTTACAGAGATATAAGCGATATTTGTTCCATAACAAATCATTTTACCAGCTAAATGTATCATATGTACTCGAATCATGTTGTAACTTTCGAATAAGTGCCCACACTTCTTCATCATTCTTCCATTCCTCCCTTTCTTTGCGTATCCAATCTGTTGGATAATAGAAATGGCGCACAACAACGCTTCCACATCCTCATCCTTTCTTGGGAGTCCATCTGCCACCACATTTTTCTCCCCTTTTTTGTAGATGATTTCAAAGTTATAACCCAACATCTTTGTGACCCACTTTTGTTGCTCTTCATAGGATAATATTTGTTCTAAAAAGTATTTAAGGCTATCATGATCCATTTTTACCTTGAAGTGTCTTCCCATTAGGTAGGGTGACCATTTCTTAAGTGCATGTAGTATTGCCAACATTTCCTTCTCACAAATAGTTTTTTTGTAAAAACTTTCCCTTGATTGGATGAATTTCAAAAGAAATGGGTCTTTCATCTTGCATTAAAACAGCACTAATTCCATTTCCTGAAGCGTCACATTCCACAATAAAGGTTTTTGTGAAGTTCGGTGTAGCTAAGACCAGTCCTTGGCACATTGCCTCTTTAAGATGTTTGAATGCCTTTGTTGCTTCTGGAGTCCATGAAAATGCATCTCTCTTTAATAATGTTCTTAGAGGTGTTGCTTTTCTCCCATAATTCTTAGTAAACTTGTGATAATACCCTGTCAACCTGATAAATCCTTTAATATGCTTTATGGATGTGGGGATTTTCCATTCTTTAATGGCTTAAATTTTGCTAGGGTCTACGTTAACTCCTTCATGAGATACAATATGACCCAGATATTCCACCTCTTGTACTCCAAACAAACATTTGGATCTTTTTGCATATAATTGTTTCTCCTGCAATAGTTGTAGCACCGTGTCGAAATGTTCAACATGAACCTTCCAAGACTTGTTGTAGATTAGTATATCATCAAAAAATACTAACACAAATTTTCTAAGGGTTTGAAAATAGAATTCATCAAACCTTGAAATGTAGAAGGTGCATTGGTAAGGCGAAAAGGCATGACCAAAAATTCATAATGACCCTCATGAGTTCTAAATGTTGTTTTTGGAATGTCTTCAGTCTTCATTGTTATTTGATGATATCCTGAACAAATATCCAACTTGGTGAAGTAAATTGATCCATGCAATTCATCCAATAATTCATCAATGACAGGAATGGGAAACTTATCTTTAATATTGAGCTTGTTGAGCTCCCTATAATCCAAACACATGCACCATGATCCATCCTCCTTGTGCACCAATACTACTGAAGTAGAGAAAGAACTTTGACTAGGTAGAATTATACCAGCCTGTAGCATTTCTGTAATCATACATTCAATTTCACTCTTTTGCGCATATGGATATCTGTACGGCGTGATGTTTGGAGGAACACTTCCTGGAATCAGATAAATAGCATGATCATGATCATGAATAGGTGGGAGACCTTTGGGAGTCTCAAATACCTTGGAATGATTGTCCAATAATTTTTGGATATCATGAGAAATAGATGATTTCAATGTGGAAACATCTAGCGAACATAATTGTGCAATTACACCTCTTTGTTCATTTTTTAGAAGGTTTGTCATATTGTTAGAGTTGATTATCTTTCTCAGTTTCCCTACAATGACCTTCATTCAACTTCCTTTCCTTCTGTAGAAAATTTCATGAAAAGTTCTTGAAAATTAAAAGCTATTGTACCCAAGGATTGTAGCCATTGGACTCCAAGTACAACATCAGCACTTCCCATTGGAATGGAAAGCATTGGGCTAGTCAATACATATTTTCCCATGGATAGCTTGATATTATGGCACTTTCCAAAGAAATTTATCATTCCTCCATTTGCAACCATCACTTGACACTCTAGTGCTAGATATAGGAAGCAATTCAATTCTTTTGCTATCTTACAATGAATAAAATTGTGGGTACTTCCTGAATCAATCAACACTATTACCTTTTTCTTCTTGATTTGTCCTTCTATCTTGATGGTTTGAAGAATGGTAATTCCAGCCAATGCATTACAGGATATGGTCAGATTCATTTCTTCCTTAGCTAGGCTTTATCCCTAGAGTATATCCTCCTCTTTTGACCTTTCTTGCTCGTTTTCTTCTTCCTCTTCACAATCTATGTAGAATAATTTCTTCTTAGCACACTTATGACATTTAGTGTATTTGCTATCACAACTGTAACAAAGCCCTTTTGCTCTTTTTTCTTCCAGTTTTTGTGGTGTCAACCTTATAGGTTGTGGAAGACTAGGGGCAACAACACTTCCATCTTTATAGTTGTGAGTGGTATGCTTCCTAGTTGCCATAATTTTTCTTTCCATTTTGCTTGCTAACCTGAATGCCTTCTCTAATGAATGAGGTTCCCAAAGGCGAACATCATGTTGGATATTATCCTTTAAAGTCCCTATGAACACATTAATCCTATGCTTCTCTGGAATATTTTTTACCCTTATGTTCAATTTTTTGAACTCGTCAATGTGCTCCATTATTGAACCCTTTTGTTTGAGACTTATGAATTGGCTAAAAAAAGTGTTGCTTTTTGTATCCTCATAATGTGATGTCAATTCTTCCGTAAAAATAAGTGATAATTTGTTTACGAGAGCAAAGTCGTTGATACCATACAAATTTATTTGGTTCCAAATAGAAAGTTGCAATACGTACTTTTTGTGTGTTTTGCACATTATTGAGATCAAAAAATTGCTTCATCTGTAATATCCATGTTGTAGGATCCTTGCCATCAAACTTTCTCATATAGATTTTTGGAATATGGTGGGTCTTCGATCCAACATTAGAGTATATGAAATCATATTAACATTTCTTTTGTTCTCATCATGAGTTTCCTTTACTATCCTTTCACCATTAGTAAGCATTTCTTGTAGAAACTTTGTCAAATCTGTCTTCAAATCTATCTTCAAGTCATCCATCTTAGCTTCGACGTCATTCATCTTAGCTTCTACGCCTTTCTTTAAACAATCCATCTTAGCTTCTGTTATTTTTTGTGCAAGTGGCACTTGTTGCATTTGGTCTCATAATTTTGATATATCATGTTGCATTTCTTCCTCTTCTTCATGAGTCATGCTAGAGCTTTCAGGTTGCTTACTAGTTGTTTTCATTTTCTTTCCTCAGGGCATCAATTATCAATAATAATGCTTTACTATGCCCTTTGAATTCCTTCAAAATAATTTTTCAAACTATGCTTATGCAAACTTTTTTCACTTTGTAGGAGTTTGATATTGAATCTGATGTATCTCTATAATTTTGAATCCTCCAATTCTAAAATTATGACCTGCACTAGCCCTCTGTGTCCTCTTTCCATTGCCACTAGTCTAATCCAAATTGGATTATCCAAGGAAGAGTTATGCCAAATCTCCCACAGTGGCCGAATTATAGACTAGCTCAGTAGAGAGAAATTGTACAACATGCCACATGTCACTGTTTCGACCTTTAGCTCTGAAAAATATATACAAGAAACTACAATTCATCCTCTCTCTATACCTTCTTATGAAATTTCAATCTGATGCTCAGAGAGAAAGTTATGACGATATTCCCAAGGTCACCTATTTGGAATGTAATTCAGGAGTCTTCAAAAAGACCAACTTCCTCAAATCATATCTCTACAAATATGGTGCGAAATGTTCTAAAATTCATACCCGAGGTTTAGTGTGATTTTGTCTCAAATGGGTTTTTTCTTTCTCTTTTGAAACGTTGTAGAAAAAAATTATAGCGAAAATTCCATGATGACCTCTTTGGAGTAGTGAAACCCTAGAATCCAGAGCTCTAATACCAAATGTTATGAAACCATCTCACAAAAAGATAGAAAAGATAGATCAATGCCTTAGAATTCAGCCTCTTCGAGGGGGAAATCTTGTTTACATTACACAAATGGACGATTCTTTGATGATTCAAATGAAAAAACCTCCTTTCTATATATAGGACTCTAAGGAGTCATAATATAACCTAGCCGACCTAAAAATAATAATATAAAGGCACAAAAATAACAATAGAGGGATTCTATGGGGCACAGTAATAACAATATGGGGACAATAGGGGCACAACAATATTAATAAGAGATACAACTACAATAGTAATGGGTTAATCACTAGTATTATAGGGACCTAACATTTTATCAATAACATTTGCAAAGAATGTACTATTGTAAGTTTGTGAATGCTTTGGTGAAATTGTGGAACATGATCGTTTCTTTTAAATATCAGACTACCTTCCTTTGTTGATGCACTTTTGTATACTTGGAAAATAATTTTATCTAAAGAAAAATGTTGATCTATGTGATTAGTCAAATGAGCAGAACTTCACATATATGGTACTTTTATCTTGTATTGTTAGTCCTATTTCAGTTTAATTAGTGGCAACACTTTATTTTCATGAATTGTATATGAAATATGTTTTTTGTTAAGCATTAGTTGCACCATTGTATGATGCATAGATGATATTGTTTATTTCATATACATATATCATCCCATATGCAATATAGTTTATACATTTTCTTAACTAACTATTTAGTCAAGGAAATTATCTTTACAGTTATTATCTCTATTTTATGCATGATTGATCATTATTATCACATGTCGAGAAGATATCTTTGTAGATCACATATTACACAGAAATAGCCATGTTTATATTAGATTAAGATAGCTAGAGATTTGCATGATAGAATAGGTCATTTAAATTATCATTATTCTATTTCAATCACTCATAAACTGCCCACTCTAATTTTAAAAACCATATTGGGAAACTGGTCCCATCATCCCGAGTCGGAGCCGCCACTTTAAACAAAAAAGGAGGTGTCTTAAGGTTCAGACTGGGTGGTTATCACCTAGGTTGAAGCAACACAAATCTAAGGCTTCAACATATCCCTTTCTTAATATTTGGCTAAAACAATGGTGATTTCATTGCAAAGAATTTATCCCATAAAGTACATCCATAAAACACCATAAATTTATAGTATTTTTTGCCAACAATAGTTTTAATCTACAAATATAGCCCATAAAATACACAATATTGATACATTCTTGAAATTTTTACAACACAATAAATAACAGAAAATGTGTAACACAACGAAAACACAACTAATCTCAAATTTATTATTATAACCTTAAATAGGAGTACACAGAGATATGAAATTGCTGGAAATAGTTGAGAATATCAAACAAGTACTGCAAGTTAGATCAAGCCTCAAAATATGTTTGTTTAAACAATAGAGCTAGCCTCTGAAAATGAAGTTGCAACCAATAAGCACCCGTGTGAATTTTGAATGAATTCACCAAGGGGAGAGAAGTGTTCTTGCCCAATCTCACTGAAATCACCTGAGGGTTTCCATATTCGTGCTACTGTTGAATCTGGGAAATCCTGGTTCTCCAAACCTCTCCACACGAATAAAAATAATCAAATGTGTCCCAAATTATCTCCTCCCACTCTGCTTGAACACTCCTAAGATAGATCTCCAAGTTTCTAGAATATATATCTCCAAGTCATTAGGAAAAGAAAAATGAGGACATGACATGTAGAAACCAACTTGGTCCTTACAGAAAGTGGTGCAGCCAAACAAGATTAGAAACATGGCATAGGAGGATATTGTCGGATTTTTCTCTAGTAAATGCATGTTGACTCAGTGGTTGAGTAGGTGGACATAGGGAAAACTATAACACTACTTGGATATATCTGGTAATGTTTGATTCATGCACTACTTGTTATTTGAGGAAATTAACAAGTAATTTGGATTCCTCTTTGAATCATAAGATTGGCATGTCTTGAATATTGTTGAGCTCAAATCTACTTATAGTCTTGGAGAACAACATAGCCGTAAGCTTCAACGATAAATAATTTAGTCGTTGAACTATGAAGTGTTACACAATATTTTGTCACACCTCCTACGCTCCATGTGACAAACCTCGAAGTGCCTGAAACATGACCATTATGTAGTGTATTCATTCATATATACAGCTCATATCATTTCTAAGACATTGTTTGGAAAATTCCTTGATCTTTCCCTTAAATAAATATATCTAAAACCCTAATTTGAGAATCACCATGCTTATGAGAGTAAAAACAACGATGATCGCCTGTTGCACTGCACTTGACCCACAACGGAATCACTTTGTTCACTTGTATACCTGTGATGATTCCGAAAATGAAATTTTCCCAAAGAGGATGAGAAGCTTCATGATCTAGAAGCTTGCAAAGCGAAAAGTTGGAGGTTATTCGGCATACATGAGGTTGAATTCTCCCAACTTGGCCTTTTGGTTTCATCCTTATGAGCTACCTCATTTAGATAAGGGCCTACTCCTATCTTTGGAGGGATCCTAACTCCAATTCCTAGCCTATATATTCATCCTCTCCCATTCTCAAATGGTTGGTCTATGTCTCTTTGCACCCTTATGCTAAGATTTTGCCTATATGATACTCATTTGGCTTAGAGAATGAGTGTTCGGAGATCTTAGATTAGACTTGGCTCATTCAAGGAGAGCCTATCAACATCAAGGCTTGGTTGTATGCTTCCCCTTATTTTTTATTAATATACAATTGTTGGCATTTTCCCTTAATGTATATGCTCATGTATCATTTAGCATAACATTCTATAACTAGTTAAGTAGGTTTCTTTTGAATATGTTATTTGTATTTGCATTCCTTGTTGTACCTTCATCTCTTATAAGGTGCATAAACGCTAAGGGCAACAGGAATGAGACTCTTCTGCATGTGATTGAAGGTCTTCAACAAATAAGATCAAAATAACATTAGAATAAGGTAGGGCATATTCTTTGTTTCTCTTTTCAATTATAACTTAGGAAAGTGTCTCATAGATTGTCACTTTGGTTTCTGAACCCACTCATTGGGCTAGAGCGATCATCTCTATCCGTAGAGAGGATTTACCTAGACAAGAAAATGGTGACTCCACTATGGATCCTATGATCCTTTCCATTCAATCATTCACTTTGTTTTTGTGATCAGTTTGACCAACCGTCCATTCCCATACTTGTTTGCATGTCTTTAACTATTTTCACTTTCTGGTAATTGCTTGAAGGTTCTTAATTTGTGTTGCTCTTGAAGATTTTTTGTTTTTTCTTTATCTTTCTTGGCCATCGTGGTTTTTTCCCTGACATTCATGATGACATTGCAGATATTCTGATTACAATAGTGGTGATCATTGCTTCTTTTTTAACAAGTGTGATGATATTAGAGGTTAAAGAAAATTAGGCTTTGTCTTCTTCTTTTAAGTATTTTTCCTCATGTTAGTGGCTTACTAGTGTAATTTTAGTGTCCTTATCTTACTTGACAGGTCCGTTTGATTACAATTTCCTATTGATTTGGTTTAAGTGTGTTTGGGGCTTGATTTTCCTTCTAGGGTTTCTAGGAATTCTAATCCATCCTTCATTCACTCATTGTTCTTCTCATCAAAGATCAATTGCCCTTGTTCAAAGAGTCTTTTGTGTTTGGACGTATTTTGCAAATCACCTTTGGTTCTTGGGTATTAAGTTGTTTTCATTAGTATCTAATTGAGTAGATGCTTTGAAAGTGACTTTAGTTCCATTTGGCAAGAAATAGATTACAAAATATTTTTTTTGGATTGAACTGAAAGGAAGTATTTGCTTTGAATTTTGTGTTTCAAAAAGTGAAAGCGAAATTTTTTATCTTTTAATTAGTTTTCAAAGCATTTGTTGCATTCCAAATCATTAATGTGAAAGAGATTTTCATGATTATTGAGTTGTTAGCATTCTCTTTTGCTCTTTTGCACTAGATTACATTGATTGCATTAAAGTGAAAAGGAAATCATCTTTATATCTTAAGCTAGATTGCTTTAAGATTTTATCTTGGCATTGAATTTTCTTATGAAATGAAAGATTAGATTTCATGTATTGAATTTAGCATTGGAAAATTTTCATTGATGCATTTTTTCTTGTTTGATGCATGATTTGGGTATTTCTCTTCCCTAAATAGGTAGCCTTCATCAAATGAAATAATTGCAATTTCATCATTTAGCTGCATTTTAAGAACATGTGACATCGTTAAGGCCTTGAAATCGAAACATAATTTCGAGATTAACTTTGGAATCTATCAATTAATATAACGAGCATTTGAAACATTAACACTCATACTTAGTGGTTTGATCTAGAGATGTGTTCTGATGTCTACAAACCTCAGCAGTTGTCATTCGCTCTTGCATTAGATAGTAGTAGCACAAACTTGTATTCCCTGTACTGTAGAGTGTAGAAAGGGATACCCTCATAGCTTGCAAACCTTTATCCATAGGAAGTTGAGTCTGCCACCTTGTAAACATGATACACCAAACACAACAATTCGGGAGATTTCTTGAACGTACGTCAAGTCCTTGGAAAATTTATTTTCTAAGGTGTATATTGTAGTTCACGATTACTTGGTACTCCTTTTTTCCTAGAGTTAACTGAGTGGTCATTTCGATCTCTTCTGACTCCTTAAATTTGAAAATATCATCGAGCACTTGTCCTTTCAAGCTCGTTAAACCTACAAAAGCGACTAGAATTACCTTTTTGATAATTTTCTCGACTCTTAATACATTAAAAGGTAATTTTCTTTTTTCAAATTCTAAAAATGTTTGCCAACGATAATATGTCAAACCGATGTAGTTGCTTCTTGGACCAATATTGATTAATTCCTTGTTAGTTTCAAGATTGTTAATAATCCCTTACCAAATTAACTTTTCTTCTCTACTCTTGAGAGAAATTCATCATGGCTGAACCATTGAGTTCATCTCATTACTCCCCTTCATTGTCTAATACCAAAGAGTTCTCCCAAAGAGTTCATTTGGAGCTTCCTCAATCACTTGAAGATCAAGGTTTTAAACTTGGGATTATTCCAGCAATCAAACCCCTATCTTCTCGTCCACCTCCATTGGATTCCTAGTCACCTCAAGAATCTAATCCTGATACCTCTGAGAATCCTATACAGATCCCTATGATTTTGCAGGCCCTTGAGAATCCACAGAGGTTTTTCATTCATCCACCAAATCCATTATTTGATTATGTTGTGATATGTCCTCAGTGTCCTTGCAGTCCTTATGATCAGCCTGTTATTCCTTTGGAGTTATCTCCTCACACATATTGGATTCCTCGTCACTAATTGTTTCTACCCATGGATTCACAAGGTGAGATCCCAACCTCTTCTCCAAATCATTCAGAATTTTTTTCTACTAATAGTCCTCTTGTCGATGATGAACAAGGCTTTGAATTTCCTCCATAAGGTTTTCCTTTTACAAGAAGAGCCTCCTCTCACACACTTCCTGAAACCAATGGGGCCATCTTTCCACCTGATTATACAACCCTAGCTGAGTTAGTTTTAGGAACTACTAGTGCTTCGTCTTTGTATCAAAATACCATTTTGTCTTCAAATTCCATGCCTACTTCTGGTATTTTTATTCCAAACACGACCTCTCAAAACTCCTAGACAAATTGTTCTCACATGAGTTGTAGCTCAACCTACAATTCCATCGAAACATGTACCACCATTTCAACTAACCCTTCTGGTACAACCAAATGTTTCAAGTCAGGTTTTAGTTAGTTCTTCCACCCCTCCGTCAAGTGGAGAAAGTGTGCAACCACTCGGGGGGGGAAACTGAATATTCCTCTTGTGTTAGGTGAAACCAATGTGAGTGGATTACAAACTCACATGGTTGGATTTAATAACCTTATTTCGGTGGTATTCCTAACCCTGTTGGTCCATACGGTTTGGGTAATATCCAGCATCAACATCCTTATACGGCTCAGATTCCACTCCAACAAGTTTATGTCCCATATGGTTCAGAAGCCTTAATAAATCCATCTTACACTCCACAAGAAGGAGCTTATGGCCAGCCCAATCAATCTGCTATTCCTAGTAGATATGGTCATGTTCAATTCGGAAATTACCAATACCATCAAGGTATATCCGAAGGAACTATCCAACAACCCTTACAACAATAAGGGAATCCCTTGCAAAAGCAAGGGAAACCCTCACAGCAATGAGTGCAACCCTTGCAACAACAAGGGAAGCCACTACAACAGCAAGGGAAGCCACTATTATAGGCATAGAAACCTTTGCAAAACTAGGGGAAACCTTTGCAGCCTTTGTGTCGAGTTCCAAAACTGCCTTTCCCTTAAGCAACTTTCTCATCCTTGTTTATTTGCTTTTCCATGAAAAATGCATCCTTATCATCAAAGAAACAATTACACATTGGCTCAAGTAGTATATTTCAGTGATTTACATGTTATACTATTATGTATGCTATTTGAATAGGTTTTTGTCTTTCAACTACGAAACACAGCCACATTTCTCAGCGAATCAACTATTCCACAGCCATTTCCACGATTTTGTAGGTTCCAGGTGTCAAGAGAGGAAAAGGAGTACGTGGGTAGCTTGGCAAACATCATAACATGGATCGTATCCTATTCATCTGGCCTAGATTGATGAGGAGGACTCTGGTCAAAGGGATCTTAACGATGGAAACCTATGGCAAACAAGACTCTATTTTGCACATGTTTCTTAGTGATGGGATCGAAGGCAGACTCCTGAGGCCACGAACTTCATGTTCCACCTGCGCAAATGAAATGTAACAAGCCACTACCATAGATTTATGTTTCCAAGCAACCAGGGACAAGAATTCTTCATACTTACCTGTCTACATGTTTTGTTGTAACCGATTTCTCTCTTTAAAACAGTTGTATATTTCTCTATAAATACCAGTGTGTAGAACGCAGAACAAGTTCAATTTGTTGCTAATGTAATAGTTCAAATTTGCACTTTGTAGTTTGAAGAACTTAGTTCTCTGTTTTAATATAAAGACTCTATCTTCAAATGGATACTTGAAGTGTTGTTGGTGTATTGATTGAGTGCTTATAATTCGAGACCTTTGGAGAGGGCCCCTGCGTGGTTAAGGGTACATTTTATTTCTACTTTGTCTTTCATAGTTCAATTGTAAATTCACTGTGTTTTTCCATAATGTTTATAATCATTTTCTAACTCTGTTTATAACACAGTTCATGTCAACTTTTCACTAACTCAGAGTAGTTTTATTTTAGTGCAGAATATTTCTTTGGTTTCCACTGCTTTCTAGTTTCTTTCCGGTAGCTTTAGGTGGATGTCAGTAGCATAAATTGATTCATATCATTTTTTGTTCATTAGTTTTTTAGATTTTGAATTAAGATGTTCAATGCCATTTTCTTATTAGTTTAGTAACTCATGTTACAAATGAATATTTGCAAAAGCCTTTTCAATTGATGGTTAATCTTAAAACTAAGTGGTGAAATGATTCATTTATGAATGTGTCTTTTTCTGCATTTTTATGTTTATTTTTCTTGGAATAATGAAGAATGAAATCTCTTGAAATTCTATCACAAGGAGTTAGTTCTCGCTAAATTGTGTAGTAGAGTGACAAAATACTTCATTTAGCCTTGCTTTCATAATAGAATAGTTACAACTTCATTTTCAATTATAGTTTTTCACTTAGTTTCGCTGCAATTCCATATTTAGTTGTTCATTAAGTTTTGATTATGCAATAGATTAGACAATAGTGGTCATGTTATTTTGAGTATTTCATTTTTGGTTTTTCATAGATAGCTACAATCTGATTTTCTCATTTAAGCTTTGGTTTTTTAATTGAGTAGATAATAGTTTTAAGTCCTTTCAGTTCATGTTTTGGAAACAATCATAATAGCAAGAAGAGAAGCTTTGTTTTCATTTTCTTGTTTAAAACTTTACTTCCAAAACTGGCTTAAAACACTTTTAGTTGTCATTTCATTTCTCTAGATTCTTAGGAGCAATAGATTAAGATTTTGTAGATTACATTGCAGAACATTAGGAATAAAAAGAGGAAAACCCCAAAACAAACATAAACTCAAAAATACAGAGGTAAGAAGGGTCATCTAGCACATATAGTGCACTACATTTCATCAGTTTACGATACCCGGATTGATAATTTATGTAGCAATTTAAGACACTAAATTGACTAAACATTTTTTCGTTGTTGCCGCTGAAGTGTAATTAGGTAACCTTATCTCTTACAATCATAAAAAAAAAAGACAAAACAAAAGCAATGACATGCATAGAGAAAGAGATTCTAGGGGTAGATTTATAGCTAGGGGTAGAAGTTTGATTTCCAGAACTCCACCTACTCCAACAAGAATTAGAAAAGGCACACCTCCATCCTAGACTCATACTCCTAACAATAGGATTCCTAGAATTTAAGGGGTGGAAACTCAGTTAGAAGATTCTCCCACTTCATCTACTAAAATAGACCTAGGAGAGAAGACCTCTTCCACCTCTACAGGGGAGCCTATTGTAGTTGAAGAACTAGGAATACCCAGTGAGGAAGAAAAATTAGGAACTCCCTCTCATAGTATTTTAATAGAATAACAAAAGGAAGAGGAAATAACCTTGCAGGTTGAGTCCTATACTGATTTTGAAGAAACTATAACGGCAGAAGAAGAACAAGATGGAGAATTCTCACTATTTGGAGGAGGGGGTAAAGGGAGAGGTAGAGGAAACAATGGAGGAGGTAGAGGTAATAATGGAGGAGGCAAACGAAATAGAGAAGGAGATAACTCATTTGGATTCCCTATAGTAGATGATGAAACACATACAACAATGAAAAATAGTTCACCATCTCTCCTCCCAAACGTTTATGGGTTTAGAAGTAAGGACCCTGAAACATTTTTGTTTGAGTTTGAAGTCTTCTACAGAACCTATGACTATCTAGAAGACTCTCAGAAACTCAAAATGTTTCCCTTAACACTAAAAGGGGCCACTTTGAAATTGTTTATGGGGTTAGTCACTCAATCCATTAGAACATGGAATGACATGAAACAGACATTTTTGGATAGATACTTGGATTATTGTATGTCTACCAATCATAAGGATGAAGTGTTCAAAATAATGAAAAAGGAAGATGAAAACTTAGAGGATTTGCTTGAAAGATACAACTACAATTTGAAAAGAGAAAAACACAAAAATAAACATAAACTCAAAAATAGTGAGGTAAGAAGGGTCATCTAGCACATATAGTGCACTACACTAAATCATTTTACGATACCCGGATTGATAATTTATGTAGAAATTTAGGACACTAAATTGACTAAACACTTTGTAGCAGAAAATTCAATTTCTTTAATAGCCTACTCAACCTTTGTACTCACAAGGCCAACCTTTGTAGCATCAAGGTCAACCTTTACAAAAGCAAAGTCAGCCTTTGTAGTAACAAGGTCAACCTTTGTAGCAGCAAGCTTCAAATGTTTATCAATAAGCTCAGACCTTGCAAGCACAAGGCTAATCCCTGCAACAGCACAACCAATCCCTTTAGGTGCATGGTCAACATGTTAAAAACCTTACAATCCATATGCCACGTATAATTCTTATCAATGGCCTAGGGTAGGTCAATATCAAACTTACCCTGGGCAAAATCTACCTTATGGTCAAGGTAACCCTTAGTTGGGGAAACATCAAATCCCGTATGGAAAACATCCTCCACTATGGGGGAAAATCCTTACCAGCAAGGTTGGAACCTGCAGTTTGGGCCTCCTCAACAGCCCTACAGGTCGTCCAATTTGCAATTTCCCTTTTTGGCTACATTGGAATTGCCTGATTTCTTGAGGCTCACAAATGATCCTATTCTTGATTCACCTTCTGGCCTCAAGTTCCAACTAAAATTCCAAGTGATTGGCCTAAATTCGAAGGAAAGTATAAAGAGCACCCGCAAGCCCATGTGATGACATATCACTAATGGTTTCCTTCAAATTCATATATTAACGATTATATCTATCTTCGCCTCTTTCAAAAAACCTTAATATGTTTTGCCATAAAATGGCATGTTGAGTTTCCTCAAGCTACCTATGTTGGCTTTAAATCTTTAGCTGTGGCCTTCCTCACCCACTTCCAGTTGTTGGTTCATTATGGAACTAGAAATCATTTTCTCACATCCCTTAAGAAATATACCACAATGCACATTTCTAATCATATTCATGAATGAAGATGTCAGTGTTGCCTCGTCAAATTCGAGATTGTTGATGATTTGTTGACTAAATGGTTCACAAAATCTTTTTTTTTAACAATATTGCTATTGATATATCTATGGGTGGATGTGTTACTGAAGAACAAGCTATTACCTGTGCTCAGTATCTAGAATTAGTCTATTCACAATATGGCCGGTAGTATGTGATTTTCCTTAATGCTCATAGACCATATTCAGATCTGGTAGCCTCAAAGTCTCCTGATGTGCAACCTGTTGATGGTGTAATTGGTTTAGCATCTCAGACTTCGACCAAGGCTTCCTCGAAAAATCGTCAAATCCTCGTAAAAACTCTGAGGGACATGTTTTTCAGTCTACCACAGGAGATAAGGCCTCAAAAGTTGAGAAAAAGGGTAAAGGTAAATCCAAAACAAATACCTTGAAGAAGGATCCACCCAAATGATCTTCTCATGATGCTTCGAAGCACAAGCTAAAATATCTTTGCCTCATCTGTGAGGAATATCATTACACCAAGGATTGTCCCCGATGTTATGAAGTTAACCACTTCTTGAAAGGGACTCTGACTATTTTGAAAGAACCTTTTCCATATCAACAGACGCAGTTGGTAGACAAGCCAAAATTCTCTTCCTCCTCTGGTTTTCAAGTTTTCATGAGGAAAGCTTCATCAACTTTTCTATTGCTACTCGAACAAAGGACCATCAAAATCTGCAAAATCGGACGATGGAGAAAGAAGTCACTGATATACCTTCTACTTCTACTCCATCTAGTTTTGGTCCACTCTAGATTGAGCTTCCTAACAATGAGTCCATAATATAACCACCTCACAAGGGTGTACCTTGGAAATCATCTTATAATCGCAATGCTAGAGCTACACAACATTATAATATTATTAAGTATTCAGCTCAAGCATCTTCGGCAATCTATAATCTGGAGGTTCTCCAAACCTGTCCAATGCAACGTAAATCATTTTTGTCTCCTATAAGCACTATTGATCCTGAAAGCCACATTCCCCATATTCCTCATCAAATTGATTTTCTGATTCAAGTTCTCATTAAAGTATAGACGATCCATCAGATTGTTATTGATGAAGGTGCTTCCACCTACATCATGTTTGTTTCATGTTTGAAGGCCATTGCCTCTAGTTTTCTTAATCAATCCGTGAACAATTTGGAAGCCTTTGATGAAAAAGGCTCTTGTGCATATGGTATTTTGACAAACTTGTCGATCATGTTGGAAGGAAAGACCGTTGAGCTAGAAGTGGAAGTTGTAGATGCGAATCTCAATTACAACCTTCTTCTCGGGTGAAGTTAGACCAACGCTATGTTTTCTATGGTTTCTTCTTTGTTATGGGTGCTTCATTTTCCTCACGAAGGAAAAATTGTCACCCTTGACTAATTATCTCTTTTCTCTTCTGGTACATCGAACAGAAATGTCCCATATGTGGGAAGTACCACGATTCTCTATGAGATTGTGGGGGCAAGTCTTCTTAAAGACTCTACTTTAATGGCTACTTTTACTATCCCATCTCTAACTGTCATTTTGATCAATATGATCTCGATTTCTACGGATCCTTGGATTATTCCTACTCCACATCAAATTGAATGATTTGGCGATTCTACAATGTTAGGTCTATTAGGGAAAGACTACTAAGAAATTGTCTTGGCTTCAACGACCGCTTCAGAAAGTCATGATGTTTTTAGTATGAACCTAGATGCTTATGTATCATATCCTTGGCTCGGTTGTTGGGATTCTCTAGATCCTTTGAAAGATACATTACCCATTGATGAGAGTATCGTTGAGGTTATTTCTTTAGACGAAATTCCTTGTAATGGTCTCCATCATCGTTCTTCATTTCTTCCCAGCGTGAGTGAGATGCCTTCATGTCTTGAAGCATTTCTTTCCCATTTCCCAATGCATCCACTTCAAACACTTGTTTTGGTGCATGAAGTCCTATCTGAGGGTAATATGGCAAACATTATTGCAAATATAACTCTTGGCATTTCCATTAAACCTCGAACTGTTGATAACATTCATATTGGGGTGTCTTTCTCTCCCTATGAGATCATGGTTTACACTCAACTTTTCAAAGAGTTTTGATATGTCTTCATGTGGTCATATGAGGAAATTCCTAGTATTGATCTAGCAATAGTGGTACATGAAATAACTACTTATCCTGGTGTAAAGCCTGTTTGCCAACGGATTCATCCCGTGCATCCTCAAAAAGCTATTGTTATTAAAGAAGAAGTGGAAAATATTTTAAAAGTTGATTTTATCTATCCCATCCCATTGATAGAGTGGGTGTCTAACATTATCCATGTTGCCAAAAAGTAGAGCGCAGTTCACGTCTGTTTTGATTACCGTGACATTAATCAAGCTTGTCCAAAAGTCAATTATCCCAATCCTTTTATCAATGAGATCATTGGCGAATGTGCTGGGAGTGAGATTTTCTCGTTTATGGATGGTTTTCTTGCCTACAACCAGATGAAAATTTCACCTTCTGATCAACATAAGATGGCCTTTATTTCTCCAGCGGGCAATTTTTCTATAAAAAGCTTCCTTTTGGTTTAAAAAATAATGGCACTACCTTCCAGAGAGCAATGTCTTATGTTTTTCATCATATTCGACAAATTTTTCATCCTTACCTTGACGACTTACCAAACCATTCTACTAAGCGTCATGACCATTCAAACCCCTTAAGATCCATCTCTCTGTGATGTCGGAATTATAACATCCATGTCAATCCACACAAGTGAATTTTTTGCATTAAATCTAGTCAATCCTTGGGTTTTGTGGTGTCCCATGAATGTATCTAAATCGATCCTTTAAAATTTGAGGCTATTTTCAACTTACCCCCGTACCTCATTGTTGCAAACTGCAAAGCCTACAAGGACATGCTAACTTTGTTCATCGAAGGAATGGCTAACAATTTTACTCACTTACTTAAGAAGGGGATCCCTTTCATTTGTATTGAAGTTTCCGAGAAATCAATCGATGCTTTGAAAGACATGCTTATTAGTGCTCCTTTACTACATCCCCCTGATTATTGAGGAGATTATTTCCAATACTTGGCTGCAATTGAAACTACCATTCCTATGGTTTTAGTCTAGGATGGAAATGATGGAAAAGAACATATGGTTTATTATTTAGGCAGAAATCTTCTTGACACTAAATCTCAATATGGCGATGTTGAAAATATTGCGTTACCAACAATCCATGTTGTTCAAAGATTGCATCATTATGTTATAGATCTAATCTAAAAATATAAGATAATACAAATTTACCCAAGAAATAACAAGATCTGAATATATAAATGCTTCACTTTATTAATCAAACCCTTAAGGTAGGGTAACACCATACATTCACTCCTTAAGGAAGGAGAACACTCCACAAGCCATATGCATGTTCATACAATAATCCTTGACATCTCTCAATGGGAAGTCTCTAGCCTCTATAAAGGCCTTATACATACAATACCATGGGTCATTACCATGGTTCCCTCAATACCATCTATCTAATACCATGGGCTTATTACATTATTTATAACTACTTGTGGTCCTTTACATGATATGGTTTAACCACCTTATTTATTACTATGGCCCATCCCATTATTACATTATTCCCTTCGGTACCTCCCTTTCTACCCCATATTATCCCCCCTAGGTATACTACATTCCACCTCCCTCAACATGTTTCATTCCCATAACATGGGAAGAACACAAATAATAAGATCTACTCAAAAGAGTAGTCCACTGGTACCATGCACATGCATCTAGTCCTCCAAGAGAAAGGCGAACCCTCGATCTAGCTGGTGCCTCTCTTGCTTGAGATAGAAGTTGACCCTAGTGGCTCTTCTATGTTGATGTGTAGTAGGTGGATCGTCGCTCCTCTCTATTTATCATGTGGGGGTTGTTGTCCTTGTGTCTACTTCGTTGCCATCTTGATGGTTGCTTTCTTGTGGGGTGATGTGGGTGGTGATATGCTGAAGTTTCAACCAACAGTGTATCTTCTATTAATTCACCATCTAATGGAGCCTGATTGGTATCTGGTACATGTTATGGTGCCTGTTGTTGTTTCTTATCTTCCAACATTACTTTAACCACTCAGTCTTCATCTGATGTATCAGTACCTGTAACCTTTTCTGCTTTAGCCTCCTTGGACACTACCTGTTTTTCTGGTACTTGGTTTGATGTTTGTGTTTGGTTGTCGACCAACAATGGCTCATCATCTGATATGTCAGTGCTTGGAACATCTTCTGCTTCAACCTCCTTGGACTCTACCTATTTATTTATGGAAATATCGTGTAATGTAATTTTCTTCTTTTAATACTAGAGCCTTAGGAATTTCTTTTGCACATTAATATTTATAGTACCCACCGATTCCATCCAAGGGTATCCCAAAAAAACATCATCATTTGCCATATCTGAAGCATAAAAATCAGAATGCAATACATACTTGTCCATTAAAATCTTTAAATCTTTATAAACTTGCACATGCTCATTATTAACCTGTGCGTGCTCCATGTGTTTTGCTAGCAATTGTAATTTTTTTCCAAATTGACATTTATGAGATTTTGCTTGCCACTAGGATTTATAGACACAGTGATATTCTCCTTCTGAATCAATACATGAACCTGAAATAAGGATATACTAGTAGGAAATAACCCCACATGTTTCTCCTTATCTTGTTTTCTGGAATGAGACCATCTGTCTAAAAGTAATTTTTCAAATTCTTCATCACATAGGTTGGAACACTTCTTCTTGTTAAGTAATTCCGACCATGCGGCCGCCTCATCTTCAAAATTAGCCACTACCCAAAATCTCCAATGATGTTCCCATAATGACAATTTTTCTTTTATGTATTCTTCAATAGTAGGACCATTATATTTTCGTGTAAAACATAGAACTTCCATGAAGAGTGTTTGGAAAAAAATTCACTTATTTGGCGAAAACTTGAAATTGTCACAATTAGTCAATGTTGCTCAAAATCCCTATTATGAACTATTTTTAGACATGGAACAACCATTCTGCATCTGCCCATGTGATAGAAATCCTAATCTAGGCACTAGAAATTCATATTTGTGCTCCAACTGACCGGTCGTCACAAAAATTTCTTAAAAGAGAGCTAATTTTAAGTCGACGATATCTCCCTCATCTGGACTCCAATTCAACTGATTTTTTTTAACTTCAGTATTTTTTCACAAACGATCCATATCTATAGTTAGACTCTATGGATTTTGCACAAGAACATACAAATCTTCTCCGCAAACTCACCACCCAAAAAAATGTTTGCAACCCAACTGATTTTTAAATCAACAATGTCTCCCTCCTCTGGACTCTGATTCGGCCGTTTTTTTTCAAATAGGGTATTTTTTCTCCAAAAGCTTAGATCTACAATTAGATTCTATATATTTTGCACCAGAACGTACAGATCTAATCCGCGAACTCGCCACCCCAAAAAATGTTTGCAACACAGCTGATTTTTTAAATCAGTGATATCTCCCTTATTCAGACTCTGATTCGGTTGATTATTTTTTAAAATTGGGCATTTTTTCACCAAAAACCTAGATCTACAATTAGATTCTATAAATTTTGCACCAAAATGTATAGATCTGATCTTCAAACTCGACGCCTCAAAAAATTCTTGCAAAAATAAAAAAATATTCTCCACTTTGCCCAAGAAAGTGCTCTGATACCACATGTTATATATCTGACCTGAAAATATATGATAATAAAAATATACCCAAGAAATAACAGGATCTGAATATAGAAATGCTTCACTTTATTAATCAAACCCTTAAGGTAGGGCAACACCATACATTCACTCCTTAAGGAAGGAGAACACTCCACAAGCCATATGCCTGTTCATACAATAATCTTTGAGATCTCTCAATGGGGAGTCTCTAGCATCTATATAGGCCTGATACGTACAATACCATGGGTCATTACCATGGTTCCCTCAATACCGTCTATCTAATACGATGGACTTATTCAATTTTTGCTAACTACATGTGGTCCCTTACACGATACGGGTTAACTACTTTATTTATTACTATGGCCCATCCCATTATTACATTATTCCTTTGGGTACCTCCCTTTGTACCCCATATTATCCTCCCTAGCTATACTACACATTATATCCTTTTATGGAAAACCATGGTGATTTATGATTGCAACCCCATGACCTATATATTGACTTGTCAATTACTCGGGGGGAAATACTCCAAATAGATTGTTATAATAATGGAGTTTGATTTGGATTTTACTACTGCCAAATAAGAGAAATCACTTATTTTTACTGAGTTGATATGTGCCCTTCCATCTGCAAGAACTTCTACTAATTTTATAGAGTAGATTCCTAATGAAACTTTGTTCTTCATCAGCACTCTTGACCATTGGTATGGAGATATTATCATTTATCTTTAAACCTAGACCTTCTGATGTAAATTGTTTCAATCTGACTGATGTCACATCTAGCATCAGTCCCAACACTATCATATTCTTGGTGATACATTATAACGAGTTGGTGTGGACTTTGTTCTTTGAATATGTCTAACACTTGAAGAGGCTAAATGGGTCTTGAATGATTGCCACTCTACTTCCTGTGGTGGTCATATGTCAGGATACACCACTACTAAAAAAATCCTTTTCGTTGGTTATTCCTGGCCTTCTATCTTTAAACATTGTACTATGGTTCTTCAAAATTTCCATGAATGCTAGATTTTTAACTACAAGTAGCACCCCTGGGTAGCACCCTTACACTGAGTAGGTACCATTGGACCATTCACTAAATGGCACATAGACTTCATGACATGTAACCCCCGCTCAGCTAGGGGGCATGGCTATATTATCATTTTCCTCGACTACTCTACTAAATGGGTTGAGGCAATGCCCACATATAATGCTAATGGTATTAATGGTGCTCAGTTCCTCTTAAGCCATGTCATAGGACATTTTGGTGTTCCTCAAGCCATTGTAACTAACCATGGATCACATTTTCATTAGTACGTGATGGCAGAGCTGACTGCTTAGTTGGGACTTCGTCATGATAGCTCAACTCCTTACTATCCATAAGCTGATGGCCAAGTCAAATAAATTAATAATTTTTTTATTACTATGCTTCAAAACACCATTGGAAAGCACAAAAGGACTGGCATCTGATGTTATTCTCATCTCTCTGGGCTTACACGACTTCCACTAAGACGACCATTATATTTAATCCATTCCATCTAGTTTATGGTTTAAAGGAAACTCTCCCAATTGAATGCGAAATCCCTTCGATCAAATTAGTGGTCGAACTTCTTCCTAATACCTCACCTAAAGAGGAGCAACTACTCTACCTTGAGAGGCCTTGACGAGACCCGTCACATCACTGCTTTGGTAATCAAAGCCCAAAAGAAACATGTCAATGCACATTTTGATCAAACCATTTCTCCTCACACTTTTTCCGAAGGTGACCTAGTCCTCCTTTATGATCAGGCTAATGATAAGTTAGGCGCTGGAAAGTTTGAACCTATGTGGCATGGGCCATATATTGTGGAAAGCATTTTGCAAAAAGGCACCTATGAGCTAGTTGATTATGAAGGAAATGCATTTTCACACCGTTGAAATGGGTTATATTTAAAAAAGTATTATGCGTGAAATTCATGTAATGACTTTTTGAACATTATTCTGTAAATTCATTAGTGTTCGCTTTTTTATTTTTGGTGTGTTTGTTTGCTTTGTTGACATGTGTTTCTCTACTTACCTTGTGTTCCACTCAATTTGCAGATGTCATCAATTCAATATCTTAATTTTTTTGATGATTTTTGTCATAGCAAATGAAATTTGTCTTCTGCAACATGGGTACTCTATGCCCCTAAAGGCGAGTTGATTTATTTACAAGGTATTTCCCTAGGACAAACATTTAACAACATTGTTAAATATAGTGCAGCAATTGAACTATTGTCAGAAGTAGTTTCTCTTGGCATTAGAGATTTAGTTGTCAATTTTGATTCACAAATCGTTGTGTTACAGTTAAACAATCATTATTCAGTAAGAAATCAACAAATATTGTGTATGTATCCACATGTTTTATTAATGAAAAGAAATTTTGATTTTATCACATATCAACATATTGCACACAGTTTGAATACATTAACAAATGCATTAGCAAATTATGTTATTGATAGAAATTGGTGTCATTTTTAAAACTGATCATATTCTTAACACATAAGTAGAAAATAAAACATGCATATATATATATATATATATATACACACACACACACACACACACACACACACACATATACATATACATATATATCAATTCTTTCGAAGCTTTTGCATTAAAATCTCAAAAATAAAGTTCTGAGACATTTGGCTTTCAAAGCCTGCAAAATGTGTAAATTAAGTAGAAAGGCTATCAGCCAGCATGATGCTCATGGTAGCACGAGACTGCTTTGATCACTCGGCCTAACAGCCAACACAATATTGCAAATACTGCCACTGTGTGTCTCTACCAGCACAGGGGCACCTCATCTATAGTAGCATACCCCGTAATCCCCTGAGTAATCACATCTAGGTTGCGCTCCATCTCGTTTAAGGGGTCTGCCCCTTTCTTGTAATCAATGCCCACTATCTAATGAGAAAACCGTTGTGCTATTGGCAACATGGCAAGAATTATTTCCAGTCCCACATCTTCACATTTACCATAAGTCAAGTCTCAATTTACACTTTTACAAAAAAAAATCATAAGAATTGAAAAAAATTCAAAAACCAAGTCTTTACCTACATCAGTGCATTGTTCCCCTAGTGGCATAGGTAGATCTGGATCCCATCTAAAATCAATTCCAGCATATGCATAGTCATCCAGCATGACTAGTTGATGTTGAAGCCAAGTAAAAGACTTTGGAGGGTAGTGCATCTATTGACTAGTCCCTCCTCGGGGCATGATTTGACTCCACCTAACTAGCCTCGAGTCTTGGGGGGTAGGAGATGGTACCTCTCCCCACTGATACAAGAATAAGGGCACCTAATCTAGGAAGAAAGTCACCATTATTGAGCCAAACCAAAGTTGTCTCAGGTTTCCTTGCTTCCCCTTGGTCATTTGTCTTTTCATATTCGCTAGAAGGCCTCTACACCAGTTGAACATGTTGGGGTTCAGGCACTCAACTGCATACTGAAATTTAGATTTTGAACACTCATGAAGGGCCTGCATCCCAAATACATGAGCTACCATGTATAGGATGGTTCATAAAGGAAGGTTGTTGGTGATAGTGGCGATCTTCACCTTCCCCCCCCTCGTCATATCTACACTTGGGCAATTCCTTCTAATCAGAGCATTAGTACTCTCACCAGCGGGGCAGGATCCAAAGAGTTGGACTATTTCTCCTCTTTTGGACAATCCTATGATGAAATAAATGTATCATTCCCCTATTTCCAATTCTTGGCTTTTGATTACGAGGATGTGTCGATCCACATCCCTCAGTCTTATGGTCCTGAAGAGCTTCAACAACCCATAATCTCTCAAGGCATTGATGCATTCTGGATTCTGGGATGCTTAGTGGTCTTGATCCTCATGGCCTCCTTCTTTCCATTCCAAAATCATGATCTCCTACAAAATATTATTTAACACCAATTAAAAACCTTTTTCATGGATTGAAATTGAGAATTTTTTCTTAAAAGGAGTTTTTCCTAAAAATATTATGTACTGGAACCATCACCTCTGTTTTCAATTACAACGCAATGTCATCATGACGTATTTTAGCTCAAGAGTGATTATTGCAGGTCTGATGACCAAACGCACGATGATCATCGACGCTAAAAAATGAAACTCCTCCTTTTAGTACACAAAATTCCATTAAAAATCCATGAAAATGCGATGAAATGCAAGAGTAAGGACAAACATCTTACCTGATGTAGATGATTCGTGAAGTGACACCCTCAATCTCCTGTAATGGTCACTTGAAAATTGAGCAAATTAGGGCACAAATGCACTCTCAAAACTTACTATGGTGAAATGCTAAAAAATAATGTTACTTTTGGTTATTTATAAGTTTTGAAGTAATATTTTGTCAATATTTTAATAATATTTTATTATTATTTCTCTATATCAGTGATGGGTGCATTTCCTTATGTAGTTATAGGTTCTTTCGGTGGACAATGATTATTTTTTACTGATTCTCATGATTTTTTGTTTGATCTCTTTTTCAGAATTGTTAAAAATAAATGAAAAAGGAACCTCCCTGAAGACATCATTAAGTCCCTTCCTAACTCTCAAAAAATAAAAAGATTGTTGAGTATTTGTCATTTCAAACTCATTAAATTAAACAAATTGACGTCGTCTCATTATGTTAGAAAATTATATATTACAGAGCAATGGAACACATAGAATATTGCATAAATATAAACACAGAAAATGCATAAAACCAGAGAGACACAGATATACGTGGTTCACCCAGTTTGGGATACATCCACTCCGAACAACCTATCTTTCCTTTCTATTATCCACAAAAACAAAGAGACACAACCTACAACAGATCCGTTGTAATATCCTCTCTTTTCTCTCACAGTCTCACCTCTCCGTTTCTCACTCAAAGAATACACATCTATTACACAGCCTCAATACAGTGCCCTCATACAAAGAGAGGGGTTGCCTTCTAGGGGAAAAAACCGTAAACTACACATAAGTTCTACCATCATATCATTCGCCTATGAACAACCCAGATTGACTAGAAATTACTATACTTTTACAAGGCAATTCTACATCTGTTTTTAGCTTTGGGGGCGCTGCCCCCGAAACCCCTGCAAGGGGACTGCTAGCCCCTGGACCCTCGCGAGGGGGACAAGTCCCCCCTGCACCCCCCCATGTGGAGGGGTGGACAAACTTCCTGGGGTATACATCCAGCAAAAACAAATACCTCTAAATAATCATGCTCCACACCCAACAATCTCCCACTTGGAGAATGATTGTAGCAACTCCATCACTACTTCATTTGCTGGACAATGACTCCTCTTTGGACCTGGCTGTTTCTCATATTCATCGTCATCCTTCAAGACCAATTGAAACTGAGCATATTCTTAGTTTCTCCCTGGTTACAACTTTTGTTAGCATATCTGCAGGATTCTGGCTAGTGTGTACCTTTTGCACCTTCAACTCTCCATCTTCCAACACTGATCGTATGAAATGGTACTTGAGCTATATGTGTTTAGTCTTGGAATGAAATGTTGATTTCTTTGCAAGATGAATGGCACTTTGGCTATCACTGTATAATGTGCCCATATCATTCTTCTTACCCAATTCACCCATAAACCTTTGTAACCAAATCATTTCTTTACTAGCCTCTGTAGTAGCAACATACTCTGCTTCTGTTGTTGAAAGTGCAACAACACTTTGGAATTTTGAAACCCAACTGAAAACTGTTCCACCTACAGTAAATACATATCCTATCATGCTCCTCCTATTATCTCTGTCACCTGCCATATCTACATTAACATATCCCTGTAGAGAAATTTTTGAACCACCAAAACATAATGTTTGATTTGTGGTACCTTTCAAATATTTGAGAATCCAATTCACTGCCATCCAGCGTTCCTTTCCAGGATTGCTCATGTATCTGCTTACAACTCCCACTGTATGTGCAATATCAAGCCTTGTGCAGACCATTTCATACATTAAGCTTCCAACTGTTGATGCATGTGGAACTTTAGACATATAATCCATGTCTTCTTGGGTCTTTGGGCACAATTCCTTACTAAGTTTGAAATGGCTAGCAAAAGGTGTACTAACTGGTTTTGCATTGTGCATATTAAATATTTTCAACACCTTTTGTATGTACTCATTATGGGACAATGTTAATTTGTGATTTTTCCTATCTCTGGTTATTCTCATACCAAGGATTTGTTTTGCAGCTCCCAAATCCTTCATTTCCAATGAATTTGCCAATTTTCTTTTGAGCACATTTTTTTCCTACATGTTAGACCCAGTAACATGCATGTCATCTACATACAATAACAATATAATATAGCTACCATCATTTTGCTTTTTTAGATAAACACAATGATCAGAGTGACATCTAGTATAACCTTGTTCAGACATAAGCTTGTCAAATTTTAGATACCACTGCCTTGGAGCTTGTTTTAAGTCATACAAGCTCTTCTTAAACCTACACACTAGTTTCTCCTTCCCTTTTAACTCATATCCTTGTTGTTGCTGCATATATGTCTCTTCCTCCAAATCCCCATAGAGAAAGGTTGTCTTTACATCTAACTGCTCGAGATAAAAATCTTCAAATACTACTAGACTTAAAATATTTCTGATTGAATTCATTTTAAAAACAAGAGAAAATATTTCATCAAAATCAATACCTTTCTTCTATGCAAACCCTTTCACCACAAGTCTAGCTCTGTACCTTTTTTTTCCTCCATCTTCTTCCTTCAGCCTGTAAACCCATTTATTCTTCAATGTAGTTTTTCCTGTAGGAAACCTGACTAAGTCCCAAGTCTGGTTATGCATTAACGAGTCCATCTCTTCTTCCATGGCTACCTCCCACTTCTTCCTGCTTTCGACCTAAATTACTTCTTCATAACATTCAGGTTCACCAGAATTAGTCAACAATAAATAATATAATGAAGGAGAGTATCGTTCAAGGGGCACGCTTATCCTGGTAGATCTTCTAACACCACTTTTAGGTGTTTAGGGTGCTTATTGTTGTTGTGGTGGTTGTTATTGCTGTGGTTGTTGATTATTATTATTTTCAGGCACCTTTGCTTTTTTAGTGATTTCATCAAGAACTGCGTATTCCTTGTTTTCTTTTTTCTGTTTCTTTTCCTGCAACTGATTCTTATATAAGACCTTTTCATTGAATATTACATCTATGCTCCTTATGATTTTGTGATTGTTGTAATCATATAAGAGATAACCAAAATCATTAACACCATATCCAATAAAGGTACATTTATTTGACTTTGCCTCAAGCTTTGTTCTATTTTCTTTATTGATATGGGCAAAACCCTCACAACCAAAAGGCTTTAAAAAAGAGTAGTTTACCTTTTTTTCTATCCATGCTTCCTCTGGAACACCACCATCCAAGCAACTTGAAGGTCCTCTATTTATTAGATAAACAACAGTATCTACATCATCTGCCCAAAATTTTAAAGGTAATCCTGCATGCAATCTCATGCACCTTGCACGCTCCATGATTGTTTTGTTCATCCTTTCTGACACACCATTTTTTTGTGGTGTTCTTGGAACTGTCTTCTCTCTGTGAATTCCATGCTCTGAATAGTACCTATCAAACTCTTTTTTGCAATATTCACCTCCATTGTCTAATCTAAGACACTTCAATTTCTTTCCTGTCTCAATCTCAACCAAAGCATTCCATTTCTTGAAAGTATCAAATACATCAAATTTATTCTTAATACAATAAATCCAAGCTTTTCTAGTTGCATCATCAATAAAAGTAACATAATAATGAGAGACACTGAGAGATGATACCTGAGAATGTCCCCATACATCTGTATGCAGAAGCTCTAATTTTTCTCTCTTCTTTAATTTCCCAACTCTGAGAAATCTGGCTCCCTTTTGGTTTCCATAAATGCAATTCTCACTCTTCAAACCTGGCAACAAATTTCTTGAGTGAAGAATCTTCATCCCCTTTTCACCCATGTGTCGAAGCCTATGATGCCATAATGCTGCATCTTCTCCTTTGGGAGTTGAAGCATTAACAGAGTTAGAAATACCATTGCATAAATACAATGTACCATCCTTTTCGCTTGTTGCTATTACCAGGTCTCCTTTGGTGACCTTCCAAGATTTATCTTTGAAAGTTGTCACACAACCTTCACTACCTAACTACCCTGTTGAAATCATATTTTTCCTCCGATCTGGAACATGCCTTACCTACTTTAATAGCCATTTGCTTCTAATCTACTATTTTACAGGAACCTTACCCATTCGAACAATTTTAAAGGGTTTATCATCACCCAAACGGACTTTTCCAAAATCTCCTTGAAGATAGTCATGAAAATATTTCTTAATAAAGTTCAGGCTTTTGTGATCCATATCAAGTTAGAGAGAGATTCTTCGGCGAAAATCACATGGAAAACCATTCGTTGACGCGTTTTGAACCAACTAGTGTGGTTCATCGTCAGGACAAGATGAAAATATTTCTTATCAGGTGTGGCATGGAATGAGGCCCCTGAATCTACCACCCAAGAATCATAATATTTTTGAAAGAAATAATCAAAGCATCTTGTAACACCTCACCTGTGACATTTTCTTCATGATTGTTTTCTTGCCATGCATATTCTTCTTTTCCCTTCTGAGATCTACAGTATTTCTTTAGGTGTCCTTTCTTTTTGCATTTCCAACACACTATCCCCGATCTGGACTTGGATCTACCTTTCCTTGATTTACTACGATATCCTAAGCTCTTTCCTTTTTCCATTTTTCTTCCCCTAGACACTGCACTCAAAGCATTACCTGATGTCTCACCGGAGCTTTTCCATCGCATTTCCTCACTAAGGATAGCACCGACAACATCATCAAACTTTAAAGTACTAGATCCAGAAACAGAGTTACTAACGGCCATTACTAAACCATTCCAACTTTCTAGCAATGAGCACAAGAATAACAAAGCTCTAACTTCATCATCAAAGTTTACCCCTATAGAACTTAACTGACTTGTAATAGTATTAAAATCATTTAAATGGTCTGCAACAGATCCACCTTCCGACATTGCCATATTAAATAACCATTTCATAAGAAATATCTTGTTTGAGGAGGCCAAGGGTTTCTCATATGGTTGCACCAACACCTTAATCAAACCCTCTGTCATTGTTTCCTTTGAAATTTTGAAGGCGACCATCGCTGCGAGGCTCAACCGTACTATTCCGAGTGCCTTTCTATCGAGAAGGTTCCATTCTCATTTGTGATAACCATTGGAATCTTTGTTTTTCCGCCCAACGGTAGGTACAGATCTTTCTAATACAGATAATCTTCCATTTGCATCTTCCATAGCAAGAAGTTTTGGCCGTTAAATTTCTCGACCCTAAACTTACCATCTTTCGCCATTGCTCCCACTCGAACGAGGAACCGTTCTTTCCTGCGAGTTTATCTGTCAAATAGACCTTCAGCTCTGATACGAGTTGTTAGAAAATTATATATTACAGAGCAATGGAACACATAGAATATTGCTTAAATATAAACACAAAAAACACATAAAACCAAAGAGACACAGATATACATGTTTCACCTCGTTTGGGCTACGTCCACCCTGAATAGCAAGTCCTTCCTTTCTATTATCCAGCAAAATGAAGAGACAGAACCTACAACAGATCTGCTGTAATATCCTCTATCTTCTCTCACAGTGTCACCTCTCTGTTTCTCGCTCAAAAAATACACATCTATTACACAGCCTCAATACAATTCCCACATACAAAGAGAGGGGTTGCCTTCTAGGGAAAAAAACCCTAAACTAAACATAATTTCTACTGTTAGATCATCCGCCTAATGAACGGCCCAGATTGACTAGAAATTACTATACTTTTACAAGGCATTTTTACATCTGTTTTTAGCTTCGAGGGCACTACCCCCGAAACCACCGCCGGGGACTGCTGGCCCCCCTGCCCCTATGGGGGGGACAAGTTCCCCTGCAACCCCCTGCGTGGACGGGTGTATAAACTTCCTGGGGTATACATCTGACTAAAGCAAATACCTCTAAATAATCATGCTCCACACCCAACACAGTATACGTTTACACCTTTTTCGTGCTGAGATTGACTACTGACAAAAAAGGCACACCTTGATTGACATGGTCACGAGTTTCTCTCGAATATTGTTTTCTACATTTTCGTGTTCAAAGGAAAAATTACAAAAAGGAACATGATGGAGTTTTATTTTTCGTCCCTTTTTCAAACTCTCTAAATATGAAAAATATACCTATTTATTCTTACATCAGACTCATTATAATTTTATGATGAAAGACTCATCAGCATGATGTGACCAAGTTTCTCCTTTCTAAGTCTCGTAAAACTTACTAGGATGGATTCATTCCAAAAATGAACTTACATGAGAAGCATATGTTATCCCCTTCAATATTGTGATAAAAATAATTTGGACACTCGCCAGAAATAGCGGGGAAAAATGAAAACAAACATCCCTTTTATAGGAAGCATGTTCATCTTGAACATGACACTCTTCTACTTTCGTGTAGGGTTTGGGATATCCTCATTCAATCACTTGTTCTCCTGGGTTTGGGTGATCCATTTTTTCCTCTCATTTGACTATTCCATTTTTTTGTGATGACCTTTAGTGTTACACTAAAATTTGTCACCATGACTATTTGCAGTCAGTATGGCTCCATCAATAACCATACTGTCCTCCTTGGTAAGTCTTATACCTCTGCTCCTCATGTCAAACTCCAAAAAAGAGAGAAAGCCTTTAAAAAATCAATATAACTCTGGTTCCGCACTTTCTCTTACTCTTACTTCCGGGTCCGCACCTCAAGTACATAATACCTGCGTACTTGTACGCTCTGTCTGTAAAGGGGTGTGTGCGTACCCCTGTAAAAGTCAAAAGGCGCAAGTTTTACTTCAAAAAAATTACTTGCGGTCGATTCTAGAGTATTCTAGAAGATGGTTTGACATGGATTGAGCGCCTCCAGATGGTTCATGCATCCCAATGAAAGAGGAACTTATCCCATGAAGAGGGGAGCTATCCCTTTCAAGGAGGGGCTTATCCCATTGATGGTGGACCTGTTTAACTTCCTCCAAAGCATTATAAATACAAGCATTGGGCCAGAGGCAAGGGAGGTTGAAAGCTGAACATTCCTAAGGGTAGATGTTGCTGAAATTAGGACTCCCTTATAGAGCTTGAGAGGAGATATCACATTCCTTTCTTAGCTTCATTTGGAAGTGGGTGAGCTGATCAAAGTAGAGGAGAACTCTTGCTGGACCCTGGGAGGGACCTGCACAACACCAAGGCGTTGGTTGTAAGGTTTCTTTTGTTTCCAATTAATACAATTAAGTTCATTTTTCTCAACAAGTTGTTATATATAATTCGTTTCATAAACTCCTTGGTCTTTATGATAAATATGTTTTATTATATGAGTTATTCAGGTGCTATGTAATCATTTGCTTGTTTCTGTATGCAGGCTTCAAGGAGAGGAGCTCATCTGGATCGAAGAGGCTTGGCCGCTACAAACAACGTTGGACTAAAGGTAAGCCTTAAACACCTGGTTGCTTTTATTTTAAATGCATATTTAGGGAAAGATAGTGCTTGATTGTTTTGTTTGTCACTAGAAAAGCCTTAGTTTCTAGGGAGGTCGGTTTTGTCCGCAAAATTGACTCTTTCTGCATGACAAAATGGCGACCATACTGGGGAATCCATGGATTTGATTGATTTCTCTTTTGATTGATACTTTGATTTGAGAAACGTTGATTTGTTTCTGTTTTTGACTTGATGATTGTGGGATTGGGTGCATTTAGTTAATTTTGAGTTAGTTTTTATTTTTCATAGTTTTGGGAGAGGTACGCACCCTCTGAGTTAAGCACAGTGCATACCTGTATGCACTTTTGCTTTGTGCACAGAGCGTGACCGCACCTGTGTAAACAAGCTACATGCGTACCTGTCAAAATTTTGAGAAATTTTAAATTTTCTTCTTTTTATCAATTTAGAATTTGTTTATAGGTTTTTAGACACTACCCAGACCTGCATGTGACTTGTCAGAAACTTTCCTTGGCTAATTTCATTGGCATTCCTGCTTTAAGCTTTTATCAATTGGGTGTTTTGAGTCTCTTTTTGGAGAAATTCTTAATTTGATTTCCTTTGGTCATTACTTGGAGGTTTCTCTCAGTCTTTTCACAATTTTGTATCTTTTTTCTTTTGTTTTTGCTTTTGTATGAGTGTTAATCGCCTTTGAGTTTTTTTATTTTTGATCTTTGGAACTCTCACCCAATTTTCTTGACTTGCACTTGATTGGTTCTTAGATTACATTAGAATCATCTTGTGTTTGAGAATTCTCTTGCATAGATCACATTTGCATAATTAGAATTCTCATTTTCAGAATATGAATGAAAAACGTGCATAGATTACATTTGCATACTTTTCAAATGAATTGTGCATAGATTACAATTGCATAGTTCACATTTTGAAAAATCAATTGTAGATTTAGATCAGCTTTCTTTGATTTGAATTTACATATTTTTATGCTTGTTCTTTAACACATAAAAATAAAAATAAAATAAAAACTATTTTGGAATTGATTTGCATCAGTTTTTCTTGATGAAATTAGTGCATTAGAGAATTTGTTATATTTTCTTTTAGTGATCAATTTTTTGCATTGTTGGAAGTGACTGGAAACTCTCTCCTTACTTTAGTTAGGATTCATCGAATTGAAAAGATTACATTATCATATTCGATTGCATTCAATTTTGAGTTGGGTCATAACACCATTGGTTTCGTATCCATTTACCCATTTGACTAATAACAGCCTTAATAACACAATGCTTAATTAAAATTCATCTAGTAATATGTTTATTTTCTAGGGCTCTGATACACCAACATAGCTTAGGCAAGTGTCTTGGAGTAGGGAGTAATTAACTCTTCAAGACAGTAAAACAAACAAGTAGTTGTATCTTGTGGTAGGAAGAAATCCAATTGTTGCATTTATACTCTGGGAAAGCTCCTCTTAAAGGAGAAGCATGAGATCGTGTCTGAACCAGTGTGGGAATCAATCCTTCCTCATTGGGAACGGCGCCAGATATTCATGTATTAAAACCGGTAAACCTCGGATTAACAATTGTCGAGGAGCATGGGATCACTTGTTGGTAAACCTTAGATTATGTCAAGGAGCCTTCAAGGGGATTGAGCTTGCTACTCTGCCCTTGCGTGCGTATCGGATGGTAGACTGTTCCCCGAGGTATATTTGTTTCGTTTGGTAACCTTAGTGACCATATTCTTTAGGATTCTTCCTAAGATGACAGTGGTGGGAACATCCCACTGTACTTGGAGCAGACGTCGGCTAGACTCACTTGGATTTTCTGGGGGGTTCTCTTCACTCGAGACAGTTTAGTGGAGAAACTTGTGCCAGTCTATTCATTAAGCAGGTTTCCGGGGTAACTGTTCCAACCGCTATTTCTGTATTGAATTCTGCGACGTTGGGTTTCATCACCAACTAGTGTTTTCGTTATGGAAAGTTACTGTTTGTGTGTGGTTTGACCCCTAGATTTGATAGTGCGTGTTAATTTATTTGTTTTTACTTTTAGAGACCATAGGTGTGAATTGTGAATTTTAATTGTTAGGTGTTGAGTCAAATACTGCCACACTCTAGAGTCATGTCACCAATGTTCAAGATAAACCCTATCTACATTTATTTACCTATACATTGTTTGACTCATTTTTATAGTCTTGGATCTCATTCATATCATTCCACTTTATTCCTTTTTTCGTTTCAATTATGGGGGACTCATCATTACCCTCCTTTAACGGTTCACTTCCTGTACATTTCAGCTCATTATCTAGGAAGATTACTTAGAAAATCCATTTCAGTACCTTGGAGCTTGCAACTTGCATGCTTTAATGGCAATTTCTTTGCATCTGATGACAAGTCTTCATCATTTTGCTTTGATTGAATGATTCCATGAGTGTTCAACTTCAGTTTCATTATCACATTCACGGATTGTACTATCATACCTTGAGAGCCATTGTAATTATTGGTGGTTTCTCTCGTACCTTTTAACGGTTCACATCACTGACTGGTGATTAGGTGTCTTTCTATCATGTTCAACTTCAACACATTTATTTGCATGCTAGAATTCGTACTTTGATAAGGTCAGGATGGAATGCAAGATGTTGAGTCTTATCTGATATGACTCAAGCTACATGGAGTTATAAGTTATTCATGATTGTACACATGTTTCTTCTATATGGATAGTTATGACCAGACCATGGGACTTTACATTTTTTGTGACCCTTCTATATCAGATGGTTGTGACCATACCTTGGATCTTCCACTCATAGACGATCCTTCTCATTTGGATGGTTGCACCCATACCATGGATCCTTTCATATAGTCCTTATTATTTGGATGGTTGCATCCATACCATGGATTAATGTTTTGATATCATATATGTATATGTATATCTATCCTTGATTTTTAGGTCTCCTTATTGTGTTTATCCCTGTCCTTGCAAAATCTCATAATGCATCTCAACCGTCACTCCTCATTCTGCATTCATGGTTTACGGGGAATCTGTTACATAGTATTTTCTCACACCTCCTACACTTCCCTCTGACATATCCCAAAGTTCCCAAAACATGACCATTAGGCAGTGTACTCATTCATATATGCAGCTTAGATCCTTCCTAAGACATTGATTGGAAAATTCCTTGAGCTTTCCCTGAAAGAAATAGCTATAAAACCCTAATTTTAGAATCATTTCGCTTATGAGAATAAAAGCAACGTTAATCTCTTGTTGCACTACACTTGACCCACAATGGCATCGCTCTGTTCACTTGTATACCCACGATGATCGAAAAAATGCAATTTTCCCAAGGAGGATGAGAAGCATCATGATCTAGAAGCTTCCAAAGTGGCGAGATGGAGGTTGTTTGGCATAGATGAGGCTGAATTCTCGCAACTTGGCCTCCTTGTCTTATCCTTATGAGCTACCTCCTTCAGATAATGGCCTACACATATCTTTCGAGATCCTAACTCCCTTTCCCAACCTATATATTCATCCTCTCCCATTCCCAAATGGTTGGTCTATGTCTATTTGCAACCTTATGCTAACATTGTGCCTATATGCTACTCATTTGGCTTGGAGAAGGAATGCTTGGAGAAATTAGCTTGGACTTGGATATTCATTCAAGGAGAACCTATCAACATCAAGGGTTGGTTGTATGCTTCCCCTTATTTTCTATTAATATACAACCACTGGTTCATTTTCCCTAAATGTGTATGCTCATCTATCATTTAGCTTAGCATTCCTGGACTAGTTAAGCAGGCTTCTTTTGAATATTCTATTTGTATTTGCATGCCTTGTTGTGTATTGATCTCTTGGGTGGGTTCATAAACACTAAGAGTGGTAGGAACAAGCCCATGACACAAGTGATTCAATGTCTTTAAGAGAGGAGATCGAAATAGCATTAGAATGAGGTAGGCCATCTTCTTCATTTCTCTTTTCAATTGTAACTTAGGAAAGTGTCCAGTAGATTTTCAATTCGGTTGCTAGACCCACTCATTGGGCTAGATGGATCTTCTTTGTCCGCAGAGAGGATTTACCTAGCCAACATGAAGGTGTCCCCTCTAGATGCAACCATTGTCACTGTTATGCCCATCAAAATTTTCCTTTCCCAATGGCTCATAAGTATTATAAATGTGTTAGAAATTTTTCTCTCACCCCAATCATCCCTTCTAAATTTCAATATGAAAAAGAGGTAGAGGATGAAGTTGTATTCTATTTTTCTTTTGTACCTATGTATGTAACATCTAGAGGCATTGTTTCAAACCTAGTCCCAGGGAAGCTGTCATCTTCCTATGGTATGTCCCCAATTCACCACCATTTTTCTTGTTTTCCTAATTTACAAATCCTCCTACTGAACACGGTCTTTTTGATTTGGTACTACCCTCTACTAATACGCCTATTTTATCATCTCCCACCTTCTTACCTTGGAAGGGCTCCTTGTCTCACTTTGTTCCCCCTGACGAGTTGTAAGAACTCACCCCCTCATTCCCCTTCTAGTATTCGCCCCCACACCCTAGGAAAAGAATGATTTCAATCAAAGGTCATATTATAAAGCCACCTTGATCTGAGAGTCTTGAGAGATCTCAAGGGCATTGGCCTCATTAATTTTGGGTTTGAGTGATCTTACCTCTATTTGCAGTACAAAAGTAGGCTCGGGTTGAAAGTATTTCTTACCTTCTTCTCAGAAAGCTACATAAGAAGAATTTAGGGTGGGAAGGTAACACTCTCTAAATGGGTCTCTTAGAGCATCAACCCTCTAAGTGGTGCCTCTTGAAGGTTCTATCATATAGCTGTTGGGATTTAGACAACCCTGATGAGCCTTGACATTGCAACAAGAATGTTGCAACTTTGAAGGCTACCAACTTAATCATCAACTCAGGGTTTTTACAAACTTAAAAGGTGTCGAAACTATATGTGAGGCATTAAATGTATCCTTCCTTTACTGTCATGACATAATGGAATGCATGTACTGAAGTCAAATACTAAACTAATTCCAGAAAATGAAATGTTCGAAATGGAACCTTAACCTATTGCAGGAAAGAGAGTACAAGGAAAGAGATGGAAATTCAATCCCAAATCACACCATTTCCTAATTATCTGCATGGAAGTAATAAGTACCAAACATCACTAATGTGCAAGTAAAGGGACTGAAATAAATATGTTTTTGTCTATTTGTCTTTTCGTGCAAAATCAAGTATGCAAACTAATTTCCTTTGGTGATGTGGCAGGTGAATTAAGGATGTTGGAGGTTGGATGGAAGGGTTAGGAGATGTTTGGAAGGTTTGAGAGACCCTCGGGAGGCTTTTGGTGACTTCCTATAGGTTTTCTCTCAATTCAGCCTCAAAACAGGCGATTTTAGCAAAACCTACAAGATGTACTAGAAACCTACAGGATACAACCGAGAGAAACATTTGAGGTGTTGGAGGTGATGGGAGTCCTAAAAAAGGTGTGTGATGGGTGGCATGGAGTAGGAAAATTCCTAGGATCACTCAGAACTCAAAACCAAAGTTGGGAGATGGATTGATTTGCTTAAAAAGCTTAGAGAAGTTTCCTTGTGAAATAATCAAATTGGTGAGGGTTCAATAACCAAGAAAATAAATTTCAAATTGGATGGGAAATTTTTTTTTATTAACTAGGATGCCTTAGATCCCTATTCCTACTAGAATAATTCAAAAGGATCTGTGTTAACCCATGCAAAAAAAGAAAAAACATTATTAGTCGAAAATATAGGAATTTGAGAATTAGTGAGCTAGTAAATCTAAAAAATTCCTAAAAAAATCAAGTGAAAATCAAATGTGGCAAAAAATTTTATGAACTAGAATGTTTTTTTGATCTAATGAAAGTGGATTGAAGTCGATTGAAGCTTGTTATCATTCTCTAAATAATAGCAGAAATTTAATGTTCTTGGCTAAAAAGGAGGTCTAGCAATCTAGATTTGGGAATAAGAAGACTAATCCAAGCAACTCAATGATTATTATGAACTTCCAAATCTTTTCCAAGGATGAAGTAATGCTTTTTATCCTGCAAAATAACTTACAAGAACCATTGAACTCAATCCTGCAACAAGAAATCATTAATACTAAATGCAGAAATAGTAATAAATACAAACTATAGATGCGTGTGAATAAGAAATGAATAGAGGGAAATAAAATGATACAAAATGGCTCTGAGCCTCCTAACATGGCCAAGCCCAAGAAAATTTAGAGACCTATGGAGAAGAACAAAATTTATAAGCTGAACATGACACCTTTCTTCATTATTTTCATCAACAGAATTACATCCCTACAGGAAAATACAATGGAGCTATAAGCTCTCTCCATAATAAAGCTAATGAAAATATACCCCTAGAGGAAAATTTTACTTGGAACTTATACAAAATTATTTAGAATTATTCCTGATGAATGCAGAAATATTTCCCCACCAAAATCCCTTGATTAGTGGATCTAGTCCCCAATCCTAGGAATTTGAATTAAATGCTAGGGAACACATTCCTAGATTTTTTCAATCATTCCCTAGAGGCAAATTTGACTTGGTATTTATAAAAATGATTAAGAATCATTCTCCATGGATGGAGGAAGCTTTCCCCACCGAAATCCCTTGATTAGTCGATCTACTCCCTTGATTGTTGGATCTGCTCCCTTGATTAGTGGAACACATTCTTAGATTTTCTTGATCATTGGAGTTCCACAATTTGTACCATAATTCCATAATATCATGTTGACTTATTATTTTTTATTGATCATCGAGTAGTAGGGAATAAGTCCCTAAATTATATCCTCTTCCAACTCTTCATAATATTCCCAATATTCTCATAATATTCCAGAAAAAAATAAACAATATTAGGCAAAAATATTCAATTATTCATAAACCTTCTTAATGAATATATTAAATTTAAAAATAAATTATCTAATGCAAAAAGAGATGTTTAATGTGTTCAAGGATGGTCATAGGACTTAATTTATGTTTTAAATTAGAGGCACGAGCCTTAATTTATGTCTAATTTAGAGGCCCATCATACCCCCCTGCTGAAAGTGTTGCTCATCCTCTGAGCAACTTAGTGACCTCATTGTGCCTCAACCATGGCTGTGGTGGGCTCTCTCTTTTGCATTAGGAATCTTGGCTAGAAGTTCTGCAAGGACAAGCCAAAAAAACATATTTGTGCAGAGAAGAATCCTTGTTTCTTGAGACCTTTAGTTTTCCTTCTTCCCCTTATTCAATATGGTTCTCGATAATTTTTTTAATTTGGAAAGATCTTCCACAACCTTATCAACATTCTGCTACATTTCTCCTCCGCTTATTTTCCTTAGGACTACCTCGTGTAGGATTTCAGGGTCATTGTAATTCTTATAGGATCATCCTGTAGAAAACATAGTCCCTTTGTAAACTAAAGTAAGGGAGTTGAAAAAATCATAGAAATGGTGGAGGAATGAATGGTAATAAGTGGTAAAATAAAAATTTTAGTGACAGTGGTCTCTTTGGGACCCTCCATTTCTCTTTTACCGTCCTTGCTGACCTACAAATGAAAATTTCATGAAAATGGAGAGGATGATCTCTTTGTTTTTTTTTTTTCAACAATGAAATGGGATGGATGATTGATGAATAGATAGTGAATATGAAGTGCATGGAGGGCTTGGAGTGCTGTGGTGACCTTGGCCTTTAGAAAAATTTCTTCTTTTAACTGTTGTCTTCATTCCTTGAAATCATCACCCTTCATAATATGACTTTTCAACATTGCATGAGTGAAGCAGTGAGCTACAATCAATTAGTTGAAGGTGGCTGAGACTGAAGACTCGTCCTTAGCTTATCAAACCTCATCTCTCATGCATTGGCAACAAATTTCAAACTATAATATGCTCAAGAGAAGAGATCAAGAATATTTCATACCTGTATCTACTTGATGGTTGTTGGAGAGACATGCATGTTGTTGTTGATTTGATGTTGATATGCAGCTTTTGGATGGTGATGCTAATGATCTTGATTTTTCTTCAAAGCTCTCGTGGAGGTTCTTTGACCTCTAGATCTCCTTTAAAACTACTCACTGCCAATCATGTAGGTGTCGTTGTGTATCTTGTAGGTTTACAGGACAATGACTTCTTTTGTCCATATCTCGCAAACGGTAGACTAGACTGAGATGAATCTTTTTGAGAATGTTGCCATCATCATTATGTAACTCCCCATAGAAATTTTTTTGTCAATCGATGCATGGATCTCGATAAAATCAAAAAATGGTTGAAGGTGATGGAGGCCGATTTCTTGGAAACTGTGGACTAGAATTTATTGAAATTTCTTGGGCATGTTACCATAATCCGTATACATCTCCCCAGGAAACAAATTTTTAAATGGATGCAAGGATATTGAGAAAATTCAAAAATGGCTGAAGGTGATGGAGGCCAATTTCTTGGAAATTGTGAACTAGAATTTTCTGAAATTGCTTGAACATGTTACCATCATTCATAAGCATCTCCCTATGAAACAGCTTGGCAAACAGATGCATGGTTTTCAAGTTAATGTAAAAATGAATTTATGCTCTATGTATTTTTGTATCCTGTAGTAAAATAGAGCCTCCTGTAGTTTTTTAGGACAACAAGGAAAATGAGTAGTAGAAGCTTGAGAATGACGGGTGGATGGTGAAAATAGATGAGGGTCATGGATTGGCATGGCCTTGGCCTCATTGTAGCATTTGAGCGAAGTAGGAGAATGCCAAAATTTTACTTCTTTTGACTAGCCTTGACCAATTTTCCTTTTGGTAACAACTTTTTTCTTGTTGCTTGCAGATGTTGGAGAGTACATGCATGCATGGAGCAAGGATTCTTTTATTTTTTTCTCTTTTTTTTCTTCTAGGCCTACTAGCCGCCTCAATGAGGTTTTCAACTAGTAGGTCTTCCTAGGTGCCTAAAAGGAGGATTTCACCCAGGATCTTCTTTTTCTCTTTTTTTTTTTTTTTCTCAACCCATTGACTTCCTCATGGGGTTTTTCAATCAATGAGCCAATCTGAGGCACCTCCAAGGAGGTTTTCACCTTACATTTCTATTTTTTTCTCTTATTTTTCATTCTTTTTCCACCCTACCCTACTTGAAAAACAAAATCACTTTCAAGTATAAGAATAAATCGAATGGAGCGATGTGCATATTAAGATGACAGAAAAAATGGTGTGGAGGCTTGAAATGTATGTTTTGACATGTACCTGGATTTCAAAGACAAAATTATTTGACTTTGAAAGGATAAATAATAGTTGAGGAAAAGAGTGATGATGTTACTTAGAAAGTGTCTAGAACCATATTTCAATATAGTTGTGAGAAGCCATGTGCACATCAATATGACAGACGAAATCATGTGGAGGTTTGAAATGTATGCTTTGACATGTACCTGGATTTCAAAGACCAAATGATTTGACTTTAAAAGGATCAGGCATAGTTGAGGAAAAGAGTGATGTTATAACTTAGTGAGTGTCTGAAACCATATTTCAATATAGTTTTGATTCCTCTAGTCCACTTTCTAATTTATATCATCTTGTATGTCTTCTTCTACCATGACCTTCAAGTCTTCCTCTTTTTGTTGACTGATCTGTTTCATACATGGAGGATTTGATGTTAACCATGAGGGAGATTTCTCACTCTTCGATATTGTTCTTTACTCTTCACGAAATGCAGCCCATGGTTCTTTGATGTTCTATTTTGAGTTTTCTCCTTCAGGATATGGTCCTTCAATGATATCAATATAATATCTTTTCTTGTAATACTCTTCCTGAGCTATGGTGAATACCATTGAGCTCAAGAGGAGTTGTTTGGATTTGGTGTACCAGAGCATTGTAAGTGGGTTGAGCTACATCAATGTGTGGGTTTGGAAATGGTGGTATGGGTAGTTGAGTGGGAGTGTATATTTGAGATGGATGTAGATGGGGTTGTGGTTATGTGGGAGGTGAATGGTAAGGATAACATGGAGTTTCATATGGAGGATATTGAGGAAAATACTAAGGATATTGTGGATCGCTCCCATAAGTTCCTTTCCAACCTTGTTTCCAATATTGGTTTTGGGGTTGAGATGGCCAATGTTGCCAAGGAAAGGGTGCGTTCCAATTACTTTGAGGTGGATGTGCATAAGCTTGAAATTGTGAATTAGACTCTTGGATCATATCGGGCTAAATAGGCTGTCATGGCCCTCTTGGAGCTACATAACATTGCTACATTGGATATTGACTTGCTCCATTTTCCTCTTGGTGAACTTCCTTCAACCTTTGTAATGAGGAGCAACATTTAACATCATGTTATTCTACAACACAAATATTAACATTTTATTTTCCTTCATCTTGCATTATTAACATTTCTACTTGTTTTGTTAGATTGCTAAGAATTTTTTTTTTTAAATCATCGAACAAATTTCCATGTTTAGCTTGACCTATTGATCTTGATGCTGATTTACCTACTCTTTCTTTTCCTCTTGATATGTGTTTTCATGTTTCACAATTTTCCTCAAATGATAATTCATATACATCACCTCTACTCATGATATTAAGGAGATCAATCCACTCATCCCTAATTGTTCTAAATAAGATGCTTTTTAGTGTGTCAGATCCTAAATGATGTGGTTTTCCCCTCTTAACATTGCACATGAACCTATAGATTAGATCATCAAGGCTCTTATCCTCTCTTTGATTCAGTATAAAGATTTCTTCTTTAAGATCATGATCTTTATATTTTTCTAGAAATGTCTTTTGCATATCATTCCATGATCTTATTGAATATGTCCCTAAACTCATAAACCATTGAAGAGCTCTATCCTGATGCCAGAAAAAATTTCAATTTTGAGTTTTTAATAAGTAAACATAATATCTACAAACAATCTCAAATTCAAAGAGAAAGGTTTACGGATCCTATGACCTTATACCATGAAATTTTGGAAGAAAATATGGAGGGATGTTCTTCATGTGCACACCTTCATCAGTATCTTGAATGGGAAATCTGATAGGATCTTCCTCATTGTCATCATTGCCATAATTTCTTCTACATCCTTCACCATCCTCTTCTTCTACCTGCAAAAGTCAAAGGTGATATGGCTCTTACTACACCATGTGATCAAATGGGGGGGTGGGTTGGTGTTGGAGAATTTTTTTTTTTTTTCTTATGATTGAATGAAAAATATAATGCAATGCAATTTTCTACCATTGAAATTAAATAGGCCTAATGATTTTTTTTTTTTCAAAAACTAAAAAAAACGAATCAACTATGTAAGAAAACAATGCATAATTTGATACCTCCTCGGAAATGGTGCCAAAAATATGAGCCTTCGTATTGCAACAAGAATGTTGCAACTCCCAAGGCTACTGACTTTAATTAGCAACCCCAGGTTCGTACAAAGTTAAGAAGCGTTAGCACTATATGTGCGGCATGCAATGTGTCCTTCCTTTAATTTTGTGATGTAATGGAGTCCATGTACTAAAGTCAAATTCTAAACTGATATGAGAAAATGAAATGTTCGAAATGGAACCTTAACCTATTGCAAGAAAGAGAGTACAAGGAAAGAGACAGAAATTCAATCCTAAATCAGACCATTTCCTACTTACATGCCAAGAAACTATTGTTTCCAATAATGCTAAATTATCATGAACCAAATGCTACTATGTAAGCATGGAAGTACGAAGCATCAAACATCACTAATGTTCAAGTAAAGGAACTGAAATAAATCTATTTTTGTCTTTTTGTCTTTTTGTCTTTTCAAGAAAAATCAAGGGTTAGGAGATGGTTGGATGGTGTGGGAGACACTTGGGAGCCTTTTGGTGATTTCCTAGAGGTTTTCTATCAATTCGGCCTCAAAACAGGTGATTTCAGGAAAACCTAGATGATGTACTAGAAACCTACACAATGATCGTGTGCGAATTATAGTGAACCTATAGGATATAGCCAAGAGAAAAATTTGAGGTGTTGGAGGTGATGGGAGGCCTAGGAAAGGTGTGCGATGAGTGGAATGGAGTGGGAAAATTACTAGGATCACTCAAAACTCAAAACCAAAGTTGGGAGATGGATGGATTTGCTCAAAAATCTTGGAGACGTTTCTGTATGAAATGATGAAATTGGTGAGGATTTAATGACCAAGAAAATAAAATCCAAATTGGATGGGACAATTTTTTTTATTAACTAGGATGTCATGGATCCCTATTCCAAGTGGAATCATTCAAAAACATCTCCATTAACCCATGCACAAAGAAGAAAGAAAAACATTACTAGTCGAAAATCTAGAAATTCGAGAACGAGTGAGCTAGTAAATGTAAAAAAAATCCTAGCAAAATCAAGTGCAAATAAAATGGGGTAATTTTTGTTGTAAACTAGAATTTTTTTTGTGATCTAATGCAAGTGGAATCAAGTCTATTGAAGCTTGTTATCATGCTCTAAAAAATAGCAGAAATTTATTGTTCTTTCCTAAAAAGGAGGTATAGCAATCTAGATCTGGGAATAAGAAGACTAATCCCAGAATCAATGATTATTATGAACTTCGAAAGATTTTTCAAGGATGAAATAATTCTTGTGATCCTACAGAAGAAGTTACATGAACTATTTAACTCAATCCTACAACAAGAAATCATTAATACTAAATGCAGAAATAGAAAGAAATAAAAACTAGAGATGCATGTGAATAAGCAATGAAAAGAATGAAATAAATTGATACAAAAGGGTTGTGAGGCTCCTCGGATGAACAAGCCCAAGGAAACTCATAGTCCTATGGAGGAGAACAATATTTAGAAGTTTAACATGACACCAATATTCATTATTTCCATCAATAGAATTACATCCCTGTAAGAAAATACAATGGCATTGCAAAAATACAAGCTCTCTCCACAATAACACTAATGAAAATATACCCCTAGAGGAAAATTTTACTTGGTACTTATACAAAATTATTACAAATCATTCCCCATGAATGGAGGTAGTTTTCCCCACCAAAATCCCTTCACTAGTGGATCTAGTCCCCAATACTAGGAATTTGCATTAAATGGTAGGGACCACATTCCTAGATTTTCTCAATCATACCTGAGAGGAAAATTATAGTTGGTACTCATAAAAAATGATTAAGAATCATTCCCATGGATGGAGGAAGATTTCCCCATCAAAATCCGTTGATTAGTGGATCTGCTCCCTTGATTAGTGGAGTACACTGCTAGATTTACTCGATCATTGGAGTTCCATAATTTGTGCCATGATTCTGTAATATCTTGCTCACCTATTATTTATTATTGATCCTCCAGTAGGGAACAAGTCCCTAAATTATCTCCCCCTCCAACTCTTCATAATCTGCCCAATATTCTCATAATATTCCGCAAAAAATAAATAATATTAGGAAAAAATCTTCAATTATTCTTAAACCTTCCTAATGAATATATTAAAGTTAAAAATAAATTGTGTAATGCAAAAAGAGAGGTTTAATGTGTTGAAGGATGGCATTCAGACTTAATTTATGTTTTAAATTAGAGGCCCATCAAACCATAATTTATGTATAATTTAGAAGCCCATCAAATCCTACGGAGAGAATAGTGTTGAGGAGGCTCATTAAAAAGAATTTGTTGCATGTTTTTCCTTGTGCACCCTTTCCATGGGTTGGCATTTTTTTCCCAAGATGCTTCTGGATGGATGAACATAGATTTTAGTCAGCTTCGTCACCCCATAGATCTTTAGATATTTATTTTTTCTCTCTACACCTAGTCCTTGAGTTTTTATTTTTAAACATATATGGCCCCTTAAATAAAATGGATCAATTTTGGTAAACTATTTTTTTCTCTTCCAATCATCCTATGTAATCCATTGATCCTTGGGGGTGAATCTAAATTTCTTACTTGGGTGAAGGGAAGTTTGGAGCTTTGTTGCCAAGATTAATCCCTTAAATGATTTTTTTCATGTAAGATATATTAGGTTTTTCTTTTAGATATTCATCCTACAAATATTCTTCATACATGGTGATATAAGAGGGCCATAGACAAAAGGATTTCCTAGGGGCTTAATCAATTTGTCATTGTGAGATAATGGGTAGATGAAAGATTCAAACTATGACAATAGATTATTTGAAGGTGAAGCTTAAACCATTGTTTTATTCTCTTTGATATTACTCAAGCTCCTCCAAGGCACACCAATCTATTTAAATTAAATCCTCATTTTCTCAAGGATCCATCTATCCTACAAGGAATAAGAAATGAATGGATTCATCTCTCTAAAAATGACTGAGAACCTTCCCTTCTGCAATTTCAATGAAATCTAAAAAGTGAAGGACCAACTGCCATCACCTTGGAAAATCAATAACATGAATCAAACTCCATGTTTTTTTATAGGTCATAAAAGCTACGCTTGGTTCCCTTTAAGAAGGAGAGTGATTTAGAATGCTCAAAAAAGAACAACTTGAAGAAGTAAAATTGTTGGAACTCCATAAGTGAAAAATTTACCTAGATAAGGATTGGAGGATGAAAATAAGAGCCATCTTGATTCAAGTATGAAATTAGAACACTAAATTCTTCCACTACTATGTAAATCACATTAAATCCATCAATATAATTTGGTATATAGTTAAGGAGGATGGTTCCTAATCTTTCACATTCCAAGAGATTACTTAGGAAGGTACTAATTATTTTGTGAATCTCTATATAGGGGGTGGACAACCAAACCTAAACCATATTCTAAGAGTGGCAACATATTTTCCTCATTTTGTGGATGAAGAATATAATGAGGCTCTACAGGAGGAGATTTCAATGGAGGAGCTAAGATCCACCATTCATAGCTTCCAAAAAGAAAAATGTCATAGGTTGGATGGCCTTCCTATCGAATTCTATATTGGATACATCAAATTTATTAGAGAGGATCTTCTGGAAGTGGTCGAATACTCTAGATCTAGAGTGACTATATTAGATCCTTTCAACACTACTTTCATTTCCCTTATATCCAAGGTAAAAACCCTCCATTGATCAATATAGACCTGTCTTTCTTTGCAACAAAATATACAAGATCATACCTGAAATCTTAGCCTAGTTCCTAAAAAAATCTTTGAAACAACATATGTTGTAAATAATTTGGGCTCCTCAAGGGTCATAAAATACATGATGCGGAAATCAATAGCGGAAATCAATTTCCTAAATGTGGATTTATCAAGGCATTAGATAGGGTAAATTGGTTATATATAATACTGCTTCCACTACATTTTGGCCTTCACCACTTGTTTGTATCTTGGATCATTTGTTTTATCTCCTTAGCCTCTTTTTCAATAATTATGAAGAGTGCAACTTCGCCTATTTTCACTTCAAGTCAAGGATTATGAAAAAGATTCCTTGTTTATACTTTGCTCTCCATGATGGTGGTAGAATGTATCAACAAAATTATAAATGATGCTCTTTCTGGTCTCCTCTTCAAAGGAATATCTCTAGGAAATCAATGGACACTTTTAAATCTTATTTTTACGAATGATATTCACATCTTTTGTGAAGGATCATTTCGAGTTCTAGATGCCTTTAACTTAGTTCTAGATGCTTTCAATGAGGGTATAAGAATGGTAATTAAATGAATCAAAATCCTAGATTTTATTCTAGGGTATTGAAGAACATGACAATATCCAATGCACAATGTTTTTCTAGGCTAGGGATATTTCAAATGGTCTAATATACTTAGGTTTTCATTTGAAGTGAGATAAATATTTAAAATAAGAATAGGTTTGGATGATAGCAAAAATTGAAAAATGAATATATACTGAGTGCTTCATGTGCTTGATAGGAAATCTCCTCTGCATCTTCCTGCGTTACGAAGTATAAAAGTCATATATATATTATATACCCCAAAATGCACTCTCAACAATAATGACATCTCAACAATAATGGCGACGAAATGAAAAGTATGAAACAGAATAGGAGGATTCTGTGATTAAAGCAAAGCTCTTACGGACAAATCTGAGATGGAAGCGTTTCTAACCCCTACTGAAATTCATCAAAGGAGTTATTCACTCACCAGAATCGACAGAAACCCCTACTTGGGTTCATCAAAAGAGTTATTCACTTACCAGAATGAGCTGTCCGCGCAGGTGTAACCGCTGAAGGTTAGGAAGCCTCGAGAGCAGGTTCAGCAGAGGCACCGTCATCATTTCTCTCCCATCAGATGCAGATCCAAGATGCATGGTAAGCACTTTCAATGACCTAAGCGTACCCATGAATTCAAGAAATCTGTTGACAGACAAGTTGTATCTTTCATGCCAACCTGGACTCAACGACAACTCAATCAAATTATTTCCACGCTCCATTTCGAATCCGTGGATCTTTGAGGATAGCTCATAAAATCCCATTCCATTCACTGTCAAATCTTCTCCGTACGTGACTGCCTTCAGAGTTTGAAGTTTAGGGCAATTGACTGTCAATCCTCCGTCCCAAAAAACACATACAACTAAATCTGTAAGGCTGTGAGATAAAATGACAGGCCTCCTCAGGCCAGAACATCTACACAAATTCAGCTTACGAAGAAGTGGGCAATGCAAAAGAAATCGTGCTAAGATGTCGTCTGTCATTTCAATATCGGTGAAGCTCAACTCAGTGAGATGCTTGAATCCCGCGAAATCAGTTGGAAAAGTGGTGAGAATACAGTTGTCGAGTGTAAGATTAGTGAGACGACTGCATAAGAAAAGGGAGGGCGGCAGGGTTTGCTTTTGGTAGCAATATTCGAGAGAGAGATGTTCCACGTTCTTCTTGGCAACCCACCGCATCCATTCCGACACGCTTTGCTGTGTAAACTGCCAAGGGTTAACAAGGAATTCAAGAGTCGACATAGGGGGTACTAAACCCCACATACTGTGAATGTCTGTGGTGAGTGTAAAGGACTTCAGATCCGATGAATGGAACCGCAATACGTCGAATATTCTATTTTCCACAGTTGACAAATCATATGTGGTAGGCGCTTGATTTGGTGATGAGACACGACAGGGAGAGGGTGAGATGGGGTATTTGTCTGTAAAGGAATCTCCAGCAACGAGAGAGGACAGAGGATTTGATGGCATCTCTAATGGTGAGCTTAGAGAGGATGAGGGAAAGGATATCGTCGGGCAGTGAAGATAATCTATCGAGAGCCATTGGGCCAAAGATTGCTCCTCCCTCTCACGGACGGAATATAGCGCGATTGGATTGAACAAGTGCTGCAGTAAAAAGGGTGAGCGAGAGCCTAAATTGAAAATGGTAAGAAATGAAACAAATATTTATAAGGCTTCCAAACATATGCATAGGTTACTAGGATTAGATTGGGTATCTAGGTTCTTTATACCATAAACTATGGGGACCATTACATGGGGCCCATTACATCATTTTTTTTTTTAATGTAGTTGATAAGATTTATTTTAAAACTATATTATTATTATTATTATTAATTTTTGGGTTCTGAGGATGTAGGGGACGAGGTAATGGGATGTTATTTGCTTTACAAATTTTCAAAATGTATGGAGAGGCATTTTTGGTCTTTATTTATAAAATATTTTTCAAAAATAATATAAAACTTTAAATTAGTTTCGTCATTAAAAAATTACTTATTAAATTAATAAATAAAATGGTATTTTTAACCCTTTTTTCGAATCAATTTTGCCAAGACCTATTAAATATTTCTTAAGAATCATAAATTTCAGTTGTCCCGTTATTTTTTTTTTATTTCTAAATTAATTAGTTTGGTCATCATAAAATTACTTATTAAATTAATAAATAAAATGGTATTTTTAGCCCTTTTTTTTCGAATCAATTTTGCCAAGACTTATTAAATATTTCTTAAGAATCATAAATTTGAATATTTATATAGTTAATATCTGATCAATATAAATAATAAACATAGTAATTTTTTAAAATTATATGGTGTTTTTGTTGATATGTTTCTTTAAGATGGGTGAAGTGTTCCGCATATCAATGAACACAATACGTAGTTTACCAGATGTTTTCATTAACATCAATTTATTTACTCTAAAAATCTTCATCGTATTTTTTTCTTCTATTTATATATTATTAAGTTAATATGTATTTTTAGAATAAAACATTTTATATCTAATTTATCCTTATTAATTTTTTAATCATTATTATTCATCATATATTATACTAATATAAAATAGTTTAGTCTAAAGAGCCCACAAATTAGTCCTGAAAATAATTGAAATTCTTAATTCAATGTTTAGGATTTTGGGTGCAACAGGTTTTTAATGATGATCAATCCATTTCCACCATCAAATAAGTGATTAAAGCACTCCAATGTTAAGATTTAAAAAAAAAAAAATTACGAGACGTTGGCAAGAAATCTATTGTTCGGGTGAATTTGTGGTGTCAGTAGACAAGGCCATATAAAATTAACACTTAATTAAAATATAATCAATGATTTTTTAAGGGTAAATATTGTATTTCCTTTTAAATTGGAATATACATCGATATACTAAATACACGAGGTCAGTCTTTCACTAAGGAAAGATAACCATAGAGAGGCATAATAAGGCATTATTAATAAAAAAATAAATAGATGATATATATATACTAATAAATGGGCCAAATTACCTAGGAGAATGAACTACATAGTCATAATGAAAAATCAACCAGAACACAACAATACTAAGCTAAGGGATTAGAGTTGGCAGTGGTAGCTTAAATAGAGTCTTCAGTGTTACCATACTAAGCTAAGGGATTAGAGTTGGCAGTGGTAGCTTAAATAGAGTCTTCAGTGTTACCAGGAGTGCTACCTATTAGGGAGGAAGGCCAAGATGTTGGTCATTACATCCAAAGCATTATTCAATATCCCTCAAGTGACGATGAAGGTGTTGCACAGTGTGTATGATGTCATACTGTTCCTCGAAGTGGTCCATTAAAATTATTGTTGAGAAATGGCAGCAAGAAATTATAGTTTAATTTGTCCTTGATTTAAACTCGAAATTAAATTTGAATTCTATTCTCATAGCAACTTAAATAGTTAAATTAACTTTATTAAACTTACATAACTTAGGATTTGAGTTGGAAGTCTCTATGACGTCGTGTGTATGTTTTCCCTACTTTATAGCAATCCAGTGTGAGTTAGTTGTGAGTTGTAAACTGAAAGACTCAGTTTCATTAGCTAGTTGAGTTAAATTAGTTCTCAAACTAATTGAGAGAACTAATAGTGAGTTAACAGTCAATGGTGTCACTAATGAACTCCACAAGTGCTACTCTAGTTAACTGAATATTTTCTCATCAGAAACTCATGCATGTCGATTCTCAGAAAGACCCAGTTCAGACTAGAGTGCAGGGACCGTGTACTACTTGTTTTAGATTTTTCTAAGGTGCACTGATAGTGCATGCTTTTAGAAACTGATCGTAAAGGGATTGCATAATTTTTATACGCTTTATTTCCATTTAAATATGAGCTATCCTCCATTGGAATTACACATTGGAATAGAGACTCAAAGAGCTTGTGAAGAGGCTAAGATTTGGCCTTGAACTTGCGTATGAGTTGGAGACTGAATTTGCTGAGTGTTTGGATTGTTCTAGAGATAACAATCATTGTAATTTCATCTTGATTTTTTGTAGTAATGCAAAACAAATAGTAGCTTTTTGAGTTGTGCCTTTGCCTCGATATTTATTGTGTTATGTTCCTTTGATTCTCTTCCTCTATTGATTATTGTTTTCTCAATGTTTATGGCTTCCACCGTAAAGAGTAGAAGTAGATTCTTATCTCTTAGTTTATAAAATTGCATTAGCTTGTGAATCTATAGGATTTTCTACATGGTAGTGGAGCAAGATTGTTTTCTGGGCCGAGAGTGTGCAGAGCAGATCTGAAAATTTTTGTGTAAAATTTTCATAAACAAATTCCAGACTTGGATTCCTTGGGAAAGGATACCCAAATTGAAAAAAAAAACATCGGACAAATTGGAGTATGGATGAGGGAGATATCATTGATTTACAATTATCTATATAGAGGAGATTTCGAAGTTTTGAGTTTTTGGGTTATAGGTGAAAGTCGAATTTGCAATACATACTTCAGGATTGGAAGAGAGCATTCCATGGGTTGAGGCTTGAGCATACCTTGGAAGCTAGCTTGAATTTCATAGCCTAAAGGGACAGGATGGAGGCTATGCTACAATACAATGGCTTGAATGAATTTCTTGAACAAGCAATTCCTAAGGCAACAATTGCTAATGAACAAAACTTTGCCAAGTGGAAGAAGTGTGTGGCGAAGGAAAGGTGGATAATCCTTGAGGGAGGTAAAGATAATGTTGTCTTGAGTCTCCATGGAAAGGAAACCCTGCATGCTATGTGGAAAACATTGACGAAATTGTATTAGAATAAAAATGATCAAAGGAAGTTGGAACCGAAGAATAAACTTCATAAAATGAAGATGGAGAAAAGCGAGATGATTCCAAAGTACTTGTGCAAGTTCACTCAATGTCAGGATGAACTTGGAAGTGTTGGAATCATGGTTGTCGAGGACAATATGGTGAGACTTTCTCTTCTTGGACTCCCAAAGAGTTTCCATAGTTATCAGGACTCTGTCAATGGTTAGGAGATTGAGAATGACTATGGTCGGATTTGATGCAAGATGAGATTAGGAGGAAGAGAATTGTGCCTTAGTGATTAAGGCGAGGAAGCAAAAAGGTAAACTTTCCCATTCCAAATAATATTCTTGTCATGGAGTTAAGAGGAAGGACATGATGAAACTTAAATGCTTTCATTGTTACAATATGGGACACTTTCCTACAAATTGTCCATTGAAGAAGTCCAAGGAGAAGTCCTCAGGAAGAGCAGCGAGTGAGGCTTTGGCCTCCCAATTTGAAATGGAATCTTCCCTCATTGCATCCATGCTGTTTTCAAACATGGGAATGTCTGGTACTTAGACAATGGAGCTTCTTTCCACATGACTCATGACAAAGAGTTATTCAGTAAGCTAGACGAGAAAAATCTCAAGATGGCTATCAAGATGGGTGATGATGGTACGTATAGTGTTATTGGTGTGGGCACTATTACATTTCATAGGGAGCATGTGGCTCCACTCAACTTGAAGAATGTTATTCATGTATCCGGACTAAAAAAGAACTTGGCATATCTTTTCGTGCTTGAGGATAGAGGTTATGATGTAAATTTTTTGAAAGGAAAGGTGTTCCTTTGAAAAATGCCCACAGGTCAATTAAAGAAGATAAGGATTCAAGTTCAGAATCTCTATAATATGGAGGTAGAGGGTTATGCTTCTTTGAGTTCAAAAGTGGAAAATATGTTGAGCCGAGACATCAGGTACTTGTGGCACAGGCTATTGGGCCACTTGCATCATGGTGAGTTGAAGATATTAAAGCAAATCTCTACCAGTCTTCCCAAAGGCATGCTTGAACAAGTTGATACATGTAAGGGTTGTACTCTGGGAAAATATAACAAGTCTTCCTTTAGAGAGAGAGACATTAGAGCATGTTGGAAACCTAATCCTCAATGGGTTAGTGTGGAAGCAAGTTTCCGTCCAACTTCGGCGACATCAGAATTGCGGCTCACCTCTTCATGTAATTGTTGAGCATTTCACTACCACTACGACTTCATGTTGCGACCCAATCGAATTATTTTTACTATTTTTACTACATTAAGAAAATTCAATGGGACACATTTCAAATCTTCAAATCTGAATAAAGTGGTTCATAAATAAGGAAATCAATATGTACGACTCTACTGTTATGTTGATCCGGATTTAAACAGGAACACAACAAATTACAGAGATAACCATATACACAAAGATGCAGCGGAAATAATACTTCATTTCATTAATGGAAAATACTGAAATATGCTTACAACTAGAAATGGAAATAAACCAGCTAGGGCGATGGTAGCTTATCTCTGAGAAGAGATGTGATGGCTACATGCCTCTGAACTATCTTACAATGAGGCTCGAAGGCCTATTTATTGTTGAGAAACAATGGAAAAACCCTTAACATTCGAAAACCTAACCCTAGAAGATGAAACGCCAAACTATGGACCCTGTTTGGGGTAAGTTGGTACATCAACTTCTCGGGGTCGTAACTTTGGCATCCGATCTCCGTTTGATGCATACAATAGCTCGTTAGAAAGATCTATCCGAGCACTATCATTGTTGGAACGGGAAACATACGTCCATTCCATGGACCCATGTTGCCCCCGGATTCCCCAAAAAACGTCGTTTAGGGCCTCAAAACGGCTCTGGAAGTTCAGGACCCGAAAAACTGCTAAAAATAGTAAGTTGTGCTACAATTAAGGAAACTGAAAATGCTGAGAAGAATAATGGTGGGGATCCTGGTGGACTTGGCAGGTGGCCACCAATATCCACCTGGATCATTCCTCCCCCCTTAGGAAGCAATGGTCCCCATTGCGTTGAGCTCCTCCATGAGATGAGGAAACTTTTGCTGAACTTGTTCCCTGGTGAGCCACTTGCCCTGCTGAAGGAGTTGGCCTGCTTTGAAAACTCGATACAGTTGGATATTCTGTTGGCGAGTGTTCTTGATTTGTGTGTCCATGATCCGATCAGTTGCAGCTTGTTCCATGCAATCTGGATTTAATTCTGTGGGTTTGAGTTGTTCTGCAATGTCGAATGTATCTAGCAATGGTGGAAAGTATGGTCGAAGGCGGTCCACATTGAACACTGGGTGCAGGCCAAGGAATGGGGGAATGCTGAGCTCAAATGCATTGTCTCCCATAGCCTTAGTAATGGTGTAAGGACCATATCGGAGTGGTCTCAATTTACGATAGGCTCCAGTATGGCGTTCCTTTTGCAAATGCAACCACACTTTGTCGCCCACCTGAAACTTGTGTGGCACCCGATGTTGATCAGGTCGCTACTTGTACTTGGCATTTGATTTCTCAAGTATGTCATGGACCTACTGGCGAATGTGTTGAATGTGCTCAATGAAGTTGGTGGCCTTATCTGTTTCGGACTGAACATGAGCTGAATTTATGTGAGTAGCTGCAAGTGGCATGGCCACATCAATGGGGCATAGTGGCTGGAATCCCAAACCCACCTGAAAAGGGCTATGGCCAGTGGAGATGTGAAGAGCTCGGTTGTAGCTGTGCTGAACATAGGGGAGGCTCTCGTCCCATGTGCGTGGATGCCTTGAGTTATACATGCGCATAATGCGCACAATCATCCTATTGACAACCTCTTTCTGGCCATCAGTTCGAGGATGGAAGGCTGTGGACTTCGTGAGTTTGGTGTCCAGCATTGACCAGAGACTGGACCAAAATGTGCTGAGAAACCGACTGTCCCGATCTGAGATGATAGACTATGGGATCCCAAACTGCACCCACACTCGTTCAAAGAAGAGTTTAGTAGTGGCTTCTGCTGTGATATTCTTCTTGCAGGCCACCATAGTGGCCATCTTCAAGAACCTGTCGACGACCAAAAAAACACAGTCATTTCCATGCTTAGTGGAAGGAAGGCCTGACATGTAATCCATGGGGATGGATTCCCAAGGTCGACTAGGGCTAAGCAATGGGGTATAGAGGCCGTGCTTCTTAATGGTCAGTTTGGCAATAGCACAGGAAGTACATGATCTGATGTACTTCCCAACATCCTGTCGAAGATTCGGCCAATAGAAATAATTTTGCAGAACTACCACTGTTTTCTCGACCCCGAAATGCCCAGCAGCCCGACTGTAGTGGACTTCCCAAATCATCTTGGCACGCTCGCTTGAAGGAACACAAAGGTGATCGAGGTGGCATAATAGGGCATCCTGAGGTGAAAATCTGGAACATGCCGACCCTCCAAGAGTGTCTGGTATGTGTGGCCGAATTCTGGGTCGCTTTTGTAGAGAAGTGGCCAATCAGAAGTCTTGTGCCCGCAAGAGTTGAGCACGGTGGTTAACGCCATGATCGGTGGTCAAATGAGGCAATCTGCAACATTATTGGTGCTGCCCTTCTTATACTTGATATTCAAGTGGAACTGTTGCAGGTGTGTAGACCACTTTTGATGGCGATCACTCTGCAATTTCCCTTGGGTCTTTATGAACTGCAGGGGTCGATGGTCTGTGTGGATGACTGTTTCCTTCCCCAAAATGTAATGCTTCCATTGTCGGCAGGCCTGTACAATGGAATACATCTCTTTATCATAAGTGGGGTACTTCCGGACTGTGTCTGAAAGTGTTTCACTGTGATATGCCACTGGATGTCCATGTTGAGTAAGGACTGCCCCAATAGCATAGTCAGAGGCATCTGTCTCGACCTCAAATGGTTGTTGTAAATCTGGTAACGCGAGCACTGGTGCCGTGCAGAGGCGATCCTTCAGCTTCATGAATGCCTTCTGTTGAGATTCAGGCCAAAAGAATTTTTCTTTCTCCCCTCCCTTGGTGACTTGACTCAAGGGCCAAGAAATATGAGAAAACCCCAACACAAACGTGCGGTAGAAGTTGGCAAGACCTAGAAAGTTGCGGAGCTCTGTTAGAGTGGTTGGAGAGGGCCAATCCCGAATGACTTGGATCTTGGATGGATCGACATGCACCCCCTGTTCATCAATGATGTATCCCAGATACTGAACCCGGGTCATGCCAAAAGTGCATTTCTCCAAATTGGCACATAGCTTGTGTTGCCGCAGTGTTTGGAGAACCTGTCGGATGTGGTGGAGGTGCTCTTCCCAACTATGGCTGAAGATCAGAATGTCATCCAAGTATACTACTACAAAGGAGTTGGTGAATGGCCGCAAGATGTCATCTATTAGCCTCATGAAGGTTGCAGGAGCATTCGTCAATCCGAAAGGCATAACCAACCATTCGAAGAGGCCGTCCTTGGATTTGAGGGCAGTCTTCCACACATCAGAGGGTTCGATTGGTACCTGGTGATATCCTGACTTCAGATCGATCTTGCTGAAATATTTCGCCCCCTTTAGTTGGTCTAGGAGGTCATCAATCCGCGGGATCGGGTACCTATTACGGATAGTGATCTTGTTCAGTGCCCGATAGTCAATACAGAGTCTCCACGTCCCATCCTTCTTCTGTACCAACACGATCGGGCTCCCACAGGGCGATGAACTCGGACGGATGTGACCTTTCTGCAGGAGCTCCTGAATTTGCCTCTTGATTTCATCGTTCTCCAGAACGGAGCGCCGATAAATTGGTCCATTGGGTAGCGGTGCACCTGGGGTCAGATCGATGGAGTGCTTGACTTGACAGTGCAGAGGAACCCCTGCCGGGGAGGTGAAGATGTCCTCGTACTCCTCCACAACCTTGTCCATCTGTAGTTGTCGTGCAGAGGGACCCCGTCTAGAGGCCGTGGCCACTGTCTTCTTCTTTCCTTGAGGGCGTATCATCAGGAAAACAAATTTCCTAGTTTTGGAAATGATCTTACTGCATTGTTTTGCAGTAATCAAAGAGATGGCGGTAGGTGGTGCTACCTGTGGTATCCTGTACAACTTATTTCCCAATGTAATAATAATAGAACGGGGCCTTGATTCACATACAACATGTCGCTTCCACAAGTATGGTTGTCCTAGTAATACATCACAAACTTCAAGGGGAGAAATGTCACACAATACCTCATCTGTGAAGGGCTTGATGTTGTATGGAAGGCGACACTGCTAGCTCACGCGAAGATCTCGTCCTTGGTGAAGCCACCCAATGGTGTATGGTTGTGGATGTGCTGTGGTCGGTAAGCCCAACTACTTCACGACCTCTGCCGAAATGAGGTTCTTTTGACCCCCGCTATCAACAATGAACTGTATTGGGGAGCCCTTTACCCACATCTGGGAGTGGAAGAGACGCTCCTCCTCCTCTGGATCTTCGGGTTCATTTTTCTGGATCTTTGCGGTAGCAATAGTGGCGCTGGGATCCGCATCAATGATCTGCTTCCCTTTTTCATTCCCCTTCTCGGGTTCTGACTCAGAGTCGGAACATGCATCTGATTCCGAAACCTTTAGCTCAGCCACCAGTGACTGCTTGGCTCGACACTCACTTGTGTTGTGAGTGGAGCTCTTATGGAACTCGCACCATTTTCCAGTGTCCTTTCTCGGCTTCGCGGCGCTGTTCTTGGCTTGCAGCTTCAGCTGGTTGTCTTGGGCTGTCCCTCCTTGGATTTGTCCTTTGTTTTGTGGTTTAGGGGCACCTTTCCCCTGCTTTGGATTCGCAGATCCAAAGTCTCGCTTCTTTTGTTTAAACTTCTGCTCGACATTGATGGCATATCGGTATGCTGCGCCGAGCAAGGAGATGTTTAGGAATTGTATTTCTTCCTGGATGTACTTGTGCAGGCAGCCACGGTATTTGAGTATCAAATGTTGCTCCGAATCCTTGATACCCAACTTTGTGCGAAGGGTATGGAAAAGATTGGTGAACTCCGTCACGTCTTGGTCCCTTCCCTGCCGCAACGTGGTCCACTTTATGTATTCATCCTCATAGCTTCCAACAGGGTAGTACTGCTCCTTGATGGCATCCCGGAACGAATCCCAGGTGGGTGCGGTTGAAAATAGGTAGCCAGTACTTTCATCCTTCTGCTCGCAGTAGGTTTCCCACCAGTCCTTGACATGGGGGGCTGCTTTGAGAAGAGCAAAAACAATATTTTCCCGACTCGAAAATTCATGAACAGAAAAATAACCCTCTAACAGATTTAACCATTTATCTACGGCATCTGTGTCTATCTTACCCTCGAATATGGGATTTCAAAATTAACTTGTACCTTAAAGGGTGTGGCGTTTCCAGAGTAGCTGCTGGAAGCCGATGCGTTGCTTCTGGGTAGCCGCTGAAGGATCTGGGCAAAGTTGTCCATCATCGCGTTCCGTTGTCGCTCGAGGGCTTCTTTGAGCAAGATTTTGATGGGATCTCCTACCCCCTCGTCTTTCTTCTCATCCGCGAAGGGAGGTCGTTGGGATTTGTGAGGCTGGTCTCGCAAAGGTTCAACCAGTTCAAGTCCTAACTCCCTATATCCCGACCTTGTTGGGGACATGCAAAGAAAAACATAGAAAAAGCAGACCGCTCTGATACCACTGATCCGGATTTAAACAGGAACGCAACAAATTACAGAGATAACCATATACACAAAGATGCAGCGGAAATAATACTTCATTTCATTAATGGAAAATACTGAAATATGCTTACAACCAGAAATGGAAATAAACCAGCTAGGGCGATGGTAGCTTATCTCTGAGAAGAGATGTGATGGCTACATGCCTCTGAACTGTCTTACAATGAGGCTCGAAGGCCTATTTATTGTTGAGAAACAATGGAAAAACCCTTAACATTCCAAAACCTAACCCTAGAAGATGAAACACCAAACTATGGGCCCTGTTTGGGGTAAGTTGGTACATCAACTTCCCGGGGTCGTAACTTTGGCATACGATCTTCGTTTGATGCATACAATAGCTCGTTAGAAAGATCTATCCAAGAACTATCATTGTTGGAACGGGCAACATCGGTCCATTTCATGGACCCATGTTGCCCCCGGATTCCCCAAAAAACGTCGTTTAGGGCCTCAAAACGGCTCCGGAAGTTCAGGACCCGAAAATCTGCTAAAAATTGTAAGTTGTGCTACAATTAAGGAAACTGAAAATGCTGAGAAGAACAATGGTGGGGATCCAGGTGGACTTGGCAGGTGGCCACCAATATCCACCTGGATCATATGTATTACTTTTCAGTAGCGTAATAATAGTGTACTAAATATTATATGTTGGGCCACCAAATTAACATCAATTTTCACTCCATTTTCACCTTTATCCTCATTTTGTCACCTCATTTCATCATATTATCATTACATAATCCTATATTTCCATTACCATATGAGTTTATATTTTGATTTTCCAAATTTATTAATTTCATGTATTTAGAGTGAATTTATGATTAAAAGTTAGAGAAATAACATGTATTTGCTTATACCTAAAAGTTGCTTGAGTTTGATGACATGTGTAGATCATTTGGAAATTTCCAAGGCACCCTTATGTGGCCTCCCAAGATCAAATTCGAATTTCAACTCAAGAGGTGGACCATATTCGAAGGAGAAAGATCATGGAGATTTTGATGTGTCATGGGATTTGTATCTAGTATTTAGGGATAAGTTGAGACAAGTATGGGTCTAGTAGATATTTAAGGGATCTACATTTATTGAGTAGATATCCTTAATTCATGTATAAATAAGAGGAGCCTCCTTCAAAGGATAAGGAGGAGGGATAGAAAACAATTATCAGTTATTCATTAGCATTAAATTTATGTTCATTCAACATGAATAATACCACTTTCTCCAAATCATGAGTTATGATTGTTGTTTGATTCTTAAGGTGTGATAGTTGTTCATGTGTGCTCATTGAGGAATGGAAGGATCCCCATACTGAGATAAGTGCACTTTGTTGTAAAGTAATGTTGTGAATATACTAATTTTAATTCTAACTTTCTTCTTATTTCTTTGTTGTAAATAATTGTAGATAATTTCAATATGAATTCATGTTATGGCCATGTTTTGTTGTGTGAAGGTTGATCTCCTTTCAGTGGCTAGTTTTGATGTGAGAAGGACAACCAAGAACTGCTAAGTTAGGAGTCTCTTCTCCATGAGCTAGACTAAACTGAAATAAGATTTACTTTCTCATATGCTTTCATAGATTACATTTATGTGAATATTGATTCCCTTTCATTATATAGTTTTTATGTGAGAAGGGAAATCAAGTCCTCCTAAGTTAGGAGACTCTTCTCCATGAGCTAAGAATTGAACTGAAAACAATATTTACTTGCTTTCATTTATATGATTTTTTTCTTGCTTTCTTAGGTGTTTGGTAATGTTATTATAGGAAGATTGTAGAAGGACAATCAAGACTCTTGAACAAGAGACTCTTCTTTATCTTCTAAAGTAAAATAATTCCATTGATCAAACATTTCTTTTATGCTTTCATAAAATAGATCTGATAGTTTAGATTTGTAATATGCATTTCCATTCTAAACAAACTTCCTACACCTGTTTCATCTAAGGTCCCATATATTTTGGTTTGCTTCTAAGTTTACGATACACCGGATTGATAAAATAAATGATAGGGATTTAGCAAACAACTAAATCGCCCAACATTTTGGCGCCGTTGCTGGGGAAGAAAACTTAGATGTAAGCTAGTTAGGAAGATTGTCTATGAAGAATTTTTATTTAGGATCATTTAGGGTTAGTTGCATTTAGGAATTTTCATCTAAGTTTATTCTCATATAGGAAACATAGAAATAGAACACAAATCAAAAACCCCCATTCACTAAAAAGAAACAAAGAGACACAATAAAAACAATGAGTATAAGTTTGGAACAACTCGCTCTGATCCTAGCAAGTGTTAGGATCTCCTTTTCTTGCGAAGAAGAGATCTTGATAGCTGCCAAAAGCTTAACTACTCCTCTAGAAGAAAACAATGAATTAACATTTGAAGAATCTTATATATCTGACGATGAAAAATTATTTGAACAGGAAATTGAGGAGGAAGAAGAGAAGTTGCAGCATGATCTGAATCAGAGTGGAAATCACGCCTATGAAAGCCTTATCGACAAGTGGTTTCGATGGTTTCAAACAAGTACGAGGTTAGATCGATTTTGTTTTTATTTCATTAGATCATACTCACAAAAACTAGACTCGATCATCCTTGTATATTTTCATTCTAAATTTGCAAAATTGAAAATGAATATATTTTTACTACTATTGCGTGAATGGTTACATTGGAAATTTAATTACACGTAATAGTTTGTAATTTTCAATTAGCATAGAATAGGTAGGATAATATTTTCAATTTGAATAAGTATGCTCTCCTCCTGCGTCTTTGTACGATCTCGAGGATCAGAAAGTAGAATTTTTATAAATATTTTTAGGGTTGCAATATGCTTGTCTCCATTTGCTAAAAAAATCATCTTAAATCAATAAAAGATCATAGGTTGTTTTAGGGTTAGAATAAAATTTAAATTCTTTTTTAAAATATTTCAATTAAAAAAAAACAATATAAAAAATAAAATAAAATAAAAATTAGAATAAAGTTCAATATAAAAAATTTAAAAAAATTAGGAATGAAATTAAATTTGTAAAAATAAAATCATCATAAATAAATTTAATTTCTTAATTGGAAAAGAAATTTAAATTTTAGTTAAAAAAAAAAACAAAAAACAAAATGCATTTCATTTTCTTTTAGTTTTTAATAACAATACAATATTAATAAATAAAACAATTAATTTCTTTTTCCTTTTTGTAGTTTTTCTTAACACAAAACAAAATAAAACAATTTTAGTTTCAAAAAAATAATTTTAATTTAGTTTAAAAAAGAAATAAAAATTAATGTATCATAAAAATTATATATATATATATATATATATATATATATTAGAATCAAATTTCATTTTTTTTAGTTTTTAACACAATAACATAAATAAAGAGAAAAAAATCAAAACCTTTCATACAAACAATGAATAAAACAATAAAGAGGTCGAATCATATATTAGAAAGCCCATGCATAAAAACAAACATACAAAATCCCAAACAACATTGAAAAAAATCAAAGGCCCGAAGTTATTCGCCCTAGAGAAATTTGCATTACGAGTTGCAATTAGATTTATGTTCTCGTTCCGCCTCTTTAAACCTGAAAAAAAAAATCTCTGCGCTATTCGACCAAGCTCTGCTACTCCATCACTGCATGTTTGGAGGGCGTGTATGCTTAACGAGCTCTTGTGATTCCTGCAAATTGAGAATATGCAGCCCTTCTTGCTCAGACTATCTGTCGAACATATCACCTGGTTCATGCAAACACGGGTTAGCATACGGAGCAGCAGCTGGAGAGAAGAGGAGGAGAATGTTGGCGGAGGCGAAACTCAATTTTGTGGAATGAAACGAGGTATTCGATGCTGCTTATCCACCGTCATCTCCAAGAAAACTCAGCGCTCTTGGCCAAACGGATCTTGATTTCTTTACTAATTATGGGAAACTTCGATTTAGCTGCTGACTATTATCATGAGATAGTGCGCTATTATCATGTTCCAAAAATAAAAAATAAACACTTCAACCGACAGGAAAAGCCACTATTATCGTTATTGTTATAACCGATCGCTATAGAGGGGCATTTATCAGAGGCACCTGTTCAATCGGAACCACTTACCTGGCCTAGATTAGATGGGAATCGAGTGGCTTGTTGAAGATGCTCACATTTCCACCCTCCACTCAACACAAACTCCAATAATTGTCCTCATTGAATTCCAACTTTTCCATATTCATCTTCTTTTAGATTTGTTCACATCCAATTCCATCATGGCTCATGCTCTGCTTGATCGACCTTAATGCGTAGGCAGATTATGCAAGTTCCAGAGCTGAAAGAAATTAAGGAAGAAGTTATGGACACCATTCTCAGATTACACAATGGACTGCATTCATTTAATTCATTTCAGGTACCCTCCACAGATACACACAAACATAGCCAGCATAGGGTTTTTCCTCGTCTTTTCAGACTTAAAAAGTTTGGAAGTAGTAGTAGTGTTTTATTCAGTAGATGAAAAACAACATGAGTAGTGAAAGTGAGAAGCACACTACTGGAGCTCGTTCCAGAGGCTAAGAAGGAGAGCCTTAATTTTGAGCTTTCCGAATATGATCCATCCAAGCAGTTGCCTGTGGACTTGGTGGTTGTTGGGAGTGGCCCGGCAGGGCTTGTTGTTGCCCAACAGGTCTCAGAAGCAGGAATTTCAGTGTGTTGCATAGACCCATCTCCGCGGAGCATTTGGCCCAACAATTATGGCGTGTGGGTGGATGAATTTGATACCATGGACCTCCTAGATTGCCTGGATACAACATGGTCAGGTCCTGTTGTTTATATAGATGATAAGATCAAGAAATTTTTAGACAGGCCCTATGGTAGAGTCAATAGAAGGCTGCTGAAATCAAAGATGATGAGGAAGTGCATATCCAATGGTGTTCAGTTTCACCAATCCAAAGTTAGAAATGTGATCCATGAGGCTTCACGGACTCTTGTTTCGTGTAGTGATGGGGTTACACTGCAAGCATCTGTGGTGTTGGATGCCATGGGATTTTCACACTGTTCGGTTGAGTACGACAAGCCCTATGATCCTAGGTATCAGGTGGCATATGTGATCTTGGCGGAGGTTGATGGTCATCCATTTGATGTGCACAAAATGGTCTTTATGGACTGGAGAGATTCTCATCTTAGCAATGAAGCAGTGCTCAGGAGCAACACCAAGAAGATTCTGACTTTTTTATATGCAATGCCCTTCTCACCTACTAGAATTTTCTTGGAGGAGACATCTCTTGTTGCAAGGCCTGGTGTTTCTGTGGAGGAGATCCAGAAAAGGATGGTGGCTAGATTGAAGCATCTGGGGATTCAGGTGAAGAGCATAGAAGAGGATGAAACATGTGTTATCCCCATGGGAGGTCCATTGCCTGTGATTCCTCAAAGAATATTGGGAATAGGAGGAACTGCAGGAATGGTGCATCCATCAACTGGATACATGGTGGCGAGAACTTTGGCTGCAGCTCCGGTTTTAGCCAGCTCAATTGTTAAATGTCTTGGGTCTGGAAAAAGAATTACTGGAGACGAGCTATCGGCCGAGGTTTGGAAGGATTTGTGGCCCATAGATCGGAGAGAGCAGAGAGAATTCTTCTGCTTTGGAATGGATATTTTGCTGAAGTTGGATTTGGAAGGGACGAGGAGATTCTTCAATGCCTTCTTTGACTTGGAACCCTATTATTGGCATGGTTTTTTGTCCTTGAGGTTGTTTCTCCCTGACCTTGTTGTCTTCGGGCTGGCTTTATTTTCCCATGCCTCCAACTCATGCAAGATAGATATCATGGCAAAGGTTACTTTACCTCTACTAAAGATGATTAATAATTTGGTGAGGGAGAGGGAATAGGATGATTCGGCTCGACCAACAAAGGGCTATACTTTTATCTCGTTAAAAATGCCAACTACTTCGCAGCATAAGGCGAAACAGTAGGCAGATTAGCGAGTTTCTTTATGTTAGTTTACACTGGAAATTTGGTACGTAAAGTATAATATAACGATACAAATAGTGGATGGAGCAATCAACATGGTGGCTTTAGTTGCTCCCGTAGATTGTAATCTGAACAATAATTTTGTGTTGAAATAGTCACTGCTCTCCATTTTTTAACTGCATTTAATCTTCAAGAACAAGGTTCCACTGTTTAATTTAATGTTCAAGAATAGGGTTTTCCTTTGCTTGAAAAAAAACAAAAAAAAGCAAAACAAAACAAATTAATAAATAAAAGTTCACAAAAAAAAAACCAAAACCATAAAATATTTAATTAAAAAAAAAATTAAACAATTAAAAAAAAAAACAAATAAAAAAATCAAAGCAATTAAAAAAAATATCAAAGCAATTAAAAAAAAAAAAAATTATAATAAATTTTTTTTTCAAAAAAATTGCAAATTGACATTCCATAACAGCTGAAAACATTTTATGCTAACTTGTCTTGTTGCAGATGGGAACTAGCACGCAAAGGCAATAGGTAAAAAATTCATTTCACTTTATTTTGGTTGCTAAGCATTCATACTCATTCTTGCATTTTATATCTTTCAAAAATCTCTTACAGTTTTCATGAAAGATTTGTACTAAGCTTTTACAGGCGCGCAAAGATCCAAGTTCATGCAGATGTGATCTCAAGAAATCACATTCATCATTGAAAGCTTGAAGGAGTTAATTACAAATGTCGTGACATTTGTCACTACAGAGAAATCTTTTGTTGTCATGATTTGTTTCCTACACTTCTCCTTCAAAGCCTCATCAGTCATCCATGTTAAAGTCCATTAACTCATTGCCTCATCCATCATGACTTCATACATCTCTACTTTTCTGAGTCACATACATTTTTGCCTACCTTTCAGCTCATCTTTTTGCCTCATGAATAAACCATCCATCTCTCTACATTGCCTTGCTTTCCTTGCCATAAAAACTGTTTGGCCATAACATTTTGTATCTATAGTCCTACCAATCATTTGTACGAACTCGCATTGACTGATGTGGGATTCCTTAAGGTCCACCTTTCAACAAATCTTGACCCATCGACCTCAGCACCTTATCTGGGATAAAGACTAGAGTCTTATTAATACCGTGAGGCTTACATGCCCTAATGGCAAGTCTTCTCGCCAATGAATAATGGGAATACATTAATGTCTCTTGTTTGTTGGATATTGCAAGTAGCTTGACATCAGCTCATTCATTCGCACTTCGCAAGATGTACTTGGGTACCTTGGCACTCATTGACATTAATGGTGAGTTTGCCTCGCATTGGTTAACGACATTCGTCAATTGTTGATAATCCAATGTCTTCTTTCCATGTTCAACATCGACACATTCATTCACATGGAAAGAATTGTGCCACGATATGGGACGAGATGAAGACTATATGATTCAGGAGCAGATTATTTTATACTTTGGAACAGATTCAGTAGCAGTAATAAAGGATCCACATTCGCGACTCCATCCATCATATATGCAACCAAGACACACATCACATTCTTGTATTCTTCATTCCATGACAACAGCAGAAGCTACACTTTTCTACATATACACAGTTTGTCCACTTAGGTAAGTAAAGGTATGTTCTTTTCTAGCTTTTTATCATACAATTCCTTTAATACTAAAATTATATTTTTTGGAAAATGTTTCCCCATGTTCATATTCACATTCATACTCCATTATCACCTTCCATATGTCATATATGTCCTTTCAACACATATCATCCTAACCAACATACTTTTTCCAAACAACTACTATTGCATTATGATTCAAATGTTACATGTTTTGCAAATAATGATCAAAGAAAGAATGGTTGATTAAATGTTTTCAAAGTCTTTTGATGCAACAAAAAAACAATGAAAGTGTTGTTACACAAGAACCAATACTAAACAAATTTTGGTTGTCACACAAGAACCAACGAAAATAATATGTTGCAATCAAATGTTTTTAAGAGAGAAGACTTTGCAAAAAAAAAAAAAAAGAACAAAGTTGCCAAAAAGCATGTGAAGTTAAAAAAATTGATATCAGCCAAAGTTTATGTAAAAGCAAGACAATTCAAAAGATCAAATCATGATCAATGTAATAGATTGCATGAGGACATGCAATAACTTAAGTTGGGGGGTATGTTGGGCCGCCAAATTAACATCAATTTTCTCTCCATTTTCACCTTTATCCTCATTTTGTCACCTAATTTCATCATATTATCATTACATAATCCTATATTTCCATTACCATATGAGTTTATATTTTCATTTTCCAAAGTTATTAATTTCATGTATCTAGAGTGAATTTATGATTAAAAGTTAGAGAAATAACATGTATTTGCTTATACCTAAAAGTGGCTTGAGTTTGATGACATGTGTAGATCATTTGGAAATTTCCAAGGCACCCTTATGTGGCCTCCCAAGATCAAATTCGAATTTGAACTCAAGAGGTGGACCATATTCCAAGGAGAAAGATCATGGAGATTTTGATGTGTCATGGGATTTGTATCTAGTATTTAGGGATAAGTTGAGACAAGTATGGGTCTAGTAGATATTTAAGGGATCTACATTTATTGAGTAGATATCCCTAATTCATGTATAAATAAGAGGATCCTCCTTCAAAGAAAAGGAGGAGGGAGAGAAAACAATTATCAGTTATTCATTAGCATTAGATTTATGTTCATTCAACATGAATAATACCACTTTCTCCAAACCATGAGTTATGAGTGTTGTTTGATTCTTAAGGTGTGATAGTTGTTCATGTGTGCTCATTGAGGAATGGAAGGATCCCCATACTGAGATAAGTGCACTTTGTTGTAAAGTAATGTTGTGAATATACTAATTTTAATTTTAATGTTCATCTTATTTCTTTGTTGTAAATAATTGTAGATAATTTCAATATGAATTCATGTTATGGCTATGTTTTGTTGTGTGAAGGTTGATCTCCTTTCAGTGGCTAGTTTTGATGTGAGAAGGACAACCAAGAACTCCTAAGTTGGGAGTCTCTTCTCCATGAGCTAGACTAAGCTGAAATAAGATTTACATTCTCATATGCGTTCCTAGATTACATTTATGTGAATATTGATTCCCTTTCATTATATAGTTTTTATGTGAGAAGGGCAATCAAGTCCTCCTAAGTTAGGAGACTCTTCTCCATGAGCTAAGAATTGAACTGAAAACAATATTTACTTGCTTTCATTTATATGATTTCTTTCTTGCTTTCTTAGGTGTTTGGTAATGTTATTATAGGAAGATTGTAGAAGGACAATCAAGACTCTTGAACAAGAGACTCTTCTCTATCTTCTAAAGTAAAATAATTCCATTGATCAAACATTTCTTTTATGCTTTCATAAAATAGATCTGATAGTTTAGATTTGTAATATGCATTTCCATTCTAAACAAACTTCCTACACCTGTTTCATCTAAGGTCCCATATATTTTGGTTTGCTTCTAAGTTTACGATACCCCAGATTGATAAATTAAATGACAGGGATTTAGCAGACAACTAAATCACCCAACAATATATATGTTGTTATATATTTAATTCATTCTTGTGAATTGCCAAATTATATAACTGCCAAGTTTAATATACACTGTTAATAATATACAGTATTACTTGATACAAATTATTTACACATAAATAGATGATCACTCGTTTTAAAATTCTAATGAGAACATAACTTAAAAAAGCTAAGAACATTTCACACGTAAAAAAATATATATTTTATATTATTTTGTTTTCCAAATGTATAGGATGACTTATTATATGTGGTCAATTATATATATATATATATATATATATATATATATATATATATATATATATATATATATATATATATATATATATATATATATATATATATATATATATATATATGTATATCTGTGTGTGTGTGTGTGTGTGTTTTTATGTGAATTATTTTATCTATTTTATTCTGTTATAGCATCTGTCATAAAGCTGTATTGCATTTGGTTATTTTTCTAATGCATTTACCATTCCTTGAATATTAATAAAAGTAATGTGAATTCAGAATTGCACACTTGCATAACTCAATTTTCTATTCTATTCGTCCAGTGCTTGTTGATTGCCTATACTGTGGTCCTTGGCAGTCAGAGTTGTGACACGATAATTTTCCTTACAACTCCCCTTTTGCCCAGACTAGAATCCAGATCTTGATTATAGCAATGCTAATATTTCACATCTTGCAATGTTATCGCTTGTGAGGGATTTATCTCCATTCTTGATTTTATTAGTACCTTTCACAATTTATATGGTTAAAGTCATTTTGGCTGAGAGCTGCCTACATCGTGTGAAGTTTGAATATGTTTTGGGGAAGAGATTCAAGGGAAAGCCCTCAATTGCATGTGATTTTTCATGGAATCGTAGTGTAGATGATTTTAAACAAGATGATGTATTTATTTCTAAAAGAAGAATGTAGTCAGTGAGAGTATAGTACTACAACAATTCTGCGTAACTAGGAAAGGATATTTATGTTAATTGGGATTAATGTTTTATCATGGTAGATTGTCAATCATTGGACATATAGTTGGCAATGGGTTTGTGAAATGATTAATAGTTCAAATTATTGTTGTAGATTCACTGGGTTGACAGTAATATTTGTTGAATAATATATTGAACTCATCATTTTGAAAGGCTAAAAGAAAAATTACCAACATTCAAAATATCTAAGCTCAGTGTCCAAAATTCTTTGGCACGAGTTCTTGCTACAAAGATCTAATTTCCTACCAGAAAGTTGTGTGGCTTGTAACAAATATTTACAGGACAGTATGCCAGACTTCAGTAGTTGCTAGACTAATTCTCGAGACTTTTCGGAGTGCGCACCTAAAACAATGCTTACTAGGCATCGAATATGATATTAAGCAGATTTTAGAATAGGAGTTCCTCTTCGTGAGGTAAAATTTATATATGGATATGAGTCAATAATAATTATGGTAGCCGATTCATCCGTGAAATGGGGACGAGCTAATTTATTTTCTTTGACAAAACTGTAGGTTGGCATGCAAAGAGATCAATATTGGTGTCCGTAACACAAATTTGGTATGTAATACTCATATGCTATTACATTCATATGGTCACTAATCTCCTCATTCCTTTAATTATGTTTTAGCTTTTGCGGTTGTTGTTAACATTGGGTAACTTTTCATGTGTGTGCAGATAACGTTGGAATCATTCCTTATTATTCTGTGTGGAACAAATCTCTGGTACATCTTACTCATTCATGGTGGATTCTTCAGAGGGAATTATTGTTGTTATGAGGACACCTACATTGCCACAACTACAACTACAGCCGAGCCTCAGAAAGGAAGCACAGTTGTGACTTCTTCCGTTTAACAGCTGTTCTCATGTAATCTATCATGATTTCATGAATGGATTTTGTGGTTAGTGACTACAAAATTAATTCTTAGAAGAGAAAATTAGGTCTGGACTTGAGAGGAACTGTGTAATTATTTTGTGCAAATTGCAGGTTTAACGAGTTGGATCCAGTTTGTGTATGAGTTGCAGTTTTGTAATATGTAAATCGTTGTTTCTTCTTATTATGGAAATATATGTTTCTCTTCAACTAAAATCTTTCTTATTTTCAAAGTTTATCATGAACAGACCATGGGTTAAATTTTCATTCAAATCATTCTGTAGATACATGTACTCATATGAGATTACACTGGAAATTAAAATCAAGATTAGTCCAACCTTTTATATAATAGTGAACAGCTGGTTGTCATATTTGCAATTTTGCAGTGTTCTGTTTCATGCAGGTGATGCTGCTTTCGTCAGTAGACATGTGGAAAAAAATTCTCGAGGAAATCGTCCATGGATGTTACACCTCATGTTACACATTCAAAAACCCCAATTAGTTTTCAAAATGTTGGCAATTTTCAAGATTTTTAAGCTCCACCTACATCCTAAAGCTACTTATTCATTTCTCTCCATTTTGTTTCCATTTTATCCTCCTTATCTGTGATTGGATTATTACGTTTTATATTAGAAGAATAAGTGCAAAATTTTCAGTGAGGAATCATGAGCTAGAGAAGGTTTACATTGAAGAATTGTTTTGTATCATAAGCCATAAGCCATTTAAAACTTTAACATCCATATAAAACATAGTTTTTCTATAGTTGAAGAATCTACAAAAGTTTAAACCATTACTATATATTTTTAGATCTGAATTTGTTTGATAGTAATTTCAAAATTTTGTAATCGTAAGTTAGCGTAAGATTTTTCATTCCACTATTTTAGACCACTAATGCCATTTGACTTCATTATAGGCTAAAATAAGCACATGATGCAATAGTTAGTTAATTTAATGTCATTCCACTCATGCCATTTGGCTTAATTATAGGCCAAAATAAGCACATGATGCAATAGTTAGTTAACTAGTTTGTTGTACTTCATACTAAGTATAAACACTTATATGCTTTTCACTAAGAAGTGGTTGCCTTCCTTCATACTAGGAAATAAGTTTTAATTAGTTTTGTTTACTTGGTACTAAGTATAAACACTTAAAAGTGGTCGTATTCATGGACACTAAGGAAAAACACTAGAATTTAGTAGGAAGTTATTATAGTTAAGTAGTTTTTGTATAAAAATTAAGATAACTAAGTTTAAGGGATTTTATTGTTTTGGTGTTTAATCATTTTTTCCTGAAATTCAAAGAGTAATTACTTCAATCTTGCTGGTTAGTGTGTGTATGCTTGTGATTACCAATTCTACTATAGAGCAAGGGTGACTCTAAAGAACTGGTAATGCTAATTTTAAGTTATTTTTCTGTGTAAATATATAAATATGTTTTCTTTCTATCCATATATTTCAATGAATTCAAATTGTTATTTTCTAACTTAGGAAATATTTCATTTTTTTATATTTGTAAATTATTTAATTTCTTTTGCAAAGTAGCTATACTCTATTTTATCCACTATATTGTATTTTATAAAACATATCATACTGTATTTTATTAGATGTACCTTATTTTCTTCCGAGTGGTTATACCTTGTTTCTTTCAATAGTCCTTGCAATTATTTCATAAAAAGTAGTTGTAGTAAATTATATAGCAACATTGTAGCCCTAGTAATAGATTTATTTTCTACAAATAGTATATTTGCTGAATTGAATTTTTGCAGACATAAAAAACTAGTTTTATCATTGTAAGAATTTTTAATTGCTAAATTGATTTTAAACTAATGTACATATTAGTATTCACTGTTGACTAGTTTAATTGAGCCAATTATAGTATGTAATTACCTCTATATCACTTGTTAATAATTGGTAAGTTCACTTAGAGACCAGTAAACGTGAAATGAATAGCCAAATTGAAGGCTCATGACACAACATTGATATATAAAGTAGATTCTATAGAGGAGATTGTGGGAGCTTGTCACGTGCAATAAATTTGGATTATTCATTCGACCATTAATTCAATGGATGGTGTTTGACATGAAGAGATTGAAATATGTTACTCATGAAGTAGATGGTGGGATTGAAACAAAAAAAAACATAACATCGTTGATGTTGACGTTATGGTTGACAACATGTTGAATTTATACCTAGGAAAGAAAAATGATATTCCACCAGAAACATTAATGTGTTTTTTTCTTCATAAACAACTATGTTTAGCACATAAAAATTTGGTTTTACTAGCATTTTTTTAAAAGTTTGAAAATTGACCCTAAAAAATAAAATCATCATTCCAGTATCATCACTTTTTCGTTTTGAAGCTATATTTTTCACGAAAATTTCGTAGTAAATTTTGTAGTCACTACCATTTTTAAAACATGTTCAAAATTGACCCCTAAAAAATAAAATCATCGTTCCAGTATACACACTTTTCATTTTTAGCACTGTTTTTTATGTTTCTTCGGGGTTTCTTGGCCAGAGTTCCCGTTTTGAGTTTATAGTTCTCGTTTCAAAGTTTACATCTAAGAGAAAAGGAGTGGACCAAGAGACCTTGGGATGTGAAACACAATGGTCAAACCATGTACTATAAATCTATATCTCTTGTTAATAAAAATGGATTCTCATGTTTTATCTTTCATATTCTATTATTGCCAATACTCTATTACTACCCATGTGTGCTTAACATAGTATCGGAGCAAGTATGTTCATAATCTGCTCAATCTTTTGTGAGCCACCTATTTTTGTGTGGCCTGTGTAAACCTACGCATCAATTATATGTTGGTTGTATATGTGATATGGTGATGGCACATATATTTTGAAGATCGATTATATGCTGGTGTATATGTGCATTGGATTGATAACCTATGGTGTAGTAACAACATGTGCATTGATCCTCTATGACAAGTTTCATGCTGTATGCATTTTTGTGTTGAATGTGTTTTAAAGACCATAAACTATGCTTTGTTAGTATTGTGTTGAAGACTTTGTATGGTCAGTTTGAACTGTTTAAGTATGTAAGGTTTGGTACGGTGCATTGAATCATTTTGAAGGCTGTAAATGCATTGTGAATTCCATGAACAAAATGTACATCCCTATCTCTAGCTATTTGTATTCATTGGCCTTAGGATTGGACGGTGGATACCTATTTTCCTATTTTTAGATGGATAGTTTGGAAGGGTATTTTTAATTGTAACATTGTAAAATTTGCGTTGGTTAATGCATTTGGGGAGCAACTAAGGCATTGTGGTTAATGTTTTGTCCAACTTCCAATAAACCCTCTCTCTTCAAAGTCAGTGTTTCAATCTTCTATTTGTTTGTGGGGGAAAGTATCCAACTCGGAATGACCCTAACCCACTCTAAGGGTGACAGTTCCTTAGCAACAGCTGAAAGCAAAGCTATCTAAAGTTTCTTCTTTATGACATGCAAGAGATAAAAGGGAGAGATCCACTTACCGATGTCTTGCGCAAATGGTCGATCCAATCTCCTTTGTTTGCCGCTTGCTCCCAGCTCCAAGTCTTTTCACGGGCCCAGCTACACGAGATCCTGCAAATAAGACAAGAAAAGGAAACTACAAGAAGCATGCATTCATAATCAATTCAAGGATTAGCATAAATCAAAGACGCAAGTAAGACAATTCACCATTGAAACACATGCGAATAGAAGAACCTCAAATGCTTTATTAATATATGGAAGTAAGGTTCAGGCAGTGATACAACCATGAGAGGTCCAATCCAGCATCACCTTCCGACGGAGAGAAATCTCTTCTTCACCTCCCTCAAGCAATCACCCAATACTCTCAATTGTAAACCAACAGCGATTCTTTGCACTAAATTCCGCACTTCTAGATCCCATGGGATGAGATCCTTATATAGAGTTTTGGAGTGAAGATAAGTCAGCTTGATGTGTGACTTGTTGTCCTCTTCAACTCTAGTTGTTCTTCAGTTATTCACTTGGAGTTTCTGTCTTCCACTTGGAGTTTTAGAAGCTCTTAACTCATCATTAGGTGAATCTTATGATCAAGTGTATTTTTGGAAGCTTCCTGGGCACTGGCACATTGAGAAAAAGATTCCTCCACATGTCCAAGTACGCCCAACGCAGGTAGCCTTTGTTGCACTTGCTATGCAGCGCAGGTAGCCCTTGTTGCACATGCTATGCAGCACAGGTAGCCTTTGGAGCAGCTGCTTTGATCCAAAATTGACCTGTTTTTGAGTGTTTTTCAGTGGAGAACTGATTTGCAGTGCTGTGGTTTGCTGACCTTGTTCCTCTAAGGGTAAGAACAACATGTTTAGGGACTTTGGATCCCTTAGATTATTGACATTTCATGCTCTATGCTGTAAGGCACAAAAATGTCTATAACAGTTGCCCCCTAAAGTATGACGTCGTTTATCGGGTGAAATGCTTTATTAGGAGGATCCGAAGTTCATTCAATCGCAGGGAGGTGACCTGTAACAAAATACAATACAATACATTATCTTTTCATACTTTCTTTTCATGATCTAGTTGATGCGGGCATTTCCCATGATCAACTTTATAAATACATTTTCGTACATAAACAGACGATCGTCTGATAAGAGACGGATAATTCTCTGCTTTTAATTATCATCCTTTTAGTAGGATGCTCATCTACTGCACATGTCTATGTTTTTATCTCCTGAATATATATCGCAGCCCGGATGGATGAAACTAGATCCGGGGTCTTCAAACTTTCCGATCTTCACTCTAGTACAAGTCGATCCATGTGAGAATTTCTTGAAGTCGAACATGGAAAGACATCGCTTGATTACCAGTCAATAATGTAAACTGTTAACAAGCGCGAGAGGAATCACCGATAATGATGATGACCCTCAAGGTACTGCAGCACAATTCACGTGGTGTGAATATAGGATCTGACATCGAACACCAAGCAAAGTCTCCTGGTCGAAGATCATTAATGTATACCTATCGCCGGGAGTGAGAAACTTGCCATTGAGGCATGCAAGCTTCAAAGTACTGAGGGGGTGTTCCTAGATCAACTTCTTGGATAATGAGCTGATGTCGACAAGAAGTGATCCGTCAAAGGAGGGCCTTAATGAATCCCACATCAGTGACACGGAACGGAGCTAGTGATGATGGTGAAAATGATCTGTGAAATATGATTCAGGGTGGCGGTCATGGAAGGATGAAAGATGATGTACGGTAGTGGATGGGACCCGGTTGACACTTTCTGAATGACATCTCTTGAACATACAATGACACTGATGTGATGGATCGGTAGCATTACCCCATGTATGGATGGTATGGCGAGACCATGGTGAAGGGACCGGTGAATGATAATAACCCAACCCGATATTTACGGAGGCAAAAGTGTCATGTTCAAGAGCGACTTGCTACCATTAAGCTTTGAGGTTCTTCCCAATTTTTCCCCAGTCATTTCTGACCAGTACCTCTTTATTTTTTTCAAGCTTGAGGAGGATAACATATGCTTGATCTATAACCTGCCCTTCGGGCAAGCCCATCGCTATGTTTTAACGAGCCTAGCGATAGGGAAACTCGTTCTTGTCTAAAGACAAGTTTGTCGCTATCTAATATTTTAACGAGCCCAGCGACAAAGACAACTCGGTCCTTTTCATTTTTAGAGAGTCTGAAAAGTGTACATAAAGTAGACTCCAGGGGTCCTTTTTCGTCATCTAATCCCTTAAGTCCGAAAAAGTATAAAACAATACAGAAGGGATGAATGTTCGATATCTTTATCGAGCCGAACTAGACAAGCGCTCGATCTTTTTGTGCAATAATCCCTCAGGTCCAAAAAGATTAAAATCTAGAGGAGGGATAACTCTTCCGGTCCTTTTAACGAGCTGGAAGGCCAAAACTCGGCAAACTTTTCATTTTTTACAAGTCAGTGAAAAGAGCTCAAAGAAGACTCGTATTTTGAGGAACGAGTGATAGACAGGGATAGCAGCAGATTCCAGGTACAGGTTGGAATTTTCCAATCATGGCAGTATTACAAGGATGGCTAGGTGGGATCACTCTTCGCAGCTGTTCCTCAAAATAGGTAAACAATCAAGTGGATGTGAATGATCGGCCAAATGAAAAGTGGAGGTGACGGTGCACAAACACGACCAAGGCTTTTATGGCTGATGAATTTACGGTCTCAAATGGTTATTTACCGGTTCATTTTTTCTGAATGAGCTTGAACACTAGGGAAGCCTGCTCACAAGCTTACGTTTATTTTTTAACGAGCATGAATTTCCGCATTAAAACTGCTGGATCTTGCGTTTATTTTTTAAACGAGCATGAACCTTGCCAAAACTGCTCGTTTGATAAGGTCAAATTCATATTTTACCATGACTAGTTTTTCTTTTCCAGAGATAGTACTGTTTTCATCAATTTGCTGCAACAAACTTGTTAGAAACGGATAACATGAAGTAAAAATACTAATATTTTACTTTGAATTACGTAAAAAGCAATTTAAAAGATGTTTTTACCTCTCATTTTACCATTTCATGTGCATTTGGTTTGTTGGAGCTTTGGAGGTGCCTCTTCCTCTTGATTTTTCACCAGCTGATTTCGGGAGATTCTGTGGACGATTTTCAGCGCCGTTTCCACCAGGTAGGAGCTAAACCCTAGCTCTATCTTTTCATGGTCTTATTTCTCAGTTTTATGCTTGTTTTCCTGCCCCCATGAGCCCCTGGGTTTCCTTAGGGCGCTCTGCCATCAGCGCAGGTACCCTATATCGAAACCTGTGTTGGGGGTGCTCATTTCCAAAGGCAGTTTGTCTCCCAACGCAGGTGAGGCCCTTCCTACCTGCGTTGGCTGCAGGAAAACATCTTGGTTGCACAATTTTTTTGAGATTTTTGCCATTTTCTTCACTGAGTCAGGGATCTTACTCCTCCTCTTGTTTGTTTTGCAGAGTTTATTGGAGCAGAATGACTCTTACGTGGCGAGAGAACGAGAGCATGAAGAGGAGGACATGATTGTCCTCCATGATCCTGTTACCGTGAGCGCGTTGCGGAACTGTGGCTTGCTAAAATTCTTCCGCATATCTAGCATGAGGGCACAGATACGTTTACTGCAGTACCTGCTTGATGCTTGGGATCCTGTTAACCAAGCGTTCCAGAATTAGGGGCAAGTCCATCCCTTTGACCATAGTGGACATTTACTTCTTGACTGGGTGTCAAGGCGGGGTGCCCCCATTTCCTTGTCCGGGTTCGGCCAGAGGGAGTGATTCCGTGAAAGATTATATCTATCAGTATTGCAGGGAGGGGTCTCAGCCGAGCAGAGACGGCAAGGTTTCTATCTGTGATGTCACTGACAGGTCTCTCAGGTCTATTCTGTACACAATTTGTAGGATGGACGGTAGTGCATCCCCCTCATGTTGCCAACAGGTCATATGTGAGCACGCCCTGGAATGTCTTGAGCCGAAAGTTTTTAACTGGTGTGATGCAGTACTGGTTCAGATGAAAACAGTTGACCAAAGTAAAGGACAGGAGACTGAAGAATTTTGGCTTTGGTTCAGTTTTGACTGCCTTCGCTTTGGAGAAGAGATACCCTGATGCAACTCAGTACATTGTCCTCGATTGCCATCTCCCACTGAGCCACGCATGCAGAGGTGGGTTGACCACATGGCTAGACATGCAGGTCAATCTAAGATTACTTTTAATGATGCCTTCTTTAGGTGGTTCGAGCGGCAGGATATGGCTTTTTCCGAGTATCCATATATTGGCATGGACTTCCGAGGTGATCCGGATTTGGTACTACCGGATGGCGAGCAGTGGGGTGATCTTGGTAAATATTTTCACCTGATCATTGTTTACTGTTTTTATTTATAATGTCCTTGTGCTTTACTCTATCAAGACTCTAATCAAACTCATGTGTGCATGTAGATGTGGGCCCTGTCCGTCCAACAGTTCGTCCGAGAGTTCTGACTGCTGCCTCAACAGGGGAGGCTCCACGGAGAGCTATTCTCCGTGACCTTGACTTGGCCGAGACTCTTGCAGCTGTGCAGGAACAGGTCGAGGGTCTTACCTTCGGGATTCCGGATGTACGGATTGACGAGTTGCCTCTGCGATTGCAGCGACATACTGCTGGTGTTGCTAGACGATGGTCTCGTCTCTGCGCATGATCGCACACAGGCCATGGCATGTTATCATGAGCATCACTAGGCTAGGGTGCCCCCAGCCATTTTGAGTTTTGGGGTTATGACCGATTTTGTCTTGGTTACAGAACATTATATGTAAACCGTAAACAGTTATATATATTTTGAGTTTTCGGGTTTGTCCCAGTTTTTATGTGATCCATGTATGAAACATCGATGATGCTTCTCTTTTTTAAAATTTTTCAAATGTCTATCTAACACATAATTTGCTAATGAGTCGGTTAATGTGTTTAAGTTTCAGGAAATGTGTTGATATTGGATAAAATCAAAATGTCTTTCCAAGATTTTAACTCTTAG